>CM046448.1:96054397-96425503 GCA_025506515.1 Flaveria trinervia | reverse complement strand
TTCCACAAAGTCCTGTGGATTATTTGATCTGGACATACTGCAATATGTTCCTTATCAAACTCCTGCTGTTGCTCCTGTCAACAGTTCACCACCTGGTGGTACTGCTGATGATGATGATGATTGCATACTCACCTCTTCAGGTTTAGTGATCAGCTGCCTGATTCAACTAGACCTGAGGTTCCTGTAGCGCCAGTAGCACCATCCACAACAAATGCTGATGAGATTTTTTCGAATTCAACTTCCTTTGAATTACCATCCACTGATTGGTTTTCAAGAAATGATTCACCATCACCATCTGTTGCTGCTGAACCGCTACAACACTTGCACAGATCTCATTGTTATCAAGATCTAAAGAATCACCCCATGTCTCAAATCATTGGTGATATCACTGCTGGTGTATCAACAAGAAGTCAATTGTCCAATTTCTGCTTCTATCTCTCTTCTTCATCAGTCAGCAAGAGCCAAAGAATTATCACATTGCTTTAAAGGACAATGGATGGGTTGATGCCATGCAGCTTGAGCTTCTTCAGTTCAGGAAACAGCAAGTGTGGGAACTGGTTCCTCTACCTCCAGGTAAGTTGTGCAATAGCACTAAATGGGTGTTTAGGAACAAAACTGATGAAAATGGGCTTATTTTAAGAACAAGGCCAGACTGTTGTTCAGGGGTTTGCACAAGAAGAAGGTATTGATTATGATGAAACCTTTGCCCCTGTAGCCAGACTGGAAGCAATTCGATTGTTTTTAGCTTATGCAGCTTATCAAAAACTTAAAGTCTTTCAAATGGATGTCAAAAGTGCATTTTTGTATGGAAAAGTTAAAGAAGAGGTTTATGTATGTCAACCTCCAGGCTTTGAGGACAACAAACATCCTAATTGGTGTATAAGCTTGATAAAGCTCTTTATGGGTTAAAACAAGCTCCCAGAGCCTGGTATAGACATTATCACTTTCTTTTGGAAAACAATTTCACTAGAGGCTCCATAGACAAGACTTTATTTATTAAGAAGCTGGGCAGCATAATCTACTTGTTCAAATTTATGTAGATGATATTATTTTTGCATCCTCTGATCCAAAGTTGTGTGATCCTTTACAAAGTTGATGCAACAGAAGTTGAAATGAGTGCCATGGGAGAATTACAGTTCTTTCTGGGGTTGCAAATCAAACAAAAGGATGATGGAATTTTTATTCATCAATCCAAATATACAAAAGATCTTTTGCAAAAGTTTGATTTACAAAACTGTAAGCCCTGTTCTACTCCCATGAGCAGCACCACACAACTGGACTTAGATCAGAAAGGTAAAGTGGTTGATGAAACACTTTACAGATGTATGATTGGGTCCTTGATGTATTTAACAGCTTCTAGACCAGATATTATGTTTGCTACATGTGTTTGTGCTAGATTTCAGGCTGCACCTAAAGAGTCTCATCTGATTGCAGTCAAGAGGATCTTTAGATCTGCAAGGCACTCCATCTCTAGTTTGGTATTCTACCAACCATTCTGGTAAATTTTGCTTTTTCTGACAGTGACTATGCAGGGTGTAAGTTGACCAGGAAATCAACTTCTGGTGGATGCCAATTCCTAGGCAACTGCTTAATTTCTTGCAGAGCAAGAACAGACCTCAGTTGCTACATCCACTGCGGAAGCAGAGTACATTGCTGCTGCAAGCTGTACATCTCAGGTACTCTGGCTTCAAAACCAACTTTTGGATTATGGCATTACAGAGACTAAGACTCCATTGTTAATGGATAGTGCTTCAGCTCTTTGCATTGTCAAAAATCCAGTCCAGCACTAGGACCAAACATATAGAGATCAGACATCATTTTATACGGGATTGTTTTGAAAAAGGTCTGATTGATCCTAAGTTTGTGCCCAGTGCTGATGAGCTTGCAGACATCTTTACTAAGCCTTTGGATAGTTCAACTTTCCAAAACCTGGTGTTAAGGCTTGGTATGCTGCAGCTAGAATAGGTGACAACTACTGATGATCTCAGTAATCATATTGATGATCATAAGTGCCTGTCACATATAAGTACTGATGAGCTCTTTTAACCTCAGTACTTTTTATAACTACTGAAGGCTAAAAGTTCTCACAAGTACTGATGTACTTCATCTGTTCTAAACTACTGAAGTAGTTACACTACTGATGTAGTCATAACTACTGAAATCAGTAAAAACAGATAAGTACTGTCCTATGAACAACTGAAATCAGCCATAAAGACTGATGAATGTGTTGAGAACAGTTTGAAACAGCTGAAAAGCTAAGAATTGACGAAAACAACTGAAGAGAACTTCTCCTCAGTCGTTTGTACCACTGCTGTTTCATTTTAAACAACTGAAGCAAACCACGTCTTCAGTAGTTTTTATAACTACTGATGACCAATACCAAGTCTTCAGTTGTTTACAACAGCTGATGACAAAACCACTGTCTTGTTTTGTTGTGTTTGGTTGGGTTGTGTTGTTGTTGTTTTGTGTTGTGTTGTGTTGTGTTGTGTGGTGTTGTGTTGTTGTTGTGTTGTGTTGTGTTGTGTTGTGTTGTGTTGTGTTTGTGTTGTGTTGGTTGTGTGTTTGGTTGTGTTGTGTTGTGTTGGTTTGTGTTGTGTTGTGTTGTGTTGTGTTGTGTGTGTTTTGTTGTTTTTTGTTTTTGGTTGTGTTGTGTTGGGTTGTGTGTTTGTTTGGTGTGTTGTGTTGTGTTGTGTTGTTTGTGTTGTTTGTGTTGTGTTGTGTTGTGTTGTGGTTTTGTTGTGTTGTGTTTGTGTTGGTTGTGTTTGTGTTGTGTTGTGTTGTGTTGTGTTGTGTTGTGTTGTGTTGTGTTGTGTGTGTTGTGTTGTTGTTGGTGTTGTGTTGTGTTGTGTTGTGTTGTGTTGTTTTGTGATGTGTTTTGTTGTGTTGTGTTGTGTTGTTTTGTTGTGTGTGTTGGTGTTGTGTGGTGTTGTGTTTGTTGTGTTGTGGTGTGTTGTGTTGTGTTGTGTTGTGTTGTGTTGTGTTGTGTTGTGTTGTGTTGTGTTGTTTTGTGTTGTGTGTGTTGTTTGTGTCGTGTGGTTTTTGGTGGTGTGTGTTTTGTGTGTGTTGTGTTGTGTTGTGTTGTGTTGTGTTGTGTTTGTTGTGTTGTGTTGTGTTGTGTTTGTTGTTTTGTGTTTGTTGTGTTGTGTTGTGTTGTGTTGTTTGTTTGTGTTGTGTTGTGTTGTGTTTGTGTTGTGTTGTGTTGTGTTGGTGTTGTGTTGTGTTGTGTTGTGTTGTTTGGTTGTGTTGTGTTGTGTTGTGTTGTGTTGTGTTGTGGTTGTGATGTGTTTTTGTTGTGTTTGTGTTGTGTTTGTGTTGTGTTGTGTTGTGTTGTGGTTGTGTTGTGTGTGGTTGTGTTTTTGGGTGTGTTGTGTTGTGTTGTGTTGTGTTGTTGTGTTGTGTTGTGTTGTGTTTGTTGTGTTGTGTTGTGTTTGTTGGTTGTGTCGTGTCGTGTTTGTTGTTGTTGTTGTGTTGTGTTTGTGTTGTGTTGTGTTGTGTTGTGTTGTGTTTTGTTGTATTGTGTTGTGTTGTGTTGTGTTTGTGTTGTGTTGTCTTGTGTTGTGTTGTGTTGCGTTGCCTTGTGTTGCGTTGTGTTGCCTTGTGTTGAGTTTGTGTTGTGTTTGTTGTGTTGTGTTGTATTGTGTTGTGTTGTGTTGTGTTGTGTTGTGTTGTGTTGTCTTGTGTTGTGTCGTCTTGTTTTGTGTTGTCTTGTGTTGTGTTGTCTTGTGTTGTGTTATGTTTTGTTCTGTTGTGTTGTGTTTTTGTTGTGTTGTGTTGTTGTTGTTGTGTTGTGTTTGTTGTGTTGTGTTGTGTTGTGTTGTGTTGTGTTGTGTTGTGTTGTTTTTTGTTTGGTGTTGTGTTGTGTTGTGTTGTCTTGTGTTGTGTCGTCTTGTGTTGGGTGTTGTCTTGTGTTGTGTTGTCTTGTGTTGTTTTATGTTTCGTTTGTGTTGTGTTATGTTTCGTTGTGTGGGTGTGTTGTGGTGTGTTGTGTTGTGGTGTGTTGTGTTGTGTTGTGTTGTGTTGTGTTGTGTTGTGTTTGTTTGTTGTGTTATGTGTGTGTTGTGTTGATTTATGTTGTGTTGGTGTTGTGTTGTGTTGTGTTGGTGTTTGTGTTGTGTTGTGTTGTGTGTGTTGTGTTGTGTGTGTGTTTTGTTGTGTTGTGTTGTGGTTGTGTTTGTGTTGTGTGGGTTGTGTTCTTTTGTGTTGCGTTGTGTTGCGTTGTGTTGCGTTGTGTTGCGTTGTGTTGCGTTGTGTTGCGTTGTGTTGCGTTATGTTACGTTGCGTTTGCGTTGTGTGGTGTTGTGTTGTGTGTGTTGCGTTGTGTTGTTTGTGTTTGTTGTGTTGTGTTGTGTTGTGTTGTGTTGTGTTGTGTTGTGTTGTGTTGTCTTTTCTTGTCTTGTCTTGTTTTGTGTCGTCTTGTGTTTGTCGTTTTGTGTTGTGTGGTCTTGTTGTGTTTTTGTGTTATGTTGGTTGTGTTTGTGTTGTGTTGTGTTGTGTGGTGTCGTGTCGTGTCGTGTCGTGTCGTGTCGTGTCGTGTCGTGTCGTGTCGTGTCGTGTCCGTGTCTTGTCGTGTCGTGTCGTGTCGTGTCGTGTCGTGTCGTGTCGGTCGTGTCGTGTCGTGTCGTTGTCGTGTCGTGTCGTGGCGTGTTTTCGTGTCGTGTCGTGTCGTGTCGTGTCGTGTCGTGTCCGTGTCGTGTCGTGTCGTGTCGTGTCGTGTCGTGTCGTGTCGTGTCCGTGTCGTGTCGTGTCGTGTCGTGTCGTGTCGTGTCGTGTCGTGTCGTGTCGTGTCGTGCGTGTCGTGTCGTGTCGTGTCGTGTCGTGTCGTGTCGTGTCGTGTCGTGTCGTGTCGTGTCGTGTCCGTGGTCGTCGTGTCGTGTCGTGTCGTGTCCGTGTCGTGTCGTGTCGTGTCGTGTCGTGTCGTGTCGTGTCGTGTCGTGTCGTGTCGTGTCGTGTCGTGTCCGTGTCGTGTCGTGTCGTGTCGTGTCGTGTCGTGTCGTGTCGTGTCGTGTCGTGGTCGTGTCGTGTCGTGTCGTGTCGTGTCGTGTCGTGTCGTGTCGTGTCGTGTCGTGTCGTGTCGTGTTTCGTGGTCGTGTCGTGTCGTGTCGTGTCGTTGTCGTGTCGTGTCGTGTCGTGTCGGTCGTGTCGTGTCGTGTCGTGGTCGTGTCGTGTCGTGTCGTGTCGTGTCGTGTCGTGTCGTGTCGTGTCGTGTCGTGTCGTGTCGTGTCGTGTCGTGTCCGCGTGTCGTGTCGTGTCGTGTCGTGTCGTGTCGTGTCGTGTCGTGTCGTGTCGTGTCTGTCGTGTCGTGTCGTGTCGTGTCGTGTCGTGTCCGTGTCCGTGTCGTGTCGTGTCGTGTCGTGTCGTGTCGTGTCGTGTCGTGTCGTGTCGTGTCGTGTCGTGTCGTGTCCGTGTCGTGTCGTGTCGTGTCGTGTCGTGTCGTGTCGTGTCGTGTCGTGTCGTGTCGTGTCGTGTCGTGTCGTGTCGTGTCGTGTCGTGTCGTGTCGTGTCGTGTCGTGTCGTTGTCGTGTCGTGTCGTGTCGTGTCGTGTCGTGTCGTGTCCGTGTCGTGTCGTGTCGTGTCGTGTCGTGTCGTGTCGGTGTCGTGTCGTGTCGTGTCGTGTCGTGTCCGTGTCGTGTCGTGTCGTGTCGTGCCGTGTCGTGTCGTGTCGTTGTCGGTCGTGTCGTGTCGTGTCGTGTCGTGTCGTGTCGTGTCGTGTCGTGTCGTGTCGGTCGTGTCGTGTCGTGTCGTGTCGTGTCGTGTCGTGTCGTGTCGTGTCGTGTCCGTGTCGTGTCGTGTCGTGTCGTGTCTGTCGTGTCGTGTCGTGTCGTGTCGTGTCGTGTCGTGTCCGTGTCGTGTCGTGTCGTGTCGGTGTGTCGTGTCGTGTCGTGTCGTGTCGTGTCGTGTCGTGTCGTGTCGTTCGTGTCGTGTCGTGTCGTGTCGTGTTTGTGTGTGATGTGTGTGTTTGTGTTGTGTTGTTTGTGTTGTGTTGTGTTGTGTGTGTTGTGTTGTGTTGTTGTGTGGTGTGGTTTTGTGTTGTGTTTGTGTTGTGTTTGTGTTGTGTTGTGTTGTGTTGTGTGTGTTGTGTTGTGTTGTGTGTGTGTTGTTTTGTGTTGTGTTGTGTTGTGTTTTGTTTTTTTTGTGTTGTGTTGTGTTTTTTTTGTTGTGTTGTGTTTGTGTTGTGTGTGTTGTGTTGTGTTGTGTTTGTGTTGTGTTGTGTTGTGTTGTGTTGTGTTGTGTTGTGTTTGTGTTGTGTTTGTGTTGTGTTGGTTGTGTTGTGTTGTGTTTGTTGTGTTGTGGTTGTGTTGTGTTGTGTTGTGTTGTGTTGTGTGTGTTGTGTTGTGTTGTGTTGTGTTGTTTTGTGTTGTGTTGTGTTGTGTTTGTGTTGTGTTGTGTTTGTGTTGTGTTGTGTTGTGGTTTTGTGTGTGTTGTTGTGTTGTGTTGTGTTTGTTGTGGTTGTTTTGTGTTGTGTTGTGTGTGTTTTGTGTTTTTGTGGTTGTGTTGTGTTGTGTTGTGTTGTGTTGTGTTGTGTTTGTTTTTGGTTGTGTTGTGTTTGTGTTGTGTTGTGTTGTGTGTGTGTTGTGTTGTGTTGTGTTGTGTTTGTTGTGTTGTGTTGTGTTGTGTTGTGTTGTGTTGGTGGTTGTGTTGTGTTGTGTTGTGTTGTGTTGTGTTGTGTTGTGTTGTTGTGTTGTGTTGTGTTGTGTTGTGTTGTGTTGTGTTGTGTTGTGTTGTGTTGTGTTGTGTTGTGTTGTGTTGTGTTGTGTTGTGTTTGTTGTGTTGTGTTGTTGGTTTGTGTTGTGTTGTGTTTGTTGTGTTGTGTTGTGTTGTGTGTGTGTTGTGTTGTGTTTGTGTTGTGTTGTGTTGTGTTGTGTTGTGTTGTGTTGTGTTGTGTTGTGTTGTGTTGTGTTGTGTTGTGTTGTGTTGTTTGTGTTGTGTTGTGTTGTGTTTGTTGTGTTGTGTTGTGTTGGTGTTGTGTGTTTGTGTTGTGTTGTGTTGTTTGTGTTGTGTGTTGTGTGTGTTGTGTTTGTGTTGTGTTGTGTTGTGTTGTGTTGTGTTGTGTTGTGGTTGTGTTGTGTTGTGTTGTGTTGTGTTGTGTTGTGTTGTGTTGTGTTTGTTGTGTTGTGTGTTTGTGTTGTGTTGTGTTGTGTTGTGTTTTGAAATTTATAACCAGATATAAGGTCAAATAACATAAGTTCCAATATCTAAATACAAAATTTGATCAAGTCCAATCACTAGAATATCGAAGTCCTAGGGCACAAGTATGACTTTCATGCTTTGACCTATCTAGGAGCTTCGTGAATGGATCCGCAACGTTTTTGATCGGTGTGAACTTTGCGAATACATATCTTTCCCTTTTCAACTTCATCCCTTATGTAGTTGAATCTTCGTTCAATGTGCCGAGTCTTTTGATGAGCACGAGGTTCCTTGATTTGAGCAATCGCACCCTCGTTGTCACAAAAGATCTCTAGGGGGTCTTGAATGGTAGCAACTACCCCTAGATCAGCAATGAACTTCCTAAGCCATGCAGCTTCTTGAGCTGCCTGAAGCGGCGATGTATTCTGTTTTTGTTGTAGATAGTGCCACTACATCTTGCTTTGAGCTCTTCCAAGAGACTGCTCCTCCATTCATAATGAAACATATCCCGACTGTGATCGAGAATCATCTCGATCAGTTTGGAAACTCGCATCCGTGTAACCCTTTACAACGAGCTCCTCCCTCCTCACCAGATCCATATATTAAGAACATATCCTTAGTGTTCCTAAGTGTAAGGATTCCTTAAGTCTGATGCAACCCAAAACATCCAAAGTGTCCCAGCAACATGCACTAAGTACTAAAGTGAAGAATGCTTCGGAAGTTTTACAATGCATTAGAAAATACTCTAAGTGTAAAACTTCCGAAGCCAAGAACAATATCTTCCGAAGCCAAACATGAAGTCTTCCGAAGCTTCAGAGACAAAGTCTTCCGAAGCTTCATCCTTTGAAGACAGATTTTTTCAGAAGACTTTTAGTACACATGCTTTATCTGATGTACTGTTCCATAAAGCACCTTTTCCACTGCAACTCTGCAAGTCACCAACTAACATGGTTTGGTGAAAAGGTCCATGCTTTTGGTAACTGTACATTGAGGTCTTGAGTCTGTATACTTTCTACTTTATGTACTTTATCCTTTTTGTAATAGATAAGGATGTGAGCTATGGCATGTCATAGTCACAAGTCAAAAGGCAATCTGCCTTTTGACTCTACAATGATTTTGTTTGTGTGTCTAGTCAATTGTATCCAACTGGCTTTCAAAGTATAGCCAGCTGTAGGATGTAGTATAAGTATCTCATGTTCTTGTATCTTTTATCTGATGCTTTGAAACACTTCTAAAAGAACATAGAGGAAGCAATATACTACATTCTTGAAAACCAAACTCTCTTGTTCTGTCTCTTACTTTACTTGTGCTCTTTGTATCACTTTGGTTAACCCAGTTCACTGTTTGATTAAAGTTTAGTCAATCTCCTCTTTTGTGTCGTTGTGTTGTAATTGTGTTAAAGCCCTTAAACGGTCCTGCAATTGGTATCAGAGCCTTCCAGGTTCTTGATATAAGATCTAACCATCTTAAGTTCCCTCACACACACAAAAAACTAACTCTTCAAATGGCTTCCATCTCAAAGACTGATATGGAGACTGGAACCATGAACAAATCCCCACTGATCACTCTTGATGATTTTGACACTTGGTGCATGAGGATGGAAGGCTTCATCAGGTCTCTTGACTCAAGAATGTGGGAATCTGTTGTAAATGGACCTTTCATACCCAGCACCCCCTCTGCTACTGGTGCTGGTATGATCCCTAAAGATATGGCCAACTACTCAGATGAAGATAGGAAAGGAGTAGAGATTGATAGGAAGGCCATGACTGCTCTTCAGACTGCTCTCCCAAACTCTATATACAGAGGTTTTAAGAAGTGCAAAACAGCTAAGCAACTGTGGGATGCACTGAAGCTGATGTATGAAGGTTCCTCTGAAGCCAAGGAGAACAAGAAAGATCTTCTCAAGCAGCAGTTTGAAAATTTCACCTTCAAAGCAGGTGAAACCATGACCCAACAATACTTCAGGTATGTTGAGATTGTGGATACCCTAGTGGATGGAGGAGTACCTCTTGAGAACACGGACATTGTAAGGAAGTTCATGTCCTCACTTCCTAGGCAATGGGCACACTATTGTGTGGTGATCAAGAGGACTGAGAACCTTAAAACTCTTACTCTGACAGAGTTGTATGGATTCTCAGTGGATACCAGATGGAAATGAACATGCAAGGTTCATCTGGAAACTCCAACAATCAAATGGGTTCAGCCCTTCATGTAGTTGAAAGGGACAACATAGAACCCCAACATCATCTCATATGCTACCCTAACAACTCACATAAGGGTCCTTTCATCACCTTCCCGGGGACACCAAGAGAGAACTTTACTCAACGAAGTCCATTCCAAGAGACAAGTTCTTCTCAAGCCTTTGTGTCTACTGATGAAAGCTGTGGAAATTATATCTTCACTCTTGAAGACCTGGACTGTATTCATCCAGATGACCTGGAATACATGGAGATAGTTCAGCAGATGGCTCTCCTCACTCACAGAGCCAAGAAGTTCTACAAGAGAACAGGAAGAAGATTTCCAAGCAATGCTATCAGTGGAATGTTTGGGCTGGATAAAAGCAAAGTTAAGTGTTACAACTGCAACCTTATGGGTCACTTTGCTAGGGAGTGTAAGGCACCTAAAGAAAATGGGGGCCAAACACAACCCAGACCAAACTACACTGACAAAGCTCCTCAGTCTGAGAAGACTAAGCAACATGCTGCTGTCGCTGTTGAAGAAGGAGGTTTTGACTGGAGTTTTCACGTGGAAGATGCTTCTCCAAACCAAGCACTGATGGCTGATCACGATGAAGCCAAGGTATGGGAACATCTCTCTACTCCTGAATGCATTGCTAAAGTAAATAGATACAGGTCCTACAAATTGGAGATGAGATCTGATCTTGAGTCCTTAAACATTTTAAAATCTGATTTTAGAAAGTCTGAAAATGATTATAAACTGAAAATAGAGGACTTAGAGAAAACCATTTCAGCTCTAAAACATTAACACACAGACTTTAGAACTCAAATTCAAGATCTCATAACCAAGCTAACTGAGTGCCAGGCTGAGCTTGTGATCAGCAAAGCCAGGGCAGAAAAGAGTGCTCTTGAAGAAGAGACCTTCAAGAACATGATATCCTCATCCTGCACAACAAAGTGTGCTATCAAAACAGACAGGGACTGGGATCAAATGAGATAGCTCCTCCACACACAATCTTGTCTGTAAGATCTCCTAGATGTGGAACTTGTAAAGATGAGCTTCCTCTCATAGATCCTATAAGTGAGGATGATGAAGAAGTGATAGTGAAGAATTCCTCTGAGAAGAGTGAAGATGAGGATTCTTCCAAGGGCCACTATCCTTCTAAGGAGAAGAAATCAACTGTGATGACCAAGTCTAAGAGAAAGAACTTGATCAGGAAGAGCAAAAGGAAAGCAAAGAAGGCTCAAGAAATCAAGGCTACTTATGATGCTAAGCAGAAACAAATTTTTATCTCTGCAGGTTTCAAAGTAGTAAAGACTGAAGACATCAACCAAGACTCCTCAGCTAAGAGTACTGGTTCATGTTCAAATCATCACAGTGCAAATAAGAAGACTGAGCTGCTGTGTACCACTGCTGCATAGCCTGGACCATCAAACTCCAAGAACAGTTCACAGCCCAAAAGAACTATCTCAGCATCTACCAAGATGAAGGTGGAGAAGGAATATGACCAAAGCCAGTCTTGCTCTCAAAAGGAGACTCCTTTGAAGAAGAAAATGTTATGTGTCATGTGTGAAAGTACTTCTCACATTGCCAAGGATTGCCCATACAATCCTAAAAGTACCATCCACATGACCAATTCAAAGACTTCAAAGAATCTCAAGAAGTCTCAAGCTTCGGAAGGAAAGTCTGTTTCCTTCGGAAGCTCCAAATCAAAGAAAAAGGTAAATGGAAAATTACCTTCGGAAGTAAAATTGGTCTCGAAAGAAAGGAGTTCTTCCGAAGCACTAAAGTCTACTGCGGTGACTGTAGAATCTTCCGAAGGTTCAGTCATCAAAATGTGTGAAGTTCCAAAAGCTTCTAAGGTTTTGAAGGTCAAGTCCAAGACTCCAAAGGTGGTGTGGAAGTCTAAGAAAGACCAAATGACTGAAATTTCTCCATCAACAACAGCTAATATCCCCATAGTACAACCATAGGATCTATTACTGTTGCATTACCTTCTATTACACTTAGTAAGCCCAAGACAAATAAGGCTTGGGTTTCCAAATGTAACTAATCATTTTCTTTGTGCAGGAACAGCTCAAGACAAACAGGAATGTCTGGATAATTGACAGTGGTTGTTTCAGGCACATGACAGGCACAGGTCTCTACTCCATAATTTTGAGAGAATTGATGGAGGACCAGTTTCTTTTGGAGGACATGATGGTGGTTACATTTCTGGAAGGGGCAAGGTCACAAATGGTAAGCTCAGCATCGAGAAGGTAAACTTTGTTATGGAGCTTGGGTACAATCTTCTGAGTGTATCCCAATTTTATGATAAGAGTCATAACATGCTCTTTACTGAGCATGAGTGCATTGTTCTCAAGCCAGGAGTGGTCATTCCTCATGAGCATATCCTGCTCAGAGCCCCCAGGAAAGGGAACATGTACAAGATGGATTTGCAACAAACATCTCCTTCTGGAGAAGTTTCATGCTTTCTATCTAAAGCAAATAGTGATGAGTCTTTCCTATGGGATAAAAGAATGTGCCATGTATCTTTAAGAACATAAATAAATTGATTAAACATGATCTGGTAACTGGAATGCCAAAGAAAGAGTTTACAAGTGATGATCTTTGTGTTGCATGCCTGAAAGGGAAGCAACACAAGGTATCTCACAAGCCTAAGGAAAAGAACTCCATCACTACTCCCCTACACTTGTTACATATGGATCTCTTTGGCCCCACCAGTGTAATGAGTTTAGGAAGGACCTCTTACTGTTTGGTGATCACAGATGACTTTACAAGATTGACTTGGGTCTTTTTCCTTAGAACTAAGGATGAAACCCCTGAGATTCTGAAGAATTTCATCTTAAAAGTTGAGAATCAATGTGATCATAAGGTCAAAACCATAAGATGTGATCAAGGAACTGAATTCAAGAACCAAATCCTTGATACATTTTGTGATGAAAAAGGTATTACACGACAATATAGTGCTCCCAGGACTCCTCAGCAAAACGGAGTTGATGAGAGGAGAAACAGGATACTTATTGAAGCTGCAAGAACTATGTTGTCTGACTCTAAACTGCCTATCACCTTCTGGGCAGAGGCAGTTAATACTACTTGCTATGTGCAGAATAGAGTTTTAGTAGTTAAGACACATGGTAAGACCCCTTATGAACTTTGGCACAAGAGGAAACCTTTCATTGGTTTTCTCAGGTCATTTGCATGTCCCGGCACCATCTTGAATACCAATATCAAATCGCCTAAGTTTGCTGAGAAATCAGACGATGGACACTTCATTGGATACTCCTCTCAAGCTAAAGCTTATAGAGTATACAATCTTAGAACTAGAATAGTTGAGGAGTCAGCCAATGTGACTTTCAATGAACACACACCATGTGTTACTGGTTCTTGTCCGGATTGGATGTTTGATCTTGATTTAGTTACCAACTGTTTGAACAAATCTTGTGAGCATGTTTCAGGATCTGCAGAAAATTTAAATACAGGTGATCCTGACCCAAGATTTGAGCTAGGAAGATCTTCAAGACATACATCTTCAGCTCCAGGTAAAACTACTTCAACAAATGAAGTTTCTATAAGCACAACAATGACAAATTTAGCTGATATATCTGGTATGCCTTCAAATTCTAGCTTAGAGGCTTCTCAACCAGATAAAGACACCTCAATTGTAGAACACAACAATGGTGATGATGATAGTGATGAGGAATTTCTTGATGCTAATAATCATACCATAGATGACAACATCAATGATGTCACACACTCATTGGATCAAGTTAATCTTGATAAGTGTGATAATGTGGAAGGTAAATCTTTAAGCCCAGATCTAAATTTCTCAAATTTGGATCTCTCTCAGCAACTTGCTGTGATCCCTCAGCTAAGGATCCACAGGTCTCACCCCACCACAAACATCATTGGAGATGTTGACACAGGGGTAAGAACAAGAGGACAAACTCATGAAGCAAATATTTGTCTTCACTCTTGTTTCTTATCTCAGATAGAGCCAAAGAAAGTTGATGAAGCTATAAAGGATGGAAGTTGGGTTGAAGCTATGCAACAAGAGCTGCTTCAATTCAAAAGGCAGCAAGTTTGGAACCTTTGTCCACTTCCTCATGGGAAGAGTACCATTGACACCAAATGGGTTTTTAGGAATAAGAAGGATGATAGAGGAATCATCATCAAGAACAAAGCAAGACTAGTTGTTCAAGGATACACACAAGAAGAAGGGATTGACTACACTTATTTCTTTGCTCCTGTAGCGAGACTAGAAGTTGTTAGGATATTCCTGGCATTTGCTGCATCCAAGAACTTCAAAGTCTATCAACTTGATGTAAAGTGTGCTTTCTTATATGGAGTGATTGATGAGGAGGTTTATGTCAAACAACCACCTGGTTTTGTAGACCCTGATCATCCTGATTATGTCTGCAAGGTTGACAAAGCTCTTTATGGGCTGCATCAGGCACCCAGGAAGTGGTATGAGACACTTTCTGAGTATCTCTGTAAACATGGTTACAGGAGAGGTGCTATAGATGGAACTCTCTTCATCAAAGGACAGGGAAATGACTTATTGCTAGTTTAAGTATATGTAGATGACATCATCTTTGGTTCAACCAATCCAAAGCTCTGTAAAGACTTTGAGAAGCTGATCAAAGACAGGTTTGAAATGAGTTCAATGGGAGAACTCAACTTCTTTCTGGGAATTCAAGTGAAGCAGGTTGAGGATGGCATCTTCATAAGTCAGTCAAAGTATGTTCAAGACATACTCAAGAGGTTCAACATGACTGATTGTAAGATTGCTAAGACACCCATAGCCAGAAACCACTCCCTTGGTCCAGATCTTGAGGGGCAGTGTGTAGATGAACACTTATACAGGGCTATGATTGGGTCTCTTATGTATCTTACAGCTAGTAGGCCTGATATCATGTTTGCTACATGTATTTGTGCAAGATATCAAGCTAACCCTAAGATGTCTCACTTAATCACTGTGAAAAGAATTTTAAGATACCTCAAAGGTGCTTCAACACTTGGTCTGTGGTATCCAAAGAATCCTAATTTCAATCTGTATGCCTATACAGACAGTGATTATGGTGGTTGCAACATGACTACAAAGTCTACATCTGGGGGATGTCAATCCCTTGGTGAAGGATTGTCTCATGGCAATGCAAGAAACAATCCTGTGTGTCTGCATCAACTGCTGAGGCTGAATACATTGCTGCTGCAAGCTGCTGTGCTCAAGTGCTTTGGATTCAAAATCAGATGCTGGACTATGGATGTAACTTCAAAGAGACTCCTATCCACATAGACAACAATAGTGCTATCTCTATCACTGAGAACCCTGTGCAGCACTCAAGGACCAAACTATCAACATCAGGTATCATTTAATAAGAGATAACTATGAAAAGGGATTAATTAAACTAGTCAAAGTTCATACATATGAATATCAAAGTTTATTAACTTGATGTCAAGAGTGCATTCCTTCATGGTGAAATTCGTGAGACCGTGTATGTTAGTCACCCCAAAGGATTTGAGGATCCATATCATGTGGATATAGTTTACAAGCTTGATAGGCTCTTTATGGGCTCCATCAAGCCCCGAGAGCATGGTATGAGAAACTCTCAACTCATCTGGTGAAACACAATTTTCGCAGAGGAGTTATTGACTGTACACTATTCATCAAAGAAAAGGATGGCAACTTACTGTTGGTATAGATTTATCTTGATGACATAATTTTCAGTTCCAAAAATGAAGAGTTATGTAAAGAATTTGAATCTGTCATGAAAGAAAAATTTGAAATGGGTGCAATAGGGGAGATGAAGTTGTTCCTCGGATTACAGGTGGATCAGACACCAAATGGAATCTTCCTACATGAGACAAAATTTGTAGGGGATATCCTCAGTTGGTTTGACATGGAGAACACTTTAGTTTCTGGAACTCCACTTGCCATGAACCATAATGTGGCACCTGACAAAAATGGTGATCTGGTTGATGCCACAATGTATAGAGGAATGATTGGATCCCTTGTGTATCTCACAATGTCTCGTCTAGATATCATGTATGCGACATGTCTTTGTTCTAGATATCAGGCAAAACCGAAAGTCAACCATTTCATTGGAGTTAAAAGGATTTTCTGTTATCTGAAGGGTACTCTAACACTCGGGTTATGTATCCTCATGACAATGAGTTTGAGCTTACAACGTATAATGACTCGGATTATGGCGGCTGCAAAATGAATTACAAGTCAACATCAATAGAATGTTAGTTCTTGGTAAAAGGCTAGTCACCTGGTAGTGTAAGAAGTAGACCTTCGTTGCTTTGTCAACCTGTGAAGTTGAATACGTTGCTGCTACAAGTTGCCATTCACAAATCATCTGGATTCAATAGCAATGCGTGACTACGGTTTGCAATTTTCTAACACTCCTATCTATGTTGATAATTCTGCTGCTATAGCAATAACAAAAAATCATGTCTAACATCCTAAAACGAAACACATCGGCATTAAATATCACTTTATACGTGACTGTTTTGAAAAGCAATTAATCGATGTGGTTAAAATTAATATTGATTGTCAACGCGCCGACCTCTATACAATAGCATTTGATAAACCGAGGTTCTTATATCTATTAGAGGTTAATGGCGTGAAAAAGAAAAGTTATGTGATTTCAGAGGAAGAAAATGCCTAGTCTGCTTTTAATTTAATTTTATTTTATTTTATTTTATTTCCTGTTTATTAAAATCCAAAAACACAAAAATATTATCGGTTTTAGAATTTTAGGGGGAGAATAGGTTAGATTAGTTTTAATTTAGCTGCTTTATGTAATTACTTAAAAAACGAGGGAAAAGGACAACTTAGCTAAAAAAAAGTAATCAAATCTATGATACTGATTCAACGTTTATTGAAAATGATATTACACAGGGAACATATTGTTTGGGACTTCAAAAGAGTTTAACTGATTAAGATGCAAAATTCAAAGTTTAAGTCTGAAAATTTTAAGCAAAATAATAAGGAAAAATAATAGTAAAACTAGTATGCTACCAGGTTAACATAAAGAAAGTAGACCTACAGACTGCTAGTTCTTTACATGATGTGTCGGCAGACTTAACACAATAGATGAGTAGACCTCATTGGTAATTTAAAATGCAAACAAAGTTGTTCAACATTCTGTGGGTTTCCGTCTTATCCCTGGTTAATACAATCAACGTAGTTCCAATAAGGGGTGAAGAGCAAAATAAATGGCACAAATGTGCGCGTATGACCATAAGAATGAGAAAAGCACATGAAAAAATGCAAAATGCAATCAAGCTAATAACTATTGTTGGTGGTGCGTTATGTGGAAAAAGAAAATAAATGCTCTAACAAGAAGATAGGTTGTGTGCCTCTCTGTTGTGCGGTGGCACTGACCTGAGGATAAGCATAACCTAAATATTCTAGAATTCATTGTTGTTTGTGCCTCTCTACTGTGCGATGGCAGTAACCTGAGCTTAGCATCACTTTGAAAGCTCTTAGAATAGTTTCTTCTAGAAATATACCCGTAGACCTCTCAAAAATCTTCTGAGGAAGGTTGATTACCATATTAGCATGGGATCCACAAATGCTTGCTGAAAAAATTAAACCTTAAATCATCACCAATGTATGTCAAAAATCTTTGTATGGATTTAAGAGGACAAGTATACTGACAATCATCGTGAGCTGCAGTTCTTGAAAGTTAAAATCATTGTGTGAATCTTCTAGCTCTAGTATGATTTTCTAAAATTGCTATTGACTCTCGGTCAAAACAAGAATCTAGCATAAAAATAGTGTATTAAAGTGTCCCAAATGATTCTGATATACCTGTATGATTCCATAATGAATTGTACCAACAATGATAAAATAGAATTGAAGTTGTGCTGTCGAGGGAGTAAATCGGTTAGAAGTAGTCTAATTGGTTTAAATCCATCTCCATTCAAAAATAAAAATTATGTTTTGGTTTTGTTATAAATTTATAGCAGTTTTTTATTTATTTATCTTATTCGGTTGGTAGGTAAAAGTCGGACTATCCATCTGAATTCAATCTGTGAATCACTCACTAAAAGGGTCATGTCTGAGGTGACAAATCGGTTTGTTTTTAAAGGATCACGTCTGAAGTGATCAACATTTTTAAGTTAAAAGGGTCATGTCTGAGATGATCAACGGTCAAAATGTCTTATCTATAGTTAACAAGTTAAGTGTTTGAAAGTGCATGAGGTCAAACTAATAAGTCTCATCCATTCGCACGACTGGACCATATGTATGGACCAGTCGCATGATTGGATCATGAATATGAGCCAATCGCATGATTGAACCTTACGTATAAACCAAACGTACGACTGGACCATAAGCATGGGTCAATCCATGCGATTGGATCACTAGAATGAGCCAATCGCACGAATAAAGGTAACTGACTGAGTCATTCGCACGATTGAACCCCAGTCAAACGAATGGATGTGAACGACTGAGCCAATCACACGATTGAGCCCCAGTCGCACGAATCAAACATGCAAATAGGTCCACTCGCACGTTGAAGATAAATCAGTATAAATAGGTGAAGTCGGTCGCACATACTCATCACCTTTCAATCGCGCACAATTCGCACGACAACAAAGTTACTTTTGCCAAAATTCGATTTCATCGATTTAGCTCTGTGATTTTGATTCTAACGTGTACTCTTTTCACCTACAGGTACTTAGAGACTGAAATCACACAAAATGCTTCGTGTAATCAAACCCTAACTGACCTAATTGATTAAAAATCAGGAAATCTGTTTAACCCGTCAAATAGACCATGTAAATGTGCATAACGGTTAAATGAAGGACATACAATGATAGTTAGGGTCCCTACGAATCTGAAGAGTCTAAACACAATGTTTAACATCAAGTTTTGACCTAGATTCAGGGGTAGAGTGTCAAACAGAAAGTTATGCGACTAGACACTCTAAATGAACTTCTATCGCACGATTGAGCTGGGCGAATGACTCAATCGACTGAATGAACATGGTGTATGAGTTCAATCGCACCATTGAACTTAGCCGAATGCTCGATCGCACAATTGGACTCAGCCGCATGCTCAATCGCCTGATTGAACTCAGCCGCATGCTCAATCTCCTGATTGAACTCAGCCGCATGCTCAATCGCCTGATTGAACTCAACCGCATACTCAATCACATGACTGAACTCAGTCGTATGGTTTAATCGTACGATTGAACTAGAATGATTAAACCCGACTGATCTCAGATTAATTTAAATTTCAGCAGTCTTCTTTTATGGACAACCCTCATGTTTATGTGTCTTGTGTTACAGAAACATGGCACATAGGTGGATCATCAACCCCAAGCACAACACTTGTGCCCACTTGGATGCCACCACTCGGAATGTTGCTAAGTTTGTTGGTATTATTGCATTTCTGAGCAGATCAAGGATCTACAGAGCTATATCTGCTCCATGCACACCCTATCGGTCTATACAGCAGGCCTTCTGGGAAGGTGCTTCAGCTGACAGATCTGCTGAGCCCTACTGCATTCGGAGCACCATTTTTGGCCAGAGATTGAGGTTACTGCAACAAACCTTCGACGGGTACTGGATCTTGGTGATGATGTTGCTCACCCGACCAGGTTACATCCTCTGACATTAAGGGGATGTTTTCTAAGGATGTAGTACACTAGGGATATCAACGCAGGTGTGCTCAACAAAAGCAACCTATGTCCCAGTTCAAATACCTAGCCCATGCCATTCTAAAGTGCATTGGTTAACGGAGGGGTGGATTTGATGATCTACCTGACCAAATCCACAATGCTTACGTGGCACCGGTGCTGAATCACCCCTTCAGCTTCTCCAACATGATGTTCTCTTACATGGTCGAGAACCTTGAGGCCAAAGGTAAGGAGAGCTTCTACATGTATCCAAGGTTCTTGCAAATTTTCATAGATGAGAGGCTCCCTCTACTGCCCAAGGAGAAGTACGATGCAGTGATGTTAGAGGTGACGGATGACGTGGCACCTTAGCTAGTGCTGATTACGTGGCGCCTTCTCGCATGAAGTGGCGCCACGTTGACAGTGATTCGGACTCTGAGCCTATATTTATTCCCACCGACAAGGACGATGACGATGACAGAGGTGATGGTGGAGATACAGGCCCCACTATATCTAGGGCCACTACCACTTATATTCCATCTCCACCATCCACAAAGGGTGGAAATGAGCGGGCTGCATTTCATCAAGACTTCCTGCCAGATGAAGAGGAAAAGTCAGATGAGGAGGCGCTAGTTAGGATAGTGGGAAGCAAGGTTGTTGCAACAGAGAGAGGGATTACGGTGGTTGGTGGACGCCAGGGTGAGTCAAGGGATGCTGCTATTACTAATACCAGTCCATCATACATCCATGGCCATCCCCTCAACCCAGGGGGAGCATCCTCTTCCAAAGGGTCAAGGAAGAAGAGAATGGTTCAGCCACATGGCATGAATAGCAAGAGGAGGAGGATTTCAATCATTACCACCACATCTACCACCTCTACCACTACCACCACCACCACTACCACACCCTCTACCACCACTACCACACCCCCTATCACCACTATCAAACCTCATACCACCACTACCACAACCACCCCTTCACCATCCACTCCTATTCCATCCCCAATATTCACCACATCCACCACCACCAACACCACCCAACGAGCCGGGACATCTACTCATGTCCCACTGAGCGATGGATCCACTCTACCCTGCATCGGGGTGGGGGAACAGCTAGCCAACCTAAGCAGAATGGTGCTAAAGCTACTAGCTACCGATGAGCAAAGAGCTAAACAACTAAACCAACTTACGGAGCTCAATGCTGCTCAAGCTCAATAGATTACACAGCTTCAGGAGAAGAATGCTCATTCGGTTAAGAGGATTAAGGATTTGGAGGAAAAGAACAAGAAGATCATGCTCAACCTGAAAGGATCCAAAGATGAGCCTTTAAAGATCAGGGAAGGTGATGATGATGATGGTGATGATGATGATGATGATGATTTTGTTGATGAAGATGAGGGTGATGATGAAGGACTGAGTGGAAAGAAGAGAGGAGATGATGATGATGAAGAGGTGATGCTACTACATCAGCCTCTGCTCAAGTTCAAGAAAGGCGTACTAAGAGAGCACAAGATCAAGGAGCATCGTCTTCATCTCCTGCAGTCAAAGAATTGACCGATCAAGATAAAAGTAAAGATTAGATGTATTGTATTTAGAAAACTTTTGTACTTGATTCAAATATTACAATAACATAATATATGATTATCTATGTTTATCTATGTTTTAAATGTCTTCATTAACTACAAATGATTGATGTGTTAAATGTTTAAATTAAGCAGATCAAACCTCTTAGCAAGATGAATATGATATTGCTCCCCTTCAGCAAATCAAGTCTCAATTCACAATGATTCTTGATTTGCAAGGGATTGTGAGAAGGTCAGTGAGCTACACTCCCGAAGAAGGAGAAATCATACACGACCTGACCGAAGAGCAACTTGTGGAGATGTTTAGACTGAATCCTGACGAGCTCGTCAAAGAAGCTCTAAAGGTTGATATTATGAGTGATGACAAGCTGAACAATGTTAATAAAATAGAGATTGAGGATGTCACGTCTAAGCACTATCAAGGATACACTGACTGAGAGGGAAATGTGATCCCCCACTTGGGTGACACTCTCGGTAGTGCTACATTTGAAAAACTAGATGACATGGAGAAAGAAGCAGATAAGAATGAAAGACAAGCACAAGCCTCAAATGCAGATGTTGAGATCAAGAAAGAAGGCTGAATGGGCAGCTTGTTTTGCTGAAATACGAGCCCAACGCACAACTTAAAAGCAAATGGCTACACCAACTCTACAAGGTCAAGAAACATCTGAAGGTGTCTGGCAAGATAATTGCGTTGGCATATTTTGAGGATTTAAATGTTTATGCTGTAAAAAGGGAGAAGGGAATAAAGTACTTTAGATATCCACATGATCTAAAGACTCTCCTAGGTTTTGAGTTCAACCAACTGGCATGCTTAAATCTACTATATGCTGATCCTAGAAAGATGTTAGATTGGTTTGACGCTACCTAAAGAAGGAATACCACACGAGATGGGTAATCTTCAGACCTCAACAACCAAAGAGGTACATTCGTAGGTCTGAAATGGATCCCATATCTGGATAGCCAAAATTCATGTTAAAGTGGAGTCCCCCATGCATAATGTCCAAGATTTCCTTACGGGAAATGCCTCAGGACTTCACTCCACACTTCAAATGGTGGTATTTTGATTGGAGAATAGGCGAAGCGATCATAGTTCTAAAAAGACAAGGAAAAAGGGAAACTATTCGGGTATTCGACCCAATGTGTCTTACAAAGTTTTCTACACTTTATACAAGTGGCCACTGTTCTATGATGCGTAAGATATTGTACAAGCTCTACATTTCTAGAATGTCATAAGGATCTTCTTTGCATTTGAAATACATGCAAGAGTCACAAGAGATGAGAAGTACAAGAAATTTGAAGAGCTTATGAAGAATGTCAGAAAATAAATTAAACTAGGTCCAAGGGGGAGTTTATTGATACATATATGTACCTAGTTTATGTATTTAATGTAAAAGACTGTCATGTCTTACACATATGTAATGAATGAGTTAAGTGAAATATAATATGTGGTTGGTGCTTATAATGTTTAATATTTCATTGTATTATCATGTGTTAAAGTACAATGAACTTACTATATAGGTTTGAGGTTGTTGTGCATAGTTCTTAGTCAATAATAATTGAGAAATGTGTTCAAACTTAGTCGTACGACTCTTCATGCGAATGGACCATACGCATGAATATCTCATGCTACGGGATCATTTGCATGATTGAGACATAAGATTGACTCAGTCGCACGACTGAACCTTCAGTCATGCGTATGGATCAATCACATGATTTAATCGCACGACTGAACCATTTTAATGGTTCCGTCGTACGATTATAAAACCATGATCTATAAATACCACCTAATTCGTGGGAAAAATAAAATACTTGGAGACTTTTGAAACATACTAATAACCTAGCCGTCTAGAGTGTCTAGAAACCCTATTCCAAGTTCATAGTTCACATTTGATCGTCTTCTTCTCATTCTTAATGTTTATTTAATCATTAGATTGATCAGGATTGCATTCTCACTGATTGGATCGCCAATCAAATAGGATTCCACACTATTTGATCTGGTTTCACGCATAATCAGTTAGTACTCCGTACGTACACGGTCCTAACAATTATGCGTGAATCTAGATCAAATAGTGTGGAAGCCTATTTGATTGGCGATCCAATCAGTGAGACCACAATCTCGATCAATCTAACGATTAAAAAAACGTTAAGAACGAGTAGAAAAGGATCACATGCGAACTATGAACTTGGAATAGGTTTTCTTGACGCTCTAGACGCCTAGGTTATGAGTATGTGTCAAAAGTCTCAATTTTACTACGAATTAAATGGTATTTATAGGTTTGTAGTTTTCATTCGTGTGACTGATGCATTAGCATGGTACAGTTGTGCGACTAACCCATGAGACTGATTTATACGCACCACTGAAAGTTCAATCGTGCGACTGAGTGAATCTCATGTCTCACTCGTATGACTAATCTACTTGCCTGGTTCAGTCGTGCGACTGGTTCATTAGCATGATGTTTTCATGCGTATGGTCCATAAGTATGGTCCATTAGCATGAATGATCACATAACAAACTCAAACCTGTATAATAAGTTTATATATATGATTCAGATTAAGTTAACATCAAAAACAAATCATATATTATTACATTATTTCATTACACATATGTAAGCTATGAAAGACTTTTATATTAAGCATAGCAACTACGCACATATGTATCAACAAAAGGTACATAAGATAAAGCATGTGTTCAAAAGTCTTTGGAAGAAATCTTTCTTCAGTGTTGGCTTTGGAATACTTTGTCTTTAAGGCTTCATAAGACTTCATCTTTGTTCGGAAGATATTGGTCTTGGCTTCAGAAGATTTCATACTTACTGTATTTTTAGACGTTGGCATGAAACTTCCGAAGCATTCTACTTCAATACACTTGTGCATGAATGCAAGAGAGACTTTGGGTGTTTGGATTGCATCAACCTTTACATTTAATCCTTACAAACTCCCCCTAGGCTGATGCTACCAAAACACTTGAAGACTTCATATATTAACAATCCTCATTAGGATAATGACCATCCCTTTCTTCATGATATGATCATGATCACTCAGACTCTCAAAGTGTCTTCTCATGTCAAAGAGATCATGCAGAGGCAGATTAAACATATCCTGCTACGTGTAAACATTTCAATACCTTGAACTCTGATGATATGCCATCTTTCTGGATTTCTAGTGTATGTCCAGGACAAGATGAGTCTCCCTGATGCTAGAGGAGTGACGTGAATTGGAATGGTGGAGCATCTTCTATTTGCACATCCTTGGATGTTCTGACTCATCCTATGGTTTGGAGATGGATGATTCTTTCTTCTTCTTCATTGGCTTTGGTTTGGAAGCTATACTTTTTCTCCTCTTTGAACCTTTTAATTGAGAAGACTGGCCTGTAGCAACTGATTGATCTTCTTTGTCTTCTCAGTTGGGTTTTCCTCTCTCAGAGGGTCAGATTAAGAGGGGACAGAACCCTGCTTTGGATCATAAGTGGAAGCTTGTTGAGGCTCAGTAGGAGATTCATGTTGTGTTGTCTCCAATGGTTCAATCTTAATCTCTACTTCTTGTGGGACCTGACTTGGTGGGGAGTGTAAGTTAAGAAATTCACCTCTTTTAATCTTCTGCTTGATCATTCTGATGTGCTCATCCATGGTTGACAGAGACATAGGACCAAGTCTCCTACCGGAGAATCCAAACAACTTCAAGAAGGTCATCATCCTCTGCCTATTAGCATACTTCTTCGTAATTTTCTAGATGATGGCTCTTGACTTTGCAGCCTCTTCCCTTAACTTCCTTTTGGTGATCTTTCTTAGTCAAAGGGTAAGGGGAGAAGTGTAGCAGCCTGATAGAGGCTTGTGGAACTTAGGTAGTTGATCATGTTGATCCTATCCTTGTCTTTGTCTACCTGAGATTCTTGTGGCACAACATTCTCTTGCACAGGACTTTCTTGAACTGGGGAGAGAGTAGGTACATGCTTGTATAGTCTTTTCTTTCTTCTTTCTTCTTTGATCTGAAGAAGTAGCTTTGCATCCTGTGACTCGTTTCTTTCCTTTGACAATTTGTTGTCAGCGAATTCATTTAACTAATCTAAGGGAAGATAGATGATATTATCAGTATCATAGTTCCTGGTCTACAAGTAGTTGATCCTAACTGCCCTCCAATCATCATTCTGAGTGTTTGGCATGGGGGCAGCCCTGATAGCAGATTCCATGAGTCTTGCAGACCTAGTAGAGGAACTTTCTCCCCTTAGCTTCCTTTTCCTCTCTCTATCCTCCTTCTCGACATCCTCAGAAATAATTTTTCTTTTCCCTTTGTCACTCACAGACCTTTGTGACTTAGGGTGGAGAGAGCTTTGGCCTTTATTGCTTGGTGTAGCTTCCAAGCTCTAGCCAAAGAGAGGTTGAGATCACCTTCACCAGCAGGTGTCTCGTAAAGTGAATGAACCTCTGTGTAGAGATTAATGAAGAGGCTAATGCGACCTAAACATCCAAAGTCTATCCTACATGCTGCACAAGTGCAATGAAGAAGAATGCTTAGGAAGTTTCACACATGCAAGAGAAATATTCTAAGTGTGAAATCTTCCAAAGCCAAGACCAATATCTTCCGAAGCCTAAAATGAAGTCTTCCGAATCCTCAGAGACAAAGTCTTTCAAAGCTTCAACTTATGAAGACAGATTTCTTCCAAAGACTTCTAACACATGCTTTAACTGATGTACTGTTCTATAAAGCTGGACACCTTTCCGCTTCATCTCTGTAAAGTCACCAACTTACATGATTTGGTGAAAAGGTCCATGCTTTTGGTAACTGTATATTAAGGTCTTGAGTCTGTAACTTTCTACTTCATCTATTTTATCCTTTTTGTATTAGATAAGGATGTGAACTATGGCATGTCATAGTCACTAGTCAAAAGGCAATCTGCCTTTTGACTCTACAATTGATTTTGTTTGTGTCTTGTCAATTGTATCCAGTTGGCTTTCAAAGTATAGCCGACTGTAGGTTGTATTATAAGTATTCCTTGTTCTTGTATCTTTCCATTATGCTTTGTAACACTTGTAATAGAACTTGAGAAAGCAATATACTGTAATCTTGAAAACCATCTCACTGTGTATTTTGCTCTTGTGTTTTGTCTCTCATATTACTTGTGTTCTTAGTGTCTTATTGTGGTTAATCCGTATTACTGTTTGATTAAGTTTGGTTAATCTCCTCTTTGTGTTGTTGTGATGTAATTGACCCCCGTCACCGGTCCTGTATTAGGTATCAGAGCATTACAGGCTCTTGATATAAGATCTCACCATCTTAAGATCCCTCACACACACAAATACTAAACTTTTCAAATGGCAACCATTTCTAAGACTGATATGGAAACTAGAACCATAAACAAGTCCCCACTGATCACTCTTGATGAATTTGATACTTGGTGTTTGAGAATGGAAGGTTTCATTAGGTCTCTTGATTCAAGAATGTGGGAGTCTATTAAGAATGGACCTTTCATACCTAGCACCCCTTATGCTACTGGTGCTGGTATGATCCCCAAAGATGTGGCTAACTACTCTAATGAAGATAGGAAGAGAGTGGAGATTGACAGAAAAGCCATGACAACCCTTCAAACTACCCTTCCAAACTCTGTGTACAGAGATTTCAAGAAGTGCAAAACAGCCAAGCAACTATAGGATGTACTGAAACTGATATATGAGGGTTCCTCTCAAGCCAAGGAGAACAAGAAGGATCTCCTGAAAAAGCAGTTTGAAAACTTCACCTTCAAAACAGATTAAACCATGAGTCAGCAATACTTTAGGTATGTTGAGATTATGGATACCCTTGTTGATGGAGGAGTTTCTCTTGAGAACAGAGACATTGTAAGGAAGTTCATGTCCTCACTTCCTAGGTAATGGAAACACTATTGTGTGGTGATCAAGAGAACTGAAAATCTCCAAACTCTTACTCCGACAAAGTTATATGGGATTCTCAGTGGCTACCAGATGGAGATGAACATGCAGGGTTCATCTGGGAACTCCAATAATCAAATGGGTTTAGCCCTACATGTGGTTAAAAGGGATAGCATAGAACCCAAACATCATCTCATATGCTACCCTGATAATTCACCAAAGGGCCCTTTCATCACCTTCCAAGAGACACCAAGGGAGAACTAAACTCAAGAAAGCCCATTCCAAGAGACAAGTTCTTCTCAAGCTTTTGTGTATTTTGATGAAAGCTATGGAAACTCTCTTTTCACTATTGAAGACCTAGACTGTATTCATCCAGATGATCTGGAATGCATGGAAATAGTCCAGCAGATGGCTCTTCCCACTCATAGAGCCAAGAAGTTCTATAAGAGGACTGGAAGGAAGTTTCCAAGTAATACAACCAGTGGAATGTTTGGCCTGGACAAAGGCAAAGTCATGTGTTACAACTGAAATTTGATGGGCCACATTTCCAGAGAGTGTAAGACACCAAGAACAAATGGTGGCCAAACACAGTCCAGATCAAACTACACTGACAAAGCTCTCCAGAATGAGAAGTCAATGCAGCAGGCTGTTGTTGCTATTGAAGAAGGAGGCTTTGACTGGAGCTTTCAGGTAGAAGATCCTTCTTCTAACGAAGCATTGATGGCAGATCATGATGAAGCCAAGTTATTGGAACATCTTTGTACTCCTGAATGGATTGCTAAAGTTAATAGATACAGGTCCTATAACTTCGAGATGAGATCTGACCTTGATTCCTTAAACATTTTAAAATTTGATTTTAGAATGTTTGAAAATGATTATAAACTAAAGATAGAGGACCTAGAGAAAACCATTTCAGTTCTAAAACATGAACACAAATATTTTAGGACTCAAATCAAAGATCTCATAACCAAGCTGACTGAGTGCCAGAATGAGCTTGTAATCAGCAAAGCCAGGGCAGAAATGAGTGTTCTTGAAGAAGAGACCTTCAAGAACATGATATCCTTATCCCTGCACAATAAGGTGTGATATCAAAATAGGCAGGGACTGGGATCCAATCAGATAGCTCCTCCATACACAATCTTGTTTATAAGATCTCCTAGGTGTGAAACTTGTGAAGATAAGCTTCCTCTCATAGATCCTATGATTGAAGAGGATGAAGAAGAGATAGTGAAGAATTCCTATGAGAAGAGTGAAGAGGAGGATTCCAAGAAGGGCCACTCTCCTTCTGAGGAGAAAAAGAAGATTGTGATCACCAAGTCCATGAGAAAGATCTTGATCGGAAAGAGCAAAAGAAAGGCAAGGAAGGCTTAAGAGATCAAGGCTACTTTTGACTCTAAGCAGAAACAAGGTTTCATATCTACAGAGTTTGAAGTAGTAAGGACTGAAGACATCAACCAAAACTCTTCTGCTGAGACATCTGTTCTTGTTCAACTCATCTCAATAACAAGAAGAAGACTGATCTACTGTGTACCACTACTGCATAGCCTGGACCATCAAACTCCAAGAACAGTTCTCAACCCAAAAGGACTGTCGCAGCATCTGCAAAGATGAAGTGGAGAAGGGATGTGATCAAAGACAGTCTTGTTCCCGGCAAAAGAATCTTGTGAAGAAGAAAATGGTGTGTGTCATGTGTGAAAGTATCACTCACATTACAAAGGATTGTCCTTACAATCCTAAAGGTACTGTCCATATAACCAAAACAAAGACTTCAAGGGTCTCAAGAAGATTCAAGCTTCAGAAGGAAAACCTATTTCCTTCGGAAGCTCCAAGTCTAAGAAGAAGGCAAGTGGAAAATTACCCTCGGAAGAGAAGTTGGTCTCGGAAGAAAGGAGTTCTTCCGAAGCACTAAAGTCTACTACAGTGTCTACAGAATCTTCCGAAGGCAGTCATCAAAACTTCGGAAGTCCCAAAAGGTTCCGAAGTTTTGAAGGTCAAGTCCAAGACTCCAAAGGTGGTATGGAAGTCTAAGAAAGACCAAGTGATTGAGAATTCTCCATCAATAATAGCTAAAGATCGCTCAACCGTTGACGTTGCTGACTCAGAAAGACAAGAAGTTTGATTGGGGAGATGCGCAAGAACAGGGCGTTCCAAACGCTGAAGGATAAGTTGTGCCATGCACCGATATTGTCCCTTCCAGACGGAACTGATGATTTTGTGGTGTACTGTGATGCTTCGCATCAAGGGTTGGGATGTGTACTAATGTAGAAAGATAAGGTGATCGCCTACGCTTCGCGACAACTTAAGGTGCACGAGAAGAACTATACGACTCATGATCTTGAGTTGGGCGTTGTAGTATTCACACTTAAGATATGGAGGCATTACCTGTATGGAACCAAATGCATCGTATACACAGATCATAAAAGCCTTCAACATATTCTGGATCAGAAGGAACTCAATATGCGACAGCGACGTTGGTAGAGCTTCTTAGTGACTACGATTGTGAAATCCGGTATCATCCGGGGGAAGCTAATGTGGTGGCTGATGCTCTAAGCCGCAAAGAACGCGTGAAACCACTACGTGCTCGAGCTTTGGGATTGACCATTCAAACAAATTTGAAAGCCCAGATCCAATTTCACAAAGCGAAGCGTTGAAAGAAGAAAACCTTACGGGAGAAGAATTCCGAGGGTTGGATAAACAACTGATGTGCAAGGACGATGGCGTACAGTACTTCGTGGACCGTATATGGGTACCCAAGTGGGGAGGTGTACGTACCTTGGTCATGGACGAAGCACATAAAACACAATATTCTATTCATCCTGGCGCAGAAAAGATGTACCACGATCTCAAAGATCTGTACTGGTGGCCAGGCCTGAAGAAAGACATTGCCACGTACGTCAGCAGATGCTTGACATGCTCGAAAGTTAAAGCTGAACATCAGAAACCATCGGGACTGTTACAGCAACCTGAGATTCCCGAATGGAAATGGGAGAATATAGCCATGGATTTCATTACCAAACTCCCTAAAAGGAGCAACGGGCATAACTCGATATGGGTCGTAGTGGATCGAATGACGAAATCAGCACACTTCTTGCCAATCCGAGAAGACTACAAAATGGAAAAGTTGGCGAGATTGTACATTAAAGAGGTCGTGACAAGACACGGAGTGCCGGTGTCAATCATCTCCGACCATGACGGCCGATTCACTTCACGATTTTGGCAACACTACACATAGCAATGGGCACTCGATTAGACATGAGTACCGCCTATCACCCTCAAACAGATGGCCAAAGTGAACGAACCATACAAACGCTAGAAGACATGCTGAGAGTGTGTGTAATCGACTTTGGTGGTAGTTGGGATACTCATTTGCCATTGATTGAATTCTCATACAATAACAGCTACCACACCAGCACTGGGTGTGCTCCGTTCGAAGCGTTGTACGGAAGGAAGTGTACATCACCCGTTTGTTGGGCCGAGATTGGTGAAAGTCAGCTAACAGGCCCAGAGATTATCCAGGAAACAACCAAAAAGATCTTCCAAATCAAAGATAGACTGAAAGCTGCTAGAGATCGCCAACGCTGATAATCGTCGAAAGCCTCTAGAATTCAACGTTGGGACCGAGTGTTACTCAAAGTCTCTCCTTGGAAAGGAGTTGTTCGGTTTGGAAGAAAGGGAAGTTAGCCCCGAGATACGTGGGACCATTCGAGAATACAGAAAGAATTGGTCTAGTGGCTTACCGATTAAGGTTACCCCAAGAACTCAGCGGTGTGCATGATACCTTCCATGTGTCGAACATCAAAAAGTGTTTGGCTGACGAATCACTTCACATACCCATTGACGATATCAAAATCAACGAAAAGCTTCATTTTATTGAGGAACCCATTGAGGTCATGGATCGTAAAGTCAAACAGTTGAAGCGCAGTAGAATACCAATTGTTCGCGTAAGGTGGAATTCGAAACGAGGGCCAGAGTTTACATGGGAACGGGAAGATCAAATGAAACTCAAATACCCACACTTATTCGTGGATGACACTCTGGACCTAACTCCAGCTGAATTTCGGGACGAAACTCTCTCAACTGGGGGATACTGTGACATCCGTCACCTTAAGGTCCGTCGAACGACATAAATAACATAGAAATATTTTAATTATTCTTCCTTTTCTTCATGAACTCCTGCTTTAAGGAATCATGTCTGCTTATTTTTCCCTTGTGCCTGTACTTCCTTCGAGAACGTGTGTTAAGCATAAAACTTTTATAAATTTCATCACCATTACCACCAAATATATCATTTTTAATTTCGACCATTGTCATTAATAAAACCATTTTAGGCTATCAAATTCCATTAAACCCACTTTTAACCGTAATATAACGAACCTTTTAAGATCGTAATCAACCGAAACAAATTTTTGGGAAACTCGAGGGTTAAGTGCAGGGACTAAACTTGTAATTTTGCAAACCTGGGCTAGGTATATAAACCCCATTCCCAGCCATTTATCCTCATCTTCATCTTCTTCACCTTCAACATTTTCTCCACTTTCTCTCTCGATCTAGCACCTAAAATCGTTACGTTTGTCGCGTTTCACTGCCAAATCTTGGTATCATCGTGTATACGTGTTCCTAGCAGGTAGACAACCTTGTTCAACCCGTTTTTGGTTCGGTTTTACTGCTGCGTTTTCTAGGGTTTCGGGTGCTCGGGTTCATCCGAGCACATCAGGTCGAGTGGGTGCGTGTGAGGTCTTTCTGCTTGTGTTTCATGTTTGTGTATGTTTGTTGAGTGTTTCTGGAAGTCCTCGTGGTATAAAACCTGCGTTAGAGCAGCTCGGGGGCTGCTCAGCCCGACCACAGTCGCGATTCTGCAGTTCAGGCGACTGGGTCTGTCATGCGATTGAGCCGTGCGACTGAGTGAGTCGTGCGACTGAATCATGCGTCTAAGTCAATCGTGCGACTGAGTTGTGCGACTAGGCATGTCGTGCGACTGAGTCGTGCGACAGGGTGTCTGTATGCGATTCTGTCATGCGTGTGGATGATTGTGTGCGATCGAGTCAGGTGACCGACTGAGTGTATGCGATTGTGCGTGTTTCACACGACTGGAGTCCAATCGAACGAATGAAGGTTCAATCGCACGAAAGCAGCTAATTCGCACGATTGAGGGTTGATTCGTGCGTATGGAGGTTGGGTCGTGCGAATGTGTGTGTTGTGTGGTGCGACTGAGTCCAATCGCATGAATGAAGGTTCAATCGCACGAAAGTAGCTAATTCGCACGATTGAGGGTTGATTCGTGCGCATGGAGGTTGGGCCGTGCGAATGTGTGTGTTGTGTGGTGCGTGAGTCCAATCGCACGAATGAAGGTTCAATCGCACGAAAGTAGCTAATTCGCACGATGAAGGTTGATCGTACGAATGGAAAGTGGGCGAGGTCTAGTCCTGTTGCGTGACTGATGATGAGTGTGAATTTCCCTCGACCGTCTGATGATGATAAGGCAAAATCAGTAAAAGTGTCATCTTTCATAACAAGGAGATCTTTACAAGGATGTCGTAAGCAATGACGACTACTCGTAGTACTTGGATCTACATAAGATCTGATACGTGTGTCCGCTTGTGTGTGTGTGCCACCCTCGACCGAACCGATACAACCCAAACCAACCAAGCATTACTATACGCTTTATACATGTCATTAACGCTTGACAATAACTGTCAATAGTTGTTTGACCGTTCTTTTGCACTCAACATTTGGGATACATTGATCTTACATACTTACAGCTTAACAAGTGAGTTTCGTGGCCCCTTTTTATGCTTATACTATTTTACAAACATTTACAAACATGGGGGAAAAGTATGCTCGCCCGTTTTCTATGCTGTACAACATACATACAATTTTCATACATGGAATCAACGTGATACTGTGTTGCAAGTACTTATCTGATACATGCTTGGGTCTGCTGTGTGGTTCTATCTTTGCAACTATTTAATTCCAGTGTGGGAACTGACGGTTAGGTATTGGTAGTACTACTGGGTTGACACCCCCACCCTCGTGTTGGTATACTAGTTAGTACCAACAATAGCCAGGTACGGGCCTTGGGTGAATATACGCCGACAATTTCTTTGTGTACGTCGCTAGGTTTGGTTGCAAAGCTCATGTCAGGTGATTTTACTTGTGTATATAACTGTATTCATGGTATTCCATATCATTTACTTTATACAACATCACTTACACTTTTATTACTTAAACCTGCGAGCTCACCAACATTTTGTTGACCATTTTGAGCATATCTTTTCAGGTGATCAAGCTAGCTGAGGTTCTAGGTGTGCTGCCTTAGTGGAGACCCTAGGATGCATTTTTTTGGACTAAACATGTTTTACAAACAGTTACTTTGAACAATGTTGAACTGTGTAAACAATTACAATCTTTTGAAACTTGTTCCGGGTTGTGTGAATTTACATTACAATTCATCTTTATGTGATCATGTGAATCGTTTATCATGTTATGCATATGGCTATGTTGTCGTGAACATCGGCTATACACGACACAAGTCCCCTTGTTATCGGGTGTCGTCATGACACGCTTGTCATCATTTTTATTATTGCATCTCTATCGCTTACCATGTGTTATGACGATTCCTGTCTCGTCGCAACCCCGTGTTTCCGCTCTTAGGGGGGTGTGACACAAAGGCTTAGTAAATATATCTTCAAGCTCATCAGCACTAGGAACAAACTTTGGATCAATCAGACCTTTTTCATAACAACCCCTGAAAAATGATGTCTGATTTCAATACGTTTGGTCCTTGAATGCTGGATAGGATTCTTAACAATAGAAAGAGCTCAAGCACTGTCCATCATTAAAGGAGTTTTAGTCTCTGTAATGTCATATCCAGTAATTGATTCTGAAGCCAGAGTACCTGAGATGTACAACTTGCAGCAGCAATGTACTCTGCTTCAGCAGTAGATGTAGCAACCGAAGTTTGTTTCTTACTCTGTCAAGAAACCAAACAATTTACTAGAAATTGGCATCCACCAGAGGTTGATTTTCTAGATAACTTACACCCTGCATAGTCACTATCAGAGAAAGAAACTAATTTGCAAGAGTGCCCAGTGGAATACCAAAGTCCTAAGGATGGAGTTCCTTGCAAGTATCTAAAGATCCTTTTGACTGCAATCATATGGGATACTTTAGGTGCAGCATGAAATCTAGCGCAAACACAAGTGGCAAACATAATGTCTGGTCTAGAGGCTGTAAGGTACATCAAGGAACCAATCATACATCTATAAAGTGTTTCCTCAATAGCTTTACCTTTCTAATCAACATCCAGTTATGTGGTGCTGCACATGGGAGTAGAACAAGGCTTACAATTTTATAAATCAAACTTTTTCAACAAATCTTTTGTATATTTTGACTGATGAATGAAAGTTCCATCAGTCATTTGTTTGATTTGCAAACCCAGAAAGAACTGTAATTCTCCCATGGCACTCATTTCAAACTTTTGTTGCATCAACTTAGTGAAAGCATCACACAACTGTGGATCAGAGGATGCAAAAATAATATCATCTACATAAATTTGAGCAAGGAGCTTATGCATGCCTACTTTCTTAATGAATAATGTTTTATCTATGGAGCCTCTAGTGAAATTATTTGAAGAAGAAAGTTAGACAGTGTTTCATACTAGGCTCTGGGAGCTTGTTTTAACCCATAAAGAGCCTTATCAAGCTTATACACCCAATCTAGATGTTTATGATCTTCAAAACCTGGTGGTTGACACACATAAACTTCTTCTTTTATTTTACCATATAAGAAAGCGCTTTTGACATCCATTTGACAAACTTTAAATTATGGAAAACAGCATAAGCTAAGAATAATCTGATTACCTCCAGTCTGGCTATAGGGGCAAAGGTTTCATCATAATCAATACCTTCTTCTTGTGAAAACCCCTGTATAACCAGTCTGGCCTTGTTCTTGACAATTTGATCTTTTTCATCAGTTTATTCCTAAACACCCATTTAGTGCCTATTGCACACTTACCTTGGGGAAGAGGAACCAATTCCCACACATGCTGCTTTTGAAACTGAAGAAGCTCAAGTTGCATGGCTTCAACCATCCGTTGTCTCTTAATGCAATATGATAGTTCTTTGGCTCTTGCTGACTGATGAAGAGAGCATAAAAACAGAAATTGGACAATTGACTTCTAGTTGAAACACCAGCATTGATATCACCAATGATTTGAGACATAGGGTGATTCTTCAGTTCCTGGTACTCAATGAGATCTATGCAAGTGTTTGTAGGAGATTCAGCAGCAACAGATGTTGATCCAGTCTCATGAAACCAAGAATGAGATGGCAATTCAAATGAAGTAGAGGATTCAGAAATCTCATCAGCATTTGTTGTGGATGGAACTGCTGAAGCTACAGGAACATCAAGTTTAGTAGACTCAGGCAGATGATCACTAAAACATGCATGTATACCAACAAATGGATAACTAGTTGCAGGAGATAATGGATTCACAGAATCTGCAACAACTGGAGTTTGATAAGGAACATATTGCAGTATGTCCAAATCAAATAACTCCACAGGGTTTTGTGGGATTTTGTCTTTTGGACATTCATTAAACTTTACATGCAAGGTTTCTTAACTATCTTTGTTCTGCAATTAAAGACTCTGTATGCGTTGCCAGTAGATGAATACCTAACAAAGTACCCTGCATCCACTTTTGATTCAAACTTCTCAAGTGGATCCTCTGTGTTAAGAATGTAACAGGGACACCCAAATGCTCTAATGAAGGAAATCAAAGGGGCCAAATGATGTAACAACTCATAAGGAGTCTTCATTAGCCTCTGATTTACTAACATTCTATTTTCCACATAGCAAGCTGTGTTGACAGCTTCAGCCCAAAAGGTTAGTGGCAAACCAGAATCAGCCAGCATTGACCTTGCAGCTTCAATAAGGGTCCTGTTCTTTCTCTCCACCACCCCATTTTGTTCAGGAGTTCTTGGAATGTTGTACTGCCTCTTGATTCCTTTAGATAAGTAGAATTAATCAAGTGTGTGGTTTCTAAATTCTGTGCCATTATCACTCCTCACACACTTGACTGGAAGGGAGTACTGCTTTTCCACATTCAACACAAAGTAAGTGATGATTTGGACAGTCTCATATTTTGAATGTAAGAAGAAAATCCATACAAATCTGGAATAATCATCCACAGTTACCAGACAGTATTTTTTCTTTGCCATGCTCATCACTCTTACTGGACCAAAAAGATCCATATGCAGTAATTGCAAGCACGCCATGGACTTTGGATCTTCTATGAGGGAATGATACTTTGTTTTGCTTTCCTTTTAAACAAGCAGAACACTTGTCAGCACATTTGAACTCCTTTAATGGCAGACCTCTCATTAAATCATGATGGATAAGTTGGTTCATGTTTTTAAGATTCACATGACCAAGCCTCCTGTGCCATAGTCGATTTTCCTGAGAAGAGGCCTTGGAGAACAGACATGGATTGCCTTTTAGATCAATTTTCTTTGATAGATCTAAGGCATATACTCTTCCAGTCATGTTGGCCTTCAGGAGAGTATATTTATCCAATATCTTGTCAATCATGCTCAAAACTTTGGAAGACAGAATCCGACAGTTTTGACTGGTGAAAAGTGCAACATGTCCTTATCACACATTTGACTGACACTCAACAAGTTGTACTTGAGATTCTCCACATGGTTAACATCATCAAATCTTATCTCACCATTTGACACAAAGCCTTTTCCAGTGATGTAACCCTTAGCATCATTACCAAAAGATACAAATCCCTTCTTTACTTGAGAGTAGTCATGAAGAAGAGAGCTGCTACCTATCACATGCATAGATCCTCCACTGTCTACATATCATATGCTTCTATGGCATGCTGAAGAATCCCGCATTTGTCACAAGAAACTAGTTAGCTTTTGATACCCAAACCATTTTGGTTTTGGGTCTGTTCTCATCAACAGATTTCATACTAACTGATTTGTCATGATTAACAGCCTTTGAAGGTGGAGATGGTGCTAAAAAAGATTCCTTTGGTTTTGGCTTAGTTTTCCTATTCAGTGGTTTAATCATAGGTACATCTATTTGGTTAACTCTCCCTAACAGATGTTGAAACATCATAACAAGTTGTGTCTGATTGGTTGTTAAAGCCTTCAGTTCAGCAGACACATCAGTACTTGTTTTTGAATGGTTCCTGTGACTCACCATGTCCTCCTTGTGGGCAAAGTGGACAATACTATTGGTGTGAGGGGTGGGGTGATACACCAATTCTGTCATTGACATTTGCTACAAATCTAGACGAATGGTATGTCATAAGAGATCAAGGAGGTCAAGATATATATTTTTGGGAAGACATGCTTGATCTTCCTCTACATGATCTCTATGACATAAAAAGGTATTATTACAGTCTAAGGGATCCTAAACGATTGATGAATAAAGGAATGGTCTTGATCCTAATGAGTAATGTTAATATTTGAATAACTTTTTTTGTTTTAGTAGCATCAGCCTGCGGGAAGTTTGTAAGGTTATATTAGAAAGGTTAATGCAACAAAAGCAACCAAAGAGCTTCCGGCATGCATGCACTCATCTATAATGTAGAAGTTGCTTCGGAAGTTTTACACTCTTCATAGAAAATATTCTAAGTGTAAAATCTTTCAAAGGAAAATCCCAAATCTTCCAAAACCGAAGATGAAGTCTTTCAAAGCTTCAAAGACAAAGTCTTCTGAAGATAATAAAGTGAAGACTAATTTCTTCCAAAGACAGAGAAGACATGCTTTCTATAATCAACTTTTGCATAAAGCTAACCCATTTTCGACTATAACAATAAAGACTCACCAACTTGTATAAGGTGGTGAAAAGGACCATGCTTTTGCAACTATTAATTAAGGTCTAGAGTTGTAACTTTATACTTTGTACCTTTTATCATTTGTGTAATGTATTAAGATGTGAGTTATTATATATCATACTCACAAGTCAAAAGGCAATCTGTCTTTGACTATACATTGATCTTGTTATCTAGATTAGTGTTTCCAGCTGGCTTTTAAAGTATAACTAGCTACAGGATGTAGTGTAAAGTATCTCAGGTTCTTGTATTTTATCTTATGCTTTATAACACTTGTAAAAGAACATAAGAGCAATATACAACATTTTTAAAATGATATTCATCTATTCTCGTTCATTTGATCTGTCTCATTACATATTTGTCTTCTTACTATCTTTTATAGAAACATATTTCCCTATTTGATCTGTTAAGTGTTCTAGCACTCTCCTCATTGTGAGACTGACTGTATTGACCACCTTTAACCGGTCTTGCAAAAACAAAGTTAGAGATTAATATATATTAATTAGTATTACAAACGAACACTAAAATGGATAATGAATAATAAAAAGTTTATGAGATTAAATAGTTAATCTTTTGGACCTTTAATTCAGTCTCTAATAACTATTTGGGACTGGTTTACTAGCTGAGTCATTCATAAATACCTAGTACTAGACTCATAATAATAACTACAATTCAGTGTTGATTGTTGGTCTCCAATAAGAACTAATATTCAGTCTCTCATACACATTAATTTAATTCTTAATCATCCAAAATGCAAAGTCATTTAAGTTTCAAATACATTTAAGTTTGAATACATTTTAATATTCAGTCTCAGCATTATCTCCAATACGTTTAATAAGATTTGTGTTTCATTTTACGATTCAATCTTGTTCTAGAGACACAGAATTAATCCCTAAGAGAATTAATCCCTAATAATAAATCCTTTAGTCTCTAGCATATCCTTTAGGAATTGAAAAATAATCTTAGATGTTATGTTGTTCAGTTTCATATATTTTTTAACAACCAAAAGTTTATACTTTTTCAAACCTTTTGACTTTCAACTATGTTTTTATAAAAACTAAGAACTAATTAACATACCAATTTAGTCCTTAAAATGTCTTTTTAATGCTTCTAGGGCTCAATTTTAAATCTTATATGTTACATATTATACTTATTAGATAGAAAATTTATATGGTTTAAGAAACTTTTAATGTCGACATGTTTTCTGCAAAGTGACATTAATACCTTATAAGTACGTTTTCAGTTTATATATATATATATGTATATATATATATAGATATATATATATATATATAGATAGATATATATAGATATATATATAGATATATATATATAGATATATATAGATATATATATATAGATATATATAGATATATATAGGGGAGGGATCCATTGAAAACCACATTATAACTGAAAACCATAAAAATCAATATCTAACCTTTAATCACATTCAATCAATGGCTTATATTAATAATGACATTATTGTAAATATAGTGAAGTTTAAATGGTAATATTTTAATAACTAGGGGCATTTTAGGCACCGAGCCATCTCTATTTCATGGGCCGAAGGTAAAGTTAATGTTTCTCTCTCATATTTTCTAATATTATTCTCTCTAATTTCTCTTATCATTTCTTCTCTCAATCATTTCTTCTCTCATCTCTCCTAATTACTATTAAAAATTAAAACAAATTGTGTTATTTATATAAAATTTAGCAATTACATACCAAGAATATAAATTTGAAAAAATATGCATATGTTACAACATTACTGCAACAACATATGTTACAATACGGAACACCTATACATAACAACACTATTAGATGTACATAACAACAATTGTTACGTATACGTATCAACACTTGTTACATATACCATTACCGAACCCACCATATATGTTACAGCAAATGTTACGTATACGTAACAGTAGATGTTACATACACATACACCTTTACACAACAGATGTTACGTATATGTAATAGCTATGAGTAACAACATTTGTTTGGTATACGTAGTAGCACCTGTTACGTGTATGTAACATTCTCAAGATAAACTACACTTATTAAACCCATGTTATAATCAATGATTTAAAGATAAAATGATGAAAGACTGAATATATGAATTAGATGAAAAAGTAATAAAAATAATTTGTGAATTAATTAGTGAAATGTGGTTACAAATTTGAATAGAAATAAAAAGGTCAAATAAGGAAATGAGTTATATCAATTATAATAGTTTACTAAATTAATTATGTTTATGTTTACGATATTTCCCTTTAATAAAATTAGAAAATAAATATATAAAAATTATTTGATTGGTTGAAAGTTGTTTCATGATTTTTAATTATAAATGTGGTTTTTTTTGATCCATCGCTTATATATAAACTATACATATACATATACATATACATATACATATACATATACATATACATATACATACAATACATATACATATACATATACATATACATATACATACATATACATATACATATACATATACATATACAATACATATACATATACATATACCTATACATATACATATACTATACATATACATATACATATCATATACATATACATATACATATACATATACATATACATTACATATACATATACATATATATACATATACATATACATATACATATACATATACATATACATATACATACATATACATATACATATACTATACAATACATATACATATACATATACATATACATATACATATACATATACATATACATATACATATACATATACATATACATATACATATACATATACATACACATATACATATACATATACATACACATAGACATACACATAGACATATACGTATACATACACGTATACATATACGTATACCTATACATACACGTATACATATACGTATAGACATACACATACACGTATACATATACGTATACATATACGTATACATATACGTATACATATACGTATACATATACGTATACATATACCTATACATAGACATATACATATACATATACATACATGTATACCTATACATATACATACACGTATACATATATATACATATATACATATACATATATATACATATACATATACATATATATACATATATATATATATACATATATATATATATTCGGATACCACACTCTTAAAATGTAGAAACTTTAAGATTATGAGAATTAAAGAAAATTTCACTTTTCATTTCTTTGTTTCAATTCCTCTTCAAGTGAAGGAAACATGATTCCGAAGAGATTTGGTCTCATTTGAAGGTGGTTAAGATGATTTAGCTTTCGATGCCATCCAAAAATCCTTTCTTTTTTTCTTGAAACAGGTCTAACACCTACCTTACATGTAGATTTTGTTGTTTACTCTTTGACACACACAACTTCAATTGTCACTTTTTTAGTTCATGATGCATTATGGTAGTTATAGTCATACCTTTTGAAATTAACTATATCATCACCTTTTATTTATAACGAATAATATTTTTCTAACAAAGTACATAGAAAAGTAAACAACAATTATATTTTTAAAGTTGTAATCAGTTTTGATCAACTACTTCTCATGTGACATATTTCTAGACAAATAAGTTATAGCCGCGGTCAAGGCATTTTGAAAATTGTAAATCAGAAACTTTGTTAACCTAAAAAATCCTTAAAAAAGGAAAGTAAATAACCCTCATTTAAAATTTACACACGTCTTTTAAACATAGTGGGTAACCTGAGCTTTGCAACAGAGTGAACAATTTATAAGTGTATATGTGTGATATTACACTCAATTTATCAATTCTTTGGTTTTATGGTTTAAATCTCTTATACGACTTATGATTATTACCATATGTTAGAGCTAACATATTGTTACAAAACTAATTAGAGCATAGCTCCAAGTCATGAGTAGGATAATTAACCTCATGAACTTTCAACTGTTGGGATGCATAATCTATAATCTTTCCTCGCTGCATCAACACGCAACCCAATCCCAAATAAGAAACATCGGAGTAGACTACCAAGTCCCCGCTTCCTTCGGGCAACGATAAAGCTAGTGCTCACGTCGAAATTCTCTGATCTTGACCCCACGCAAACTTCACATCTTTTTGGGTCAGCTTACTCAACGGAGAAGCTATCTTGGAGAAGTCTTGAATGAATCTCCTATAATATCCCGCCAACCCTAAGAAACTACGAATCTCGGATGGTGTCTTCGGAGAGTTCCATTGCATCATCGCTTCCCGTTTGGCCGGGTCTACCATAATCCCTTCAGGATTCACCACGTGACCCAAGAACTAAACCTCGCTCTACAAGAACGCGCAATTATAAAACTTTGCATACAGCTTCTCCTTTCTCAGCGTCTCCAACACGTCTTGAATATGACAGGCATGTTCTTCCTCACTATTTAAATAAATCAAGAATCATCAATAAACAAAATCACTAATTTATCCAACATCGGCTGACACACTCGATTCATGAAGTGCATAAACGTAGTTGGCGCGTTGGTTAAACCAAAAGACATAAAAAGAAACTCGTAGTGTCCATAACACGTGTGAAAACTGTTCTAGGAATATCTTGTTCCTTCACCTTCAATTGATGGTAACCAGATTGAAGGTCTATTCTCAAGAACCAACTGGAACCTTGGAGCTGATTGAATAAGTCATCAATCCTCGGTAATGGATACCGATTCTTCACCCTCAACTTATTCAACTCGCGGTAGGCGATGCACATTCTCATACTGCCGTCCTTCTCCCCAAGGGGAGATACTCGGTCTAATGAACCACTTATCGAGCAACTCTTGCCATTTCTCCATCAATTCCTTCATCTCGATCGGAGCCAATCGATACAGTGCCTTGGCAACAGGTTGGGCACCGGTATCAAGTCAATCTAAAACTCGATCTCACGGTCTGGTAGCACACCTGGTAAATCTTCTGGGAATTCACACACAATCGATGCTTCAGACAGTTGTGGTGTTGGCGTATCTACATCCTTCACGTAGGACAGATAAGAACTACATCCCACACATGGAACACTTAGCCAATCTCAGCCTATTCTAAGCGCATGGATACTATTGGGGCACATGGGTTTTTGGGCGAATGGGAAAACACTTAGGAAACTTTGACGGTTGGGCGCATAGGCCAATTCAGACGCATGATAGCCAACTCACACTTTCAACATCATAATCAGTCCCAAATTATCATTCAAATGTATTCTAAACTTAGTTCTAACATTCTAAGCATCATAACACAATCATAACATCATAATGCACCCAAATCATAACTCACCCTCATTCACACACATATATACATACGGGTAAAAACCCACTTTCATAAAAACATATATACATGCATTTCCAGTCCCAAAATCATACAAAACATGTAAAAAGAGGGTTCTAGAACTCACATTTGACCACTATCAAGTATGACTTCTTCAAACTCATTTGAAATTGAGTTCAACGACCTAGAAACCCATCAAAAACATAACCCGAACACCAACAAACACATGTAAGCTTGTAACCGAGGCTTAAACCGGCCAAGAACCACTTAAAACGATGAATTTTTACTTTGAAATCAAATTCTTCTTCTTCCTTCTTCAAAATCCGAGAGTTTTCTACTTTCTCTCTCTCTAAAAACCCGAATAAAAGGTTTATGTAACATGGTTATGGGAGACCATATCTACTTTTGTACAAAATAATATAAAATTTTGTACTTTTTACATATTTAACCCCTCAACTTGGGTAAAATTGCATTTCTTTCTTTTTTTCACTTTTATTCATCTTTAAAAATTTTCTGAATGTTACATAGTAGTGGAATGGACACCTGCGTTTCACCGAGGTTTGATTTTAAATGTACATGTGAAAGTCACAATGATAGTTTTTGTTATTATGATGATTTTAGTGAGTTCAATGATATAAATGCTCGGATTCTCATAAATATCTACACATTCTTTAATTATTCGTTGTTATATCTTCATGAAACTATTTATGAATATATTATATTTAATAAGTCGTGGATATCAAGTAAAATAGATATGTAAAAAATATCTAAATAAAAACTATCATAAAATATAGAATATTATATAATGATTAAAGATATGTTTTTATTAAATTGTTACACATATAATAACTTAACAAACACTCAGTATTAAATTTTAACACAATATTGTTGTTGTTGTTAACTTTTAAAAAAATATACATTACCATAATATTATTTTTTTATTGTATTTTTTAAATATTAAATATTATGTCATTTACCAAAAAAATTAGTCATAAATAAGAATGTTATCGACTATCCAAAATACCCCTAGAAAACATAACTATTAGTTATTATAAATATGAGTTGTATACTTAATTATTTAAATAGTATTTAATAAATTTAAATCACATTTTCAAGTATTACAAATAATATAATATTTAATGTATTAAATTAAAAATATTATATTATTAAATAATGTATTAATAATACATATTAAATAGTGTATTGATGAAAAGAGTTTATTAGTGGAGGTATAAATAAAAGTATTACATAAAATATTTGTAGTTTATACTTAAAATATTATATTATGCATCTTACAATTTGAGTAAAAATATGATATTATCTTCTTAAAATATATTATATTATAGTAAAGATATAACTATTTAAGTTACCAAAATATAAAACCACGGACCAGCCATAAAATAAATATTTTAAGTTAACACAAATTTAAAACTTACCATAAAGTCTTTGCCTCTTAAATAGGAAGTGAAATTGTTTGAAATAATTTAAGAGAGAAGCAGAGTAGGGTAGGATATATTTATAACTATATAGACATTATATAAATGCTATTATATAGTAGTATGCTCATATTCCCGAACACATGTGTTAGATTTGATATATTAACCAGATCATATAGTGGCTCTAATAAAGAATACAGAACATAAAGGATATTATACAGCTTTACTGAAGATGCAATTGTTCTCAAGACATGCAAATATTTATATATGCAACATCACCAACTATCTTCTCATTTAATATCATATTCTTTTATGCAAACTATACACCTCAACCTCTGCTGCTTATTCTCACCATTCTATGAATTTTGATAACATAATCTTGTGAATTCAGTTTTTGTCGATTGGGTCTTAACTCTTAACTCTAGAAACATACCACATGACCTTCACAATGGTAATCTCCACCACAATTATTTATGTGTATAAAGTTATAGCACCACATACACTATTAATGGGTCACATTTCTAAAGTATTGACTTCTGTATTTGCTTCATATAGTAATTATGTAACACAATAAATCACTTATTACTATCATGGGCAGACTTCGTTTGAACGAAACGTAGTCATAGGAATAGAGTGCATTCTCACGGGTATATGAAGATGTACAAGTTTTTCGAGTGACGTCATTATGTTTTTAGATGGTGACTCAATCATCATAATATAATAAAAAAGTAACTACGGATAACATGGGAGCATCGCATTCATTATAATAAAAAAATTCGCTTATCTCTCCTATTAAATAGTTATATTAATTACTAATAATTTATTTAATTATTTTTAGATTAAAGAGTAACGTGAATGGTGTGACATCCGTCACCTCAAGGTCCGTCGAACGACATAAATAAGCATAGAAATATTTTAATTATTCTTCCTTTTCTTCATGAACTCCTGCTTTAAGGAATCATGTCTGTTTATTTTCCTTTGTGCCTGTACTTCCTTCGAGAACGTGTGTTAAGCATAAAACTTTTATAAATTTCATCACCATTACCACCAAATATATTATTTTTTTTCTTTTAATTTCGACCATTGTCATTAATAAAACCATTTTAGACTATCAAATGGCATTAAACACGCTTTTAACCTTAATATAACGAACATTTTAAGGTCGTAATCAACCGAAACAAATTTTGGGAAACTCGAGGGTTAAGTGCACGGACTAAACTTGTAACTTTGCAAACTTGGGCTGGGTATCTAAACCCCATTCCCAGCCATTCCTCACTCACTTCATCTTCTTCACCTCTTCACTCCCTACACAAACATTTTCTTCATTCTAGCACCAAAATCTACCGTGTGGTCTCGTTTTCGTCGTCTAGTCTTCATCTACAGCCTCATCTACTCATTTCTAGCAGGTAGACGACTTTGGTTGTCTCTTTTCTTGTCTTTTTACTGTTGTGTTTTCTAGGGTTTCGGGTGCTCGGGTTCATCCGAGCACATGAGGTCGAGTGCGTGCGTGTGAGGTCTTTCTGCTTGTGTTTCATGTTTGTGTATGTTTGTTGAGTGTTTCTGGAGGTCCTCGTGGTATAAAACTCGCGTTAGAGCAGCTCGGGGGCTGCTCAGCCCGACCACAGTCGCGATTCTGCAGTTCAGGCGACTGGGTCTGTCATGCGATTGAGCCGTGCGACTGAGTGAGTCGTGCGACTGAATCATGCGTCTAATTCAATCGTGCGACTGAGTTGTGCGACTAGGCATGTCGTGCGACTGAGTCGTGCGACTGGGTGTTTGTATGCGATTGAGTCATGCATGCGAATGAGTGTATACGATTGAGTCATGCGTATGAATGATTGTGTGCGATTGAGTCAGGTGACCGACTGAGTGTATGCGATTGTGCGTGTTTCGCACGACTAGAGTCCAATCACACGAATGAAGGTTCAATCGCACGAAAGTAGCTAATTCGCACGATTGAGGGTTGATTCGTGCGCATGGAGGTTGGGTCGTGCGAATGTGTGTGTTGTGTGGTGCGACTGAGTCCCATCGCACGAATGAAGGTTCAATCGCACGAAAGTAGCTAATTCGCACGATTGAAGGTTGATTCGTACGAATGGAACGTGGGTCGAGCGTCTAGCCCTGTTATGTGACTGATGATGAGTGTGAATTTCCCTTGAACGTCTGATGATGATAAGGCAACATCAGTAAAAGTGTCATTGCTTGACCCCAAAGATTAAAGTCAACGCTATCAACATGCACATACTATTTCAATTGAAGTAAATCTAACATTTTACAATTACCGACAACCCATTTGAAACTACAAATACTTAACAAGTGTCATCTTTCATAACAATGAGGTCTTTACAAGGATGTCATAAGCAATGACGACTACTCGTAGTACTTGGATCTACATAAGATCTGATACGTGTGTCCGCTTGTGTGTGTGTGCCACCCACGACCGAACCAATACAACCCGAACCGACCAAACATTACTATACGCTTTATACATGTCATTAATGCTTGACAATAACTGTCAATAGGTGTTTGACCGTTCTTTTGCACTCAACATTTGGGATACATTGATCTTACATACTTACCGCTTAACAAGTGAGTTTCGTGGCCCCTTTTTATGCTTATACTATTTTACAAACATTTACAAACATGGGGGAAAAGTATGCTCGCCCATTTTCTATGCTGTACAACATACATACAATTTTCATACAAGGAATCAACGTGATACTGTGTTGCAAGTACTTATCTGATACATGCTTGGGTCTGCTGTGTGGTTCTATCTTTGCAACTATTTAATTCCAGTGTGGGAACCGACAGTTAGGTATTGGTAGTACTACTGGGTTGACACCCCCACCCTCGTGTTGGTATACTAGTTAGTACCAACAATAGCCAGGTACGGGCCTTGGGTGAATATACGCCGACAATTTCTTTGTGTAAGTCGCTAGGTTTGGTTGCAAAGCTCATGTCAGGTGATTTTACTTGTGTATATGACTGTATTCACGGTATTCCATATCATTTACTTTATACAGCATCACTTACACTTTTATTACTTAAACCTGCGAGCTCACCAACAATTTTGTTGACCATTTTGAGCATATCTTTTCAGGTGATCAAGCTAGCTGAGGTTCTAGGTGTGCTGCCTTAGTGGAGACCCTAGGATGCATTTTTTTTTGGACTAAACATGTTTTACAAACAGTTACTTTGAACAATGTGAACTGTGTAAACAATTACAATCTTTTGAAACTTGTTCCCGGGTTGTGGGAATTTACATTACAATTTCATCTTTATGTGATCATGTGAATCGTTTATCATGTTATGCATATGGCTATGTTGTCGTGAACATCGGCTATACACGACACAAGTCCCCTTGTTATCGGGTGTCGTCATGACACGCTTGTCATCATTTTTATTATTGCATCTCTATCGCTTACCATGTGTTATGACGATTCCTGTCTCGTCGCAACCCCGTGTTTCCGCTCTTAGCGGGGGTGTGACACAAAGGCTTAGTAAATATATCTTCAAGCTCATCAGCACTAGGAACAAACTTTGGATCAATCAGACCTTTTTCATAACAACCCCTGATAAAATGGTGTCTGATTTCAATATGTTTGGTCCTTGAATGCTGGATAGGATTCTTAACAATACAAAGAGCTCAAGCACTGTCCATCAGTAAAGGAGTTTTAGTCTCTGTAATGTCATAATCCAGTAATTGATTCTGAAGCCAGAGTACCTGAGATGTACAACTTGCAGCAGCAATGTACTCTGCTTCAGCAGTAGATGTAGCAACCGAAGTTTGTTTCTTACTCTGTCAAGAAACCAAACAATTTACTAGAAATTGGCATCCACCAAAGGTTGATTTTTTAGATAACTTACACCTGCATAGTCACTATCAGAGAAAGAAACTAATTTGCAAGAGTGCCCAGTGGAATACCAAAGTCCTAAGGATGGAGTTCCTTGCAAGTATCTAAAGATCCTTTTGACTGCAATCATATGGGATACTTTAGGTGCAGCCTGAAATCTAGCGCAAACACAAGTGGCAAACATAATGTCTGGTCTAGAGGCTGTAAGGTACATCAAGGAACCAATCATACATCTATAAAGTGTTTCCTCACTAGCTTTACCTTTCTAATCAACATCCAGTTATGTGGTGCTGCACATTGGAGTAGAACAAGGCTTACAATTTTATAAATCAAACTTTTTCAACAAATCTTTTGTATATTTTGACTGATGAATGAAAGTTCCATCAGCCATTTGTTTGATTTGCAAACCCAGAAAGAACTGTAATTCTCCCATGGCACTCATTTCAAACTTTTGTTGCATCAACTTAGTGAAAGCATCACACAACTGTGGATCAGAGGATGCAAAAATAATATCATCTACATAAATTTGAGCAAGGAGCTTATGCATGCCTACTTTCTTAATGAATAATGTTTTATCTATGGAGCCTCTAGTGAAATTATTTTGAAGAAGAAAGTTAGACAGTGTTTCATACTAGGCTCTGGGAGCTTGTTTTAACCCATAAAGAGCCTTATCAAGCTTATACACCCAATCTAGATGTTTATGATCTTCAAAACCTGGTGGTTGACACACATAAACTTCTTCTTTTATTTTACCATATAAGAAAGCGCTTTTGACATCCATTTGAAAAACTTTAAAATTATGGAAAACAGCATAAGCTAAGAATAATCTGATTACCTCCAGTCTGGCTATAGGGGCAAAGGTTTCATCATAATCAATACCTTCTTCTTGTGAAAACCCCTGTATAACCAGTCTGGCCTTGTTCTTGACAATTTGATCTTTTTCATCAGTTTTATTCCTAAACACCATTTAGTGCCTATTGCACACTTACCTTGGGGAAGAGGAACCAATTCCACACATGCTGCTTTTGAAACTGAAGAAGCTCAAGTTGCATGGCTTCAACCCATCCGTTGTCTCTTAATGCAATATGATAGTTCTTTGGCTCTTGCTGACTGATGAAGAGAGCATAAAAACAGAAATTGGACAATTGACTTCTAGTTGAAACACCAGCATTGATATCACCAATGATTTGAGACATAGGGTGATTCTTCAGTTCCTGGTACTCAATGAGATCTATGCAAGTGTTTGTAGGAGATTCAGCAGCAACAGATGTTGATCCAGTCTCATGAAACCAAGAATGAGATGGCAATTCAAATGAAGTAGAGGATTCAGAAATCTCATCAGCATTTGTTGTGGATGGAACTGCTGAAGCTACAGGAACATCAAGTTTAGTAGACTCAGGCAGATGATCACTAAAACATGCATGTATACCAACAAATGGATAACTAGTTGCAGGAGATAATGGATTCACAGAATCTGCAACAACTGGAGTTTGATAAGGAACATATTGCAGTATGTCCAAATCAAATAACTCCACAGGGTTTTGTGGATTTTGTCTTTTGGACATTTTTAAACTTTACATGCAAGGTTTCTTCAACTATCTTTGCTCTGCAATTAAAGACTCTGTATGCGTTGCCAGTAGATGAATACCTAACAAAGTACCCTGCATCCACTTTTGATTCAAACTTCTCAAGTGGATCCTCTGTGTTAAGAATGTAACAGGGACACCCAAATGCTCTAATGAAGGAAATCAAAGGGGCCAAATGATGTACAACTCATAAGGAGTCTTCATTAGCCTCTGATTTACTAACATTCTATTTTCCACATAGCAAGCTGTGTTGACAGCTTCAGCCCAAAAGGTTAGTGGCAAACCAGAATCAGCCAGCATTGACCTTGCAGCTTCAATAAGGGTCCTGTTCTTTCTCTCCACCACCCCATTTTGTTCAGGAGTTCTTGGAATGTTGTACTGCCTCTTGATTCCTTTAGATAAGTAGAATTAATCAAGTGTGTGGTTTCTAAATTCTGTGCCATTATCACTCCTCACACACTTGACTGGAAGGGAGTACTGCTTTTCCACATTCAACACAAAGTAAGTGATGATTTGGACAGTCTCATATTTTGAATGTAAGAAGAAAATCCATACAAATCTGGAATAATCATCCACAATTACCAGACAGTATTTTTTCTTTGCCATGCTCATCACTCTTACTGGACCAAAAAGATCCATATGCAGTAATTGCAAGCACGCCATGGACTTTGGATCTTCTATTTGAGGGAATGATACTTTGTTTTGCTTTCCTTTTAAACAAGCAGAACACTTGTCAGCACATTTGAACTCCTTTAATGGCAGACCTCTCATTAAATCATGATGGATAAGTTGGTTCATGTTTTTAAGATTCACATGACCAAGCCTTCTGTGCCATAGTTCGATTTTCCTGAGAAGAGGCCTTGGAGAACAGACATGGATTGCCTTTTAGATCAATTTTCTTTGATAGATCTAAGGCATATACTCTTCCATCATGTTGGCCTTCAGGAGAGTATATTCATCCAATATCTTGTCATCATGCTCAAAACTTTGGAAGACAGAATCCGACAGTATTGACTGGTGAAAAGTGCAACATGTCCTTTATCACACATTTGACTGACACTCAACAAGTTGTACTTGAGATTCTCCACATGGTTAACATCATCAAATCTTATCTCACCATTTGACACAAAACCTTTTCTAGTGATGTAACCCTTAGCATCATTACCAAAAGATACAAATCCCTTCTTTCCTTGAGAGTAGTCATGAAGAAGAGAGCTGCTACCTATCATATGCATAGATCCTCCACTGTCTACATATCAGATGCTTCTATGGCATGCTGAAGAATCCTGCATTTGTCACAAGAAACTAGTTAGCTTTTGAGACCCAAACCATTTTGGTTTTGGGTCTGTTCTCATCAACAGATTTCATACTAACTGATTTGTCATGATTAACAGCCTTTGAAGGTGGATATGGTGCTAAAAAAGATTCCTTTGGTTTTGGCTTAGTTTTCCTTTTAAGTGGTTTAATCATAGGTACATCTATTTGGTTAACTCTCCCTAACAGATGTTGAAACATCATAACAATTTGTGTCTGATTGGTTGTTAAAGCCTTGAGTTCAGTAGATACATCAGTACTTGTTTTTGAATGGTTCCTCTCACTCACCATGTCCTCCTTTTTAACAGACACAGACTTAGTCTGGTGTTTTGATAATCCATGAAGAATACTTTCAGCTGTTTTATGATAAACCCCTTCCTTCTTTTTAGGTTTTTGTAAGAAGTTTGGGTTATCAGTTTGAGATGTTTGTGGTACAAACTTGGCTTCAAATTCATCTTTCATTTTATTAATTTTTTAATGATTTTATCTTTGTTGAATTTGGAACCTTTTCTATACCAACATTCATCAGTGAGATGATTGAATAGACCACATATTTCACATGGCTTTTTCTTCATCTTTTGTTGTTCAACTGCTGAAGAAGATGAAACTACTGAAGGTGTGTTCTTCAGTACTTTCTTCCTCTTAGTACTTATGTTAACTACTGAAGGATTTGTAACAACTAAAGATTTGTTCTTCAGAATTTTTCTATCAGTACTTTTGGATTTCCTGAAAGACTCTTCAGCAGTTGTCAAACCGTGTTTGTTTTCATTTAGTTTGAAATGCTCTTCAGGTGTTGTTACTTGTCCTTCAGTACTTGAATACTTTGTGAGACAACACCAGAAGTGCTCAGTTTTTCTTTGATCATGTGTTTATCAGCAGTGAGACCATCTGCAGATTGATTAGCTGAGGTACTAATACTGACTTCATCCTCCGATCTTAGATTATCACTTGAGGATGAGACACATGATGATGTGGTTTGGGAGTTGCTTTCACCTTCAGATTTTACTTCTATCTTGGGAGTAAAATCTGTAGGAGGTACAGTATGATTATATCCAATCCCAAACTTCACATTTGAAGCTGTTTGCTTCTGAGAAGCATTTCAAACCCCTTGCAGGATGTTACCCAGCGTTCACACTCTACTTGAGTAGCTGCAAGTGTTTCTTGAGATTCTTATGATTTTCTAAAATGACCCCTACCTTTGCCTTTTCATCAGTGATTTGGCATTTTAATTTGTAAATCTCATCATCTTTTTCATTTAAGACAGACTCAAACTCAGCTTTTCTTTTGGAAATCACTTTATCTAGGTCAAGATTTTGATTAATTAAAGCTATATTTGCTCCTCTAATAGAGACAAAAGTAGTTATGCAGGACTCAGAACACAACTTGGCCTTAGCCTTAAAAGATACCTGTGGTACCTATGATGATGAAGCATTTGAGCATGAACCATGAGTAGACTCCAGGGCCATAAGAGCAAGATTTTCAAAAGGATTCTCACCACCATGTTGAACAGCACCAAAAAACAATTGTTCAGGATAACCAGAAAGATCATCTGGTAAGCTACTCCAGTCAACAACCGTAGGTGTGAAAAAGCTTTGATGTGATTGAGATTGAGATTGTTGATTTGATTGAGATGGTTGAGGCTCAGGTAGGGCATGTGGTTGTTGAGCTATAGGTACTTGAACTTGACTGGACTGAGGCATGTAAAAACAGGGATAAGGATATGGCATTTGACCTTGAGGGACAAAATATGCAGGAGATGATTCAATTTGTGAATGATGACCAGAACTAGTAGAATGCTACCCTTTGTTTTGTGAACTATTACATGGAAAGGTCACAAAGGGTGCAGAAGAATTAGATCCAAATGATCTACACTCTCTTGCAAAATGTCAAAGTCTATGGCACTTGTGACACCTCAACTTGCTCTTGTCAAAACCAACTTTGGTTTTTTCAGAGAGACCAGAAAATTTTCTACCTGTCCTTTTGTAAAATTTTTGAGATCTGATTTTGATTAATGCCATTTGGCTCAAAATATCCATCTCTTCTAGATCATCATCAGTAATTCCTTTCAAATCATCCATCAAAAAGCACAAATTATCACTACTACACCCTGAATTACTATCAACACCGACAAAAGCAGAATATCCACTGTTTGAAGAGAAATCTATATGGTCATCATAAGAACTTTCTAATGCAGCATATTCTGACTGATCACTGACCAGAGCAGTATTACCTAGTACAAAATCATCAGTGAGCTTCCCAGATGAAGCCAGTTTCCTTTTCTGTTTTATCTCTCTTTCAAATGTTAACAGTTTCCCTTAAAGTTGGGTGAGAGATAGATTTTCCAGATTTGCACTAGAGCGTAGGACAATAGTATATGTGTCCCATCTCTCAGGCAGGGATCTGAGGAATCTGTTGTTCATCTGACTGTTTGTATATTCATGTTTAACCATTTTAAGTTCAAATATCAAACAGGAAAATCGCTTAAAGTGTTGAGTCAGTGACTCACCCTTTCTATGAGAGAATGTCTTATATTGCTGGGCAAGGATCTCTCTATTGTTTGCCAAGACCTCATCAGTTCCTCCAAATTGTTCTTTCAGTGCAACCCAGAGGTCATGAGCAGTTTCATGATGCATAAGTCCAGAATAGATTTCATTAGGCAGTGCCATGGCCAGAATTCTATGGGCTTTAGCATCAATTTCAAACAGTTTCAGATCTTCATCTGAGTATTGATCTTTCTTCTTCGGAACCATCTCATTGGTTTCGGATTACTCACCAAAGGCTTATATGGCCCATGAACCACAGATTTCCAACAACCTGAACTATTGATAGACAGGTGATGGAGCATTCGGTGTTGCCATATGTTATACTCACTTCTAACAAGCATCAAAGGCTTTGTTGAGGAGCCAGTATTGTGAGGGTCATTGATTGATGAAGCCATATTCACCAATTCAACCAGGTTCAGTGAAATTTTAACAGATCTAGCTCAACAACATAACAACTCAGTTTAAAACAAGACGAATCTCAAATTAATTCACTGGAAGCAACAGAAAATCAATATCTATAACCGATTCTTGCAGATTTGCTAATTCGATCAAACTAAGATATCAAAAGAACAGTTTCAATGATCAATTGTTAAATCGGTCAATGATTAACCAGCTCTGATACCATTTGTTAGGATCGGGATCTAGTTTGATCAATTAGAATAAGATTTGCAGCGGAATAGAACACGAATTAGACGAAATTTAAGCAAGAAAATATAAATCATCAATCAAACAGTGAGGGTTATAGATAGAGAAAGTTTTCTGTAAGTAAAAATATTTTCATTCATGCACAAGCTTCATCTAGAAGCAATTAGGTCAACATTCCTTTTATAAAGGAATGTGACATCAGCTGATATCACTTGATAGTGACATCTAACTGATTTATACAAACAACTGAAAGAAACTAAACTACTAAAGATGTCCACAACAACTGAGGACACCTTCACAAAAGGCTAAGTACAATCTATGACTACAAATACTGAAGATATAACATCTGAAGTGTAAGAACTTCATATGTTTTACATAATATAAAACTACTGATTACAAACTACTGAAAAGTAACTCATCACAACTACTGAATAGAACTACTTCAGCTGTTGTGACAACTACTGAGAACTTGGTCTTCAGACTTTGTCTTCAGCTGTTGTCTTCAGACTTTATCTTTAGCTGTTGTCTTCAGACTTTGTCTTCGGCTGTTGTCTTCAGACTTTGTCTTCAGCTGTTGTCTTCAGACTTTGTCTTCAGCTATTGTCTTCAGACTTTGTCTTCGGTTGTTGTCTTTAGTCTTTGTCTTCAGCTGTTGTAGATCATTTCAGTTGTTATGATGACTATGGGACTTAATGGTTTTTTTGATCTGGCTCATTGGTTCTTTTGGTCCAACACAACATGCATCTTCAGCTGGATGATGAACAAGGTGAGGTATTTTTCCCAAAGGAAGCTGTTATCCATTCCTTTGAGCAGATGGGATATGAGGGAGATTTCTCTGTAAAGACCTTTAGGAAAGGGAAGGTCTCATCCCAATGGAGATTCATTCTCCATGTTGTCATCCACAGCTTATCAAACAAGCATGGTGGATGGGACCAGATTCCTTAGGATCTTTCATTCATCATCCATGGAATGATTCAGGGGGTCAAGTTCAGGTATTCTCAGTTTGTTTATACCAATTTGCTTGCTAACTTAGACTCCTTAGAATATTACATGTTTCCTAGATATGTCCAATACATTCTTAACTGTGAAAATGGGCACACAGTTAAGGGAAACAGGTAACATTCTTAGACTGGGATAGATGAAGCCCGACATCTTTAATATTCTAAGGAAGCCCACTATTGGCTTCTCTGGGGTAGAAACAACCGTATTCCTAAAAATATTAGAGTTCATTGCTCAAGGTGACAACCTAGCAGCATAAGCTAGTGTTGAACCCACACCTGCTTCATCCCAACCACCCACACAGCCTCAAATCACCCTCACTTACCAAACAATATCCAAACGAACTCCTGCTCAGACTATTCAGTCTGTGGAGGCCCCTATATACTTACCCACACAGGAGGAAGTGGACACTAAAGTTCCCACTTCTCATGAGGAGCAAACCACTCTCATCTCTTCAAAGATCAGTGCTGAGGTTCCTCATGCTCAGCCTAATGAGCTCATTACCCAAACTGCCTTAAGCCATCACTCTGAGTCTCAACACTCAAGTGTTCAACCTTCAGGGGACAGTTACTATCCCCAGCCTATAGATCTCAACCAACCTATTCCCAACCTTGACTTCTATAATGATGAAGATCTAAGTTTCAGTGAGTATAATGAGTCTCTCTTCTTTACCCATACTCAAAGAGAGATGAATGCTCCTGAGTCTCCTATATCTATCCCACATTAGTACCTACAACTGAGGTGGACACTTATGAACCTATTCAGGATGTCCATATGGAAGAGGCTCTCACATCTGAAAGTGATTACATCATTAAGACCTCAACCATGCAACTCAGCCCATTGACATCTCCACTGAGATTGCCACTGAGCAGAGGAAAACTAGCAGCCAAGAACCTCAAGCTGGTGGTGAGAGAGAGGACTTTGGTCCAATCATCTCATCCCCCAATGACTCTTGTCATGAAGATGAGGGGAACCTAAGACTAAAGGTGCAAAAACTGTCTAAAACATGCACCTATTTAGTCTCCGAGGTTAGTCACCTTGAATCTCAAGTGACTACCTTACACAACAATATCAATGATTAGCAACTTGAGATTTCATATCTTAAGGAAAAACTAGCTGGGATATCCTTAAGAGGAGCTCAACCAGGAACACAAGAACCTTTGGATGTGATTGACCTATCTTCCACCTCACCTATGCAAGTGGCTGATACTACCAAAAATGGGGAGAAAGTCATTACAGCTATAGAACCTGGGAGTTCTTCAGAGAGCATGGACAATGAGGACTCACCATCCTCACTTGCAATTGTTCATTCTCAGCAACCTCCTCAAATTCACATTGATGTGGACTAGACATACTCCTTCATACAGAGTCAGTTTGAGGATGGGATATCAAGGGCTATGTCATCTTCACCATCTTCCAATCACATCATTGGGTGGAGGTATGACAGCATTAGGAAAGCCCTAATCATGATAAGAGTTGAAGGACAGCAAGAAGTCTTCAATTTTTAGACTTTGAACTACTATGACGGTCTGGATCTAATCAACATGCCACTTGTCAATCCAAGCAAATCAAGCGAAGCTGATAGACTGGCTCAAAGAATCCAAGACATGATCATTGTAGAGTTCATCTTCAGAAGGAAACTTAGGCAATCAAGCAATGCCATCGGTCAATTGGATGTTGAGGCAGACCCTAAGATTAGTTTCATAGGGGAAACCTTGACTGAAGGCCCAGTGGTAGAACCTGAGAGCCCTGTCTTATCATCATCAACTACTGCAGAGATTCACATTCCTTCTGAGACACCTGCGGGTGAAGGTGCTTCTCAACCTCTCTCTAGCCAGAGCTCAGAAGCTGCATCAAGCAATGAAGACCAAAGCTCTCTCCACCCTGAGTCACAAAGGTCTCTGAGTGACAAAGGGAAAAGAAAAATGACATCTGACGAGATTGAGGAGGAGAGAGAGAGAGAGGAAAAGGAGGCTGAGGGGAGAAAGTTCCTCTGCTGAGTCTTCAAGACTTATGGAGTCTGCTATCAGGACTGCCTCCAGACAGATACTCAGAATGATGAGTTAAGGGCAATCAGGATAAATTATATGCAAACAAGGAACTATGACATAAACAGTGTCATTTCTCTCCCTTTAGATGAATTGAATTAACTAGTTGACCTGGAAAGGTCAAGGGAGAAGAAGGAGCAGAAGATGCAGAGTTTCTAGTACAAGTCAAAGAAGAGAGAAGAAGGAAAAGACTATATAAGGATATGCCTACCCTCTCCCCAATTTAAGAAAGTCCTTCATAAGAGGATGTGGTTCAACAAGAACCTTAGGTGTACAAAGAAGAAGATAAGATCAAGATGATCAACTACCTGAGTGCCACAGGCCTCTATCAAGCAGAAACACTTCTTCCCTTGTCCTATGACTATGTTGAGTTTGAGTACTTAAAACAACTTGAACTTGAGATAGTTAAGGACAGAAAGACAACTAAGAAAAGGCTAAGGGAAGAAGCTGCAAAATCAAGAGCCATCATCCAAAAGAGCATGAAGAAGTCTGCTGACAAGCAGATGATGATGAACTTCTTGAAGCTATATGGATTTTCCGGAAGGAGACTTGGCCCATGTTTGTATCCACTATGGAGGAGCATATTAAGGTGATCGAGCAGAAGATCAAATGTGGAGAGCTCATTGACTTACACTCCACTCCAAGTCAAGCTCCGTGGAGGTTAAGGTTGAACAACCAGAGACAACACAACCTGGACCTCCTGCTAAAACTCAGCAAGCTTCATCTTTTGATCCACAGCAGGGTCAACCTCCCTCTCCTTTTGAGCCTGAGAGAGAAGAAGTCACAACTAGGAAAGACAATAGAGATCATTCTGGTACTGCAGACCAGTCTTCTCAGTTAAAACCTACAAAGAGAAAGAAGAGGATGGCTTCTAAACCAAAACCAAAAAAGAAGAAGACTACACCCTCTTCTAAACCCCAAGATGAGTTAGAACATCGTGCAGATGTGTAGCCAGAGGATGTGCAACCAGATGATGCTACATCAACTCTAATTCAAACAGCTCCTCTAGTATCAGGAAGACCCATCTTGTCTTGGACATACACCAAAAATCCAGAAAGATGGCATGCCATTAGAGATCAAGGCACTGAAGACATTTACACATGGGAAGATACGTTTCAACTGCCTATGCATGATCTCTTTGATATGAGAAGACATTTTGACAGTCTGAAGGATCTTGATCACCTTATGATGAAAGGAATGGTGATCATCCTAATGAGGACTGTTGATATCTGAAGTCTACAAAGTGTTGTGGTAGCATCAGGCTAGGAGAAGTTTGTAGAGATTAATGAAGAGGCTGTTGCAAGCTAAACATCCAAAGTCTATCCTGCATGCTGTAAAAGTGCAATGAAAAGGAATGCTTAGGAAGTTTCAAACATGCAATAGAAATATTCTAAGTGTGAAATCTTCCGAAGGCAAGACCAGTATCTTCCGAAGCCAAAAATGAAGTCTTCCAAAGCCTCAGAGACAAAGTATTCCGAAGCTTCAACTTATGAAGACAAATTTCTTCCAAGGACTTTTGACACATGCTTTACTTGATGTATTGTTCCATAAAGTTGGACACCTTTCCGTTGTATCTCTGTAAAGTCACCCACTTACATGAGGCAATGTAAAGTATGGCATGTCATAGTCACTAGGTCTTGAGTCCAGATTCCTTAGGTCCATGCTTTTGGTAACTGTACATTGAGGTCTGAGTCTGTAACTTTCTACTTTATGTACTTTATCCCTTTTGTAATAGATAAGGATGTGAACTGTGGCATGTCATAGTCACTAGTCAAAAGGCAATGTGCCTTTTGACTCTACAATTGATTTTGTTTGTGTGTAGTCAATTGTATCCAGTTGGCTTTCAAAGTATAGCCGGTTGTAGGTTGTTGTATAAGTATTCCTTGTTCTTGTATCTTTCCATTTGCTTTGTAACACTTGTAATAGAACTTGAGAAAGCAATATACTGCAATCTTGAAAACCATCTCACCATGTATTTTGCTCTTGTGTTTTGTCTCTCATATTACTTGTGTTCTTAGTGTCTTATTGTGGTTAATCCAGTATTACTGTTTGATTAAGTTTGGTTAATCTCCTTTTAGTGTTGTAGTGTTTTAATTGACCCCCTTTATCGGTCCTGCACTCTACAGCAGTTGATGGTCAGATAGAGCTCTCAAATCTACCACTAGGCCATCAGTCAAGGTTTCCCCTATGAAGCTAATCTTATGGCCTGCCTCAACATCGAGTTGACCAATGATATTGCCTAATTGCTTTAGTCTCCTTCTGAAGCTAATCTTTGCAATGATTTTGTCTTTAATTCTTTGAGCCAGCTTGTTAGCTTGTCTTGATTGGCTTTAGTTGATAAGTGGCATGCTGACAATATTAATGAAACGTTACGATGATAAGAACACAATCGTTTGTGATCTATGAACTTGGAACAGGTTTTCTTGAGTCTCTGGACGGCTAGGGTATGATTATGTGCGTAGGTATTTGAATTGTTACGTTTTTCTACGAATAAGGTGGTATTTATAGGTTAGGGTCTTCTAATCATACAACTGAACCATTAACATGGTTCAGTCGTGCGACTGAATCATACGATTGATCCATCCACATGACTAAAGGTCCAGTCGTGCGATTGAGTCAATCTTTTGTCTCAATCGTGTGACTAATCCCGTCTCCTGGTTCAGTCCTGCGATTGGTCGATTAGCATGAAGTATTCGTGCATATGGTCCATTACCATGGTTCATTCGCATGAGAACTTCACACGATTATGTTTGAATATGTTTCTCACTCATTATTGACTAAGAATTATGTATAACAACCACAAACCTATATATTTAGTTCACTATAAGTTATCACATAATAAATAATGAAATATTAAACATTATAAACATCAACCACACTTTGTATTTCATTCATACCCATTCAATTTCATATATGAAAGACAAGAAAGACTTTTTACATTAAGCTCCTAAACTAGGTACACATGTATCAACACAAAATTGTATACTTCTTTCTGCCCTTGAACTCTTTGAATGATAAGGGCTCTTTTGTTTTCGTCATACATCCACCCAATAAGGTGATTTGAAGTTGGTGGAGATGACATTGCACTTGGTATTCGTTCCTCCAAAAGACTCTGAATGTAAGAGTCTATGGAGTCCACATCAATGTGAACTTGAGGAAGTTATGAGTATGCACAATTGCAACTGAGGATGGTGAGTCCTCAATGTCCATACTCCCTGAAGAACTCCAGGTTTTATAACTATAATGACTTTTTCCTCTTTTGGTAGCATCACCCTCTTGCATGGATGAGCTAGGAGTTAGGTCAATCACACTCATAGGTTCTTGTGTTGCTGGTTGAGCTATTCTTAAAGGTCTCCCAGCTAGTTGTTCCTAGAGATAAGAAGTCTCAAGTTGCTGATCATTGACCTTGTTTTGCAAGGTAGTCACCTGAGATTGAAGATGACTGACCTTAGATACTAAATAGGTGCATGTTCGTGACAATTATTGCACCTTTAGCTTCAGATTCCCCTCATCTTCATGAGAAGAATCATTAGGGGATAAGATGATTGGACCAGTGTCGCTTCTCTCACCACTACCTTCAGGTTCTTGGCTGTTAGATTTCCTCAGCTCACTGACAGCCTCAGTTGAAGTGTCAATGGGCTGAGTTGCCATTGTTGAGGTCTGAATGATGTAATCACTTGCAAAAGTGAGAGCCTCTTCCATGTGGTTATCCTAAACAGGTTCAGAAGTATCCACCTTAATGTTGAGTGAGTGATATGGGCTAGACTAAGGAGACTCAAGAGCACTCATCTCTCTTTGAGAAGTGGAAAAGAAAAGGGAGTCGTGGTACTCACTGAAACCTAAGTCTTCATCAATATAGAAGTCAAGGTTAGGAATAGGTTGGTTTAAGTCCAAAGGCTAGGGATGGTAACTGTTCCCTGACGGTTGTTCACTTCAGGGTTGACACTCAAAGTGAAGGCTTAAGGCATTTAGGCTTGTGAGCTCAACAAGCTGAGCATGAGGAACCTCAGCATTGATCATTGAAGTGATAGGAGTGGTTTGATACTTAGAAAAAGTGGGAGCTCTAGTATCTACTTGATCCTGTATGGGTGAGTATACAGGGGCCTACACAGACTGAGTATTATGAGTAGGGGTTTGTTTGAGTTTTCATTGGTAGGTAAGGGTGATATGTAGTTGTTGTGCTGGTTGAGATGTAGAAGGTGTGGGTTCAACACTAGGTGGTGCTGCTAGGTTGTCACCTTGAGCAATGAGCTCTAACATTTTTAGGACAGGGTTTGTTTCTACCCCAGAGAAGCAATAGTTGGCTTCCTCAAGATTTTAAAGATGTCAGCTTCATCTGTCCCAAACTAAAAATATTATGTGTTTCCCTTAACTGTGAGCCCAGTTCACAGTTAAGAATGTATTGAACATATCTAGGAAACATGTAGTCTTCTAAGGAGTCCAAGTTATCAAGCAAATTTGTAGAAGCAAATAAGAGTACCTGAACTTGACTCCCTGAACCATCCCATGCACTATGAAGGAGAGATCTTCAGGAATCTGGTCCCACCCTCCATGCTTCTAGGACAAGCTGTGGATAACCACATGTAGCCAATATTTCACTGGGATGAGACCTTCCCTTCCTAAAGGCCTTTACAGAGAAATCTCCCTCATAGCCCATCTTCTCAAAAGACAGGTTAACAACTTTTTTGGGGAAGAACACCTCACCTTCTTTATCATCCAGCTGAAGATGATTGTTGATGATGGCCGGAGTCATGAAGATTGTTCTCCCCTGCCCTGTGGAAGATAGTGCCTTCTCCCCATCCATAACGACCTCTTGGCAGGTCTTCCAAAAGTCAAGCAGATGATCCTCATACATAGTAGGATCAATGGTAAGGGAGATGAACTAGTTTGATAAAGCCAAGAAACGGAAAACCTCTGAGAAATGTGGATCTTTTTCAGGGTGAATGGAGCAACTTGGTTGTGTTGCCTATGTAAGTGCATGGAGAAATGTGGGTTATTTCGTCGGTTAAGGTTGGCCATTGTGAGAAAGCTTAAGGATGAAGGAATTGTGAACGAAGGCGGTTTCAGAGAGAAATTTAGGATTTTAGATTTGGATGAAAGATGAAGATGATAGAAAGAGCGGGAACCGTGTGCTTTGTATGTGAAAAGGATTTAAGGAAAAGTTAATGAAATACGATAAACTTTGAAATCGGATGACGTTCACCTCTGAAAAAGTAGTTTTTTTTTGTTGCTCAAAAAGTAGCTTTCTTGGTAATCAAAAAGCTTCCGAAGGTAAATTTTCTTTGGAAGTTTTAATGAAAAAGCTTCTGAAACCAAAATGACTTCGGAAGAATTTTCTAATATTTTTGATAAGTTTTGCTTCGAAAGAGAATGCAAACATTGATGTTCTGTTCAAAAGAACAAAGCTTTCGGGAGTTAATTTGCTTCGAAAGGCAATTGTCCTTGAAAACATATAAGTGCCTAAGAAAGGTTTTAAGCTTTGGAAGATATTTCAAATTTCTTACGAAGGAAAATGACATAGGCAGTTATTTGTTTTTAAAGGCATAAGTTTCTTCCGAAGTTAAAAACATATCTTCCGAAGGATCACAATTTTCATACTTCAAAGGAAAGTCTTCAAAATGTTTTCATCTAGAGAAAACAAGAGCTTATGAAGTTGATAAACTAAACAACTTAGGACACACAGATTTTAAGAAATAATATGAATTAGGTTTTTTTAAAAAACCAACTCAAAGTTAATCACCCCAATAACTGATATAAGATATTTAAATCTCTGTTCATCAAAGGTTTGTAAACAGATCAACATATTGTTCATTTGTGTTAACTTTGACTAGTTAATTAACCCCTTTTCAAAGTTATCTCTAATCAAATGATATCTGATATTGATATGTTTTGTCCTTGAGTACTGCATAGGATTCTCTGTGATAGAGATAGCACTGTTGTTGTCTATATGAATGGGAGTCTCCTTAAAGTTTAATCCATAGTCAAGCATTTGATTCTGAATCCAAAGCACTTGAGCACAGCAGCTTGTAGCAGCAATGTATTCAGCTCCAGCAGTTGATCCGGACACACAAGATAGTTTCTTGCATTGCTATGAGACAACCCTTCCACCAAGAAACTGACAAACCCGAGATGTAGACTTTGCAGTCATGTTGCAACCACCAAAATCAGTATCTGTAAAAGCATACAAATTGAAGTCAGAATTCTTAGGATACCAAAGCCAAAGTATTAAGACACCTTCAAGGTATCTTAGGATCCTTTTGACAATGATGAGGTGAGACATCTTGGGGTGGCTTGATATTGCACAAATACATGTGGGGAACATGATTTTAGGCATGCTAGCTATGAGATACATAAGAGTCCTAATCATAGCTTGTAAAGGTGTTCATCTATACACTCCCCCTCAAGATCGGCCCAAGGGAGTGGTTTCTTACTATGGGTGTCTTAGCAATCTTACAATCAGTCATGTTGAATCTTTTCAGTATGTCTTGAACATGCTTTGACTGAACAATAAAGATGCCAACTTCAACTTGCTTCACTTGAATTCCCAAAAAGAAATTGAGTTCCCCCATGGCATTCATTTCAAATCTGTCCTTTATCAGCTTCTCCAAGTCTTTGTAGAGCTTTGGATTAGTTGAACCAAAGATGTTGTCATCTACAGAAACTTGAACTAGCATTAAGTCATTTCCCTATCCTTTGATAAATAGAGTTCCATTTATAATACCCCTTTTATTTCCATGCTTGCAGAGATATTAAGATAGAGTCATACCATTTCCTTGGTGCTGATGCAGCCTATAAAGAGCTTTGTGAAACTTACAGACATAATGAGGATGACCGGGATCTGAAAAACCAGGTGGTTGTTTCACATATACCTCTTTATCAATCACGCCATATAGAAAAGCACACTTGACATCAAGTTGATAGACCTTGAAGTTCTTGGATGCAACAAATGCCAATAATATCCTAACAACTTCTAGTCTTGCTATAGGAGCAAAGACATCAGTGTAGTCAATTTCTTCTTCTTATGTGTATCCTTGAACAACTAGTCTAATTTTATTTTTTATGACAATGCCTTTATTATCATTCTTCCTAAACACCCATTCGGTTCCTATAGTAGTCTTCCCAATAGGAAGAGGATAAAGGTTCCACACTTTCTGCCTTGTGAATTGATGCAGCTCCTCTTGCATGGCTTCGGCCAAACTTCCATCATTCAGAGCCTCATCAATTTTCTTTGGCTCCATCTAGGATATGAAACAATAGTGAAGACAAACATTTGCTTCAAGTGTTTGTTCTCTTGTTCTTACCCCCGTGTCAACATCTCCAATGATGTTTGTGGTGGGGTGAGACTTGTGAATCCTTAGCTAAGATATCACAACAAGTTGTTGAGAGAGATCTAAATTTGAAAATTTTATATCTTGCATTGATGCTTCTCCCACCACATCAACATCCTTATCAAGAGAAACTTGATCCAATGAGTGTGTGACATCATTGATGTTTTCATCTACAGAATCGTTATCAGCATTAAGAAATTCTTGATCAGTGTCACCATCACCATCATATTCTTCTGCATTTTAATTATCTTTATCTGGTTGTTGAGCCTTTGAGTTGGAATTTGACGGTATCTCAGATGTATCAGCTGAATTTGTCATTGTGGTGCTCATAGAAACCTTATTTGTAGAAGTAGTTTCAACTGGAGGTGAAGATGTGTAACTTGAAGGTCTTCTTACCTCAAATCATGGGTCAAGATCACCTATGGGTAACATATCTGTAGATCCTGAAACATTCTCACAAGATTTGCTAAAACAGTTCCTTCCTAAATCAAGATCAAATAGCCAATCAAAACTAGAACTAGCCACACAGGGTGTGTGTTCATTGACAGTCACATTGGTGACTGCTGCAAATCTACATACTATTCAACATGTGATATGGCTGGCTCACAGGCTCACTGACCAAGTCGTGGAGCAAAGGAAGTTACCCAAGTGGGGCGTTGTCGTGCCGGACAACAAACGCAAATGGGAAAACAATGCTAGCAAGGGATTGTCATCTGGAAATCAATCCCAGCAACATCAACCTCAACAGCATCAACAACATAGACGGTTTCATAACAATCTCAACTTCAACCAATCATCTTCATCATCTCAAGGACCAAGTGGATATGTGGGAAACAAATCCAAGGTGCAATAAGTGGAACTACCACCACACTGGCAGGTATGATAATTGCCGATGCAAGCGTTATGGGAAAGTTGGACACATGGAAAAGGATTGTCGTGGATAAGTGATGATGAAACCTCAACAGCCTTAACAACCTCAGCAACCTCAGCAACCTCAGCAGCTCCATGAAACCCCAAAGGGTTGCTTTAAGTGTGGAAAGGAAGGGCATTTCAAGAAAAACTATCCTCAACTGAAAAGAAATGGGAATGGCAACGAAAGTGGTGGCAATAACAACAATGGTGGTAATGGTGACAACAATGGAGGCAACAATGGTAGAGCTAAAGGGAGAGCCTTGTCATGGGTTCAGGTGAAGCTATAAATGATCCACCTACTATTACTGGTAAATTTTCTGTTAATGGTTGTTTTTCTTTTGTACTGTTTGACACTGGAGTTGATAAGAGTTTTATCTCTACTAAGTTTTGTAGTCTCTTAAGTGATATGCCCTCTGTCTTAGAGTCTAAGTACGTTGTAAAGTTGGCTGATGGTAAGCAAATCTCTGTTACACATATAGAACTTGCTGGTCATACCTTTGACATTGACCTTATGCCTGTTACTCTTGGAAGTTTCGATGTGGTCATAGGCATGGACTACCTATTCAAGAAGCAAGCAAAGGTCTTTTTTCATGAGAAGGTCATTCGTATTCCCATGGAAGATAGGGAAATACTTTCGGTTAAGGGCGAGAAGAGTGATGTTGTGATAGGCATCATATCTTTCATGAAGGCTCAGAAGTGGTTACGCAAGGGTCACTTGGCCATATTAGATCTCGTGTCTAACCAGCAACAAGAGGAAAAGAAGATTGAAGACATTCTAGTGGTACGTGACTTTCTGAAGGTGTTTCTAGAGGATTTGCGTGGACTACCACCTCATCGCCAAGTCAAGTTTCAGATTGATTTGACTCCCGATTAGCACTGAACGAACTGCAAGAACTATCTACACAACTTCAGGAGCTGTTGGATACAGGGTTTATTCGACCGAGCTCATCAGCATGGGGAGCGCCTGTTCTTTTTGTTAAGAAGAAAGATGGTACATTTTGGATGTGCATCGACTGCAGAGAGTTGAACAAGGTCACGGTCAAGAACCAATACCCGTTACCTCTAATCGACGATCTATTTGATCAGCTTCAGGGATCAAGTTATTATTCAAAGATTGATTTGAGATATGGTTACCATCAACTTAGAGTCCGAGATGAAGACATCTCTAAAACTGAGTTCCGTACTCGTTATGGTCATTAAGAGTTCTTGGTTATGCCTTTTGGGCTGACAAACGCATGAGCAATGTTCATGGATCTCATGAATAGTGTGTGCAAACCCTAGCTTGATCAGTTGGTTATCGTGTTTATTGATGCCATATTGATTTATTCTAGGACCAAGGAGGAACATGAGGAACACCTATGTTCAATCTTGGAGCTACTTAGAAAGGAACAGTTGTATGCCTAATTTTCTATGTGCAACTTCTGGATTTGTGAGGTGTAATTTTTGGGTCACATTGTTAACGAAAATGGAATACATGTGGATCTGCAAAGATTGAGGTGATAAGGAACCGGTCGGTACCCAATACGCCTAGTGCGATAAGGCAATTTCTTGGTCTGACAGGATACTATCGGCGTTTCGTTAACCTCTCATAGCTTTGACCAATAAAGGAACAACCTATAAATGCGGTGAGAGCCAGGAAGCTGCTTTTCAGTTGCTGAAGCAGAAACTTTGTAGTCCACCGATATTAGCGTTACCTGAAGGAAGTGAGGATTTTGTGATTTACTATGATGCTTCTATCAATGGACTTGGTTGTGTCCTGATGCAACATGACAAAGTAATAGCTTATGCCTCGCGAAAAGTGAAGGTGCATGAAAAGAACTACACTACTCATGACTTAGACCACAGAGAAGATAGTGCAGATACGAAACTGCATGGTTGCGACGCGAGGCAGACAGAAGAATTACGCAAACAAACGAGGGAAACCTTTGGAGTTTCAAATCGGTGACATGGTCTTGCTGAAAGTTTCATCGTGGAAGGGTCTAATTCGATTTGGCAAGAGAGGCAAGCTTAATCCAAGATATGTTGGACCATTTTAGATTCTGGAAAGAATAGGTCCGGTGGCGTGTCGACTGGACTTGCCTGAGTCACTGAGTGGCGTTCATAATGTATTTCATGTTTCAAATCTTAGAAGTGCCTATCTCATGAGGCACTAATTGTACCGCTCGAGTAAGTACAAGCAGATCATCGATTACGCTTTGTGGAAGAGCCCATTGAAGTAATGGATCGTGTGGTCAAGACTCTTACGCAAAGCAAGTTACCTATTGTCAAAGTTTGTTGGAACTCAAAACGTGGACGAGAATTCACGTGGAACGCAAGGATGAGATGAAGCTCAAGTATCGTCATCTATTCGAAATGACGGCAACAGCCTGGAAAGGTACTAATTAAATTTCGGGACTAAATTTCTTTCAACATGGGGATGATGTCATAAGTCACTTGATTTTGTTATGCCATTGCAGTATACCAAGGATTAAACACAACCATGTAACACAATTTTCGGGACGAAAATTCTTTCAACATGGGGATAATGTGACATCCGGTTATTTTCCGTTACCAAACTCTGTTAATTTCGTTAAGTCTTGCATACATGTGTCGTGAGCACACACTACTCGTCGTTGAATGTTGGTGACTTAATAATAATAATCTATGAAAAAAAATAATAATCTAATTAATAATGTTGATTATTAGTTGTGATTATGTGGTTCATGATTTTATCGAATTTTGAATGATTATTTTATAAATTTTACGCGATAACGCGACAATGTATAGTATATATTTTGTGTGTTGTGTGAGTTGTTGTAAATATTTAGGATTATTATTATTGGTTAATAATACTTGAGTTTAGTAGTTAAAAACTATTTAAAATGTATTAGAAAGATTAGTTTTGATGAAATATAATTAAAGGGGTTATTTTGTAAATACCTTTTTAATCAAATATTACCATAATTAACCAACCCTAGCCTCCCAAATCCCATTTGCAACCGAAGCCCCACCCCCACCCTCATTCTTGCGAAATGGATCCATAACACACATAAACAAGTCAATTTTGGTCTATTCCAAGTGTTACAGTTGTTTTACAAGTCCAATTCTTGATTGTACACGTTTAAAGGTATGTCTTGTCATGTTGTTCATAGATTTTAATTCAAGATGAACCCTAATCCAAAATTTATGATTATTATATGAAATTGATGATTGTTAGATGTAATATGGTGTTATTTAGGTTGTATGAATGTTGAAAAAAAATTGATTATGCAAGAAATCTAGGGTTTGATTATCTAGTTCATACATTGCTATAAGAGGACACTTTTTGATCTTGGAATTCATGATTTGATGATGCTAAGTTGTTAAATGTAATGCTTAGATGTTAGTTTTATGGGATTGTACAAGAAAATCCATGAAATTGTGATATTGATCATGACTTACTAAAAGTAGAAAATTTTGTGTATGATGTTGAGAATTTGGATGTTTTGGAGGTTATAGCATGCTTGAATGAATGCTATAAACTTGATTAGGTATATAATTGTTGAAATTATGATTGAATTGGATGCTAGACCACTTTTGAGTATTACTTTCCCAAAATTTGTAGAACTTTGGATGTGATGATTTGGGCATGCTTATGATGTTAAGATCATGTTAGAATGATTGTGGATGATGTTTGTTATGTTAGAAGGTGTAATTGAGTTGTATGGATACTTGGTTGATCATATATGAAGTATATATTTTGATGATCATACATGATGATGAATTATGTTTAGTGATTAGGATCATGATTGGGTTTGAAATTTGTTTGTCACTATATATGCTAGTAATGTGGTTATGATTGTCATTGACACATATGAATCTGAGGCCCCTACTTAGTAGGATTTGCAGGGTTTAGGATGTGAGGTCATGGGTGACTTCACATGGTATGTAGTGCATGATTAGACTTCAAGTATGAATTGTTTAATGTGATGTATTTATAATATTTGAGCATGATGATTACTTGAGATTCACATGAGTGTATGATGATCTAATATGGTATAATGACCTAGGTAGAACTTGGGTGATAATGTGATGCACGTGGATAAATTACATGATATTCGTGTTATGATAAGTTGATTTGCATGATTATTCAATATTTCATCTAATATGTCACCACGGGTCAAACGGGTCAACTAGGTTAACCTAGGGTGTTAAGTTTCTGTGTACACGTACTTATGTACTTGTGTGTTCTAGGTAACCTTGAAGGGTTTTCTTTGCATCTATAACGAGTCTCTTTATTCGTTATTATTATATACCAGGTGAGTTCATGCCCCTCTATTTTTATAAACCTTCTTCTGGGTGAGGTAGCATACTTGTACTCGAACATTATTTTATTATTTTAAGTTGTGTATGTATTAACATAGTGCTTAATATCTTGAAAATTCATCACACTTTCGGATCGTTAATAATGGTAACTAGCGGGAAATCTTGGGTAGTACTACTGGGTGTGACGAGCCCCACCTGTGCAACTCGAGGTCAAACTGGTGCAATATTGTCCTAAACCCAATCATCGCCATGACCTGGTAAGTCGTGAGAGAGGCAACAACACAAAACAGTCAACTTCGATCGCGAAATCACTATGTTTATTACTTGCGAATATAGACTAGCTATCTATTTCAATACACTTCTTATGTTATACAACTGTTAATATTATGTTAAATGCAAACTCTTGAACTCACCAACCATTGTGCTGACATTTTTAGTATGTTATTCTCAGGTCGTTACTCAGCTTGCCATTAGGAGAACAACATGGGTCCAACATGCATCCTAAGAATTTATTTCATAGACATATTTGTTTTCTTTTATGTATCGGTGTTAAACATTGGGATAGCGCGTGTTTGCCATATTATGCATTTATTTACATTTGGTTTGTCCTATTTGCAAAACGCTTCTCCATGGTTTTAAACGTTTAAACTTTGGTTGGTTTGTTTTGAATGTGGCATATAATGTCGTTCTGAGTAACTAATGATTGTGATCCTGTTTGTTCACACGCCTCGTGGTTAAACTCCGCATGTGGAGTTTGAGGGTTTGACAACTGTCGGGGAAGAAATTTTCAAACGATATCGTATTCTCAAGGATATAGTATATTCAAGGATGTTGTACCCTAACAATCAAGTATAGAAGATCCTCGAAAGGCAGCGACGTATAACCAGCTATTGATCGAATTGACTTGGTCTACTTTAATTTAAACGTGGGGGGAGTGAGATAACTAAATATTCTGAGGTTTATGGAAGAGAAACGTTAGAAGCCACATGAACTAAGTCCACTAACGGCAACATTGACCCCAACGTACACGACCAAGTTTATAGGAGGTTAGTTGTAACTACTTAGCTATAAATATTTAGTGCCATCAGTGAACATAGGACACATCATTCAGCTCGCACACTTGACATCCGATTACTACATTACACTCACTCAACACACATTCGATTTACTACTGTAACACTTAGCTCTCACCATTCACACTCCAAAAATCGTTGTATTTATTTGTTCAAAAGATCAATAAAGTAGTTGGTGATAATTTTCACCAACCGGGTTTTTTATGCCAGCGGTGCTAATGCTCGAGGGCTTTTTCTCTCGTAACCAAATCCGTGTTCAAACATTACCTTGATGTTCATTACTTGTTTTGTTCATTTGTTCGACTACTCACGATCAAGGATATACCGCCTCACATACTATTCAGGACACAAGACTCTTGGTAGATTTTATCCCGAAACAATTTAGTGCCCACCATGGGGCAACTGGTGCCTTGATCGTCAAAAAATCAAACCAAAACCCCTCTTTCTCATTTACCTTTACTCCTTAACATGTCGACTCAACCTCTACCTCAGCCATTCCCGTTACCTCAGCCGGCTAATCTCAAAGAACTAGCACCTTGTGGGGTATCAAGGAAGAAGGGACGAGCCACTAAGAAGACAAGAACAGCCTGTTTTCACTGGAAATAAGATTCAATCCATAGACCCTATTGTTTCTAACAAAGTCATTCTTTATCTGATTAAGCAGGTAAAGGAGCAAATGGAGCAATAGATGAGAACCCACGTCAATCTCTTCAAAGAAATTGAGCAGCTGAAGAAATCCAAACAACCTATAGAAGAGGACACTCCACTTATCCCAAGGACGCTCCGTTTCAGCCCCCAGGATTCTCAATTCCTCCATCGATTAGGATCCTCAATGGTGTATCCTTCGGGATCAAGTATCCTTCAGCAGTGTGGATCCTCGACGGCATATCCCTCAGGATCCTGCAGCCCGAATCTTCGATGGCGTATCATTTAGGATCCAGCATCCTTCAGCAGCCTAGACCCTCGATGATGAATCCTTCAGGAGCCAATGGTTTGCAACGACCCAAATCCTGATCAGTTACCCCATGGGAACCAGTTTCTTTCAACACGCTACGACACCAATGATGTGTCCGTCGGGATCCAATATGCTATAACAATCAGGATCCTTGATAACTAATGCCTTAGGATCAAGGATCCCTCAAACATCTCATATGTCAGGATACATGGGGGAGCAATCTAGGGAACTTTCATGCGGTTAGGATCCTTGATGATGTCTGGATCCCACTACATTGCAGGAGTCTTTGAAGCTCAATAAAGCGAGATGCATCAGGGAGTTTTCAACCCGATGAGGATAGAGGCTACAACTAGCCAACCCATAAGGCAAGGATACACCATGGTGGGGAACCATCAACTGATAGGGATAATATATCCTCAAACCGGTAACAACTTCAATAATGTGTCCTTTATGACTAATCCACATATGGTAGACATGAATGCATGATTAGCTAATGAATTACAAAATCAAAGGAACATGATAACAAGTGTTCCTGGAGTTATCAAACTTATACCTAAAGTCTCAGATGAAAGTCACAAGCTGTATAGGTTCACAATGCCTATATCTGGAATCGCGATCTCTAGACGATTCCAGACCCCCATGATGAAGCAGTATGATGGGACCATAATCGAGAAGAACATGTAGCGTAATACAAGGAAAGGATGGAGATCAACCCCATGATGAAGCATGCTTATGCAAAGGATTTGGATAAACTTTAACAACGCCAGCCTTAAAATGGCTACCCAATATAACTAACAATACGATTACTTCCTTTGCTCACTTAATTAACATGTTTAATAACCAGCTTTCTTGCAGCCGAACCTTTGAAAAGATAATAGGTGACCTATATCGCGTGATTTAGAAGGATACAAAATCCTTGAAAGACTTCATTAGTAGGCTTTTAGCCAAGAAACATTGGAGATTCCAAACATGGATAAGGTTGCTGTCGTAGAAGCTCTCAAAATGGGATTACACTAGAGCTCAAAATTCTGTGATGACCTTGTAATGATTCCTTGCAGGACTTTACACAAAGTGAGGACCAGAGCACTTCGATTCATTCGCCTAGACAATGACAAAAGAATACACAGGAAGCATGATATTCCCAAGTATGAACCCAACAATAGGAAGGTTGAATCTCCAAACAAGTCATACCGAGCAAGGCCTTACTCCAAGCAGATAGCCAAGGATAAATGCAGTGGAAGAAGACGAGGACGACAAAGAATATGCTGAGTTTCGGAATACTGTTTCGTTGCTGACACAACTGAGCTAATATGTGCTATGCAGGTTTTAGGTGAAAAACAAAGATGGCCAAAGAAGAAAGAAAAGATTCCAGGAAACAAGGATAAGTCAAAATGATGCGCTTACCATGAAGACTTTGGTCATCTTACTATGAATGCATTGCCTTGAGGAAGGAAATAACCTATCTCCTTAGCAAATGTTACCTAAAGGAATTACTTCCAAGAAAGAAGACTAAAGCTCAAGATGCGGAGAAGACCCCAAACAGATCGGCATCTCCACCTCCATACCCAAAGACTATCAATTTCATCTTTGGAGGATCAGACATCTGTGGGACGTCGTACTCTTCAGCCAAACGACATGCCAAGGAAGATAAAGCTAATATGGGGACATTCCCATCCGTAGCACCAACCACACTGAGGAAAAGATCATATCCTTCGACGAGGATGATTTATCCACCATCCAGGATCCTCATCATGACAGGTTGGTAATTCATTAATTGTTTTGTGCACAGGATACTTGTAGATGGAGGAAGCTTTGTAAACATCATCTAGCTAGATGTTTTGAAGAAGATGAACAACGATGAGAAAGAATCTTATCAATATCTTCTATGCTAGTAGGTTTCAGTGGGGAAACAAAGATATAGTGGGGGACATCAAACTCCCTATGTATATTGAAGGAATGAACACCATGCAGATATTATGCGTGATAAATTCCTTATCCTACTGTAACATCATCATGGGCAGGTCATGGATCAATGACATGAAGGTTGTACCCTCAAACTACCATTGATATGTGAAGCTTCCTACTCCATGGGCGATGGTTAAGATAAGCAGTGACCAATAGGAGGCTAGGAACTGTTATACCTCCTCAATGAGGCTTCAACGAAGACTCAATCAGCATAGTAGTCAAAGAACAAGCCCCGTGGAGTCTTTGTGGCTGATCAAAAGGAAGTAGAGGAAGTATTCTTAGATCCCAGAGATACGGAGAAAAAGGCTCTAATAGGATCCAATATCATTAACGATATCGAACCAAAACTCATAACATTCCTTGTAGACTTTAAGATAATGCAGGTACCTAGGGTAGAAAATACAAAACCGATGCTTTAGCAAATGTAGCCTCATCCTTAAGGATACAAAAAGGAACCAAGATTCCAATTATCCATATCCTTCAAAAACATTCTTTGATGAAGGATACAAGATCAATGCATTGTCTAAGAATAAGAATCAAGGATACTGGATCCTTAGCATAATCGAGAATCCTGGATCCTTCCAATCAAGAACTACATCTTAAGGAAGATCCCACCAGACCAAAATCCTAAGTATGAAGATATCCAGATACGCCCTGATAAACAATGTATTATATAAAAGTTCTTGCAGGTCCTTATCTAAGATGATTGAAAGAGCTTGAAATCCAAGAAGTACTAAAAGACATACATGAAGGAGATTGTGGAAATCACATTGGGGGCAGGGCACTCTTCTCCAAGTCTTAAGAACAGGATACTTGTAGCCTACTATGACAAGGATGTAATATCCTACTCTCAATGTTAGAGACACGTCAACATCCTTCACCAACTAGAAAAAACACTACATCCCATCACTCTTCATGGACTTTTATGAAGTGGGAGATGGATATAGTTGGAAAAGTAACAGTTGCTCCAGGAGGAAAATATTCATGCTTGCCATGACTAATTACTTTTCCAATGGTTCGAAGCTGAGCATTCGTTCAAGTTCGTGAAAAGGAAATAATATCCTTTAAAAGGAATATCCTTACGAGAATTGGCATTCTAGCAAGATAATTTATGATAATAGATCTTAGTTCATAAGAAAGAGGACCACAAATTTTTGTGCCAGTTGGGGAACGAAAATTATGACTTCCACCCCAGTACATCCTCAAGCCAATGGGCAAGGGAAGTTTAGAAACATGATTATTATAAATAATCTTAAGAAAAGAGTTGGGGACAAGAAAGGAAATTTGGCAGGAGAACTACCTTACGCCTGATGGGCAGATAGAACTACCACAAAGAATGCAACATGGAAAACTCATTTTTCATTAGTCTTTGGATCTGAAGCAGTAATTCGTACAGAAGTAGTTATTCCTACAACAAGAGTTAGCATGAAGGATCCTGAGCTGAATAGAGAATCCTTGATGCAAGACCTCGAGACAGTGGACGAAATCTGAGACATAGCCAAGATACGGATTGTAGCTTATAAACAAAAGATAGCAACTTCTTATAACAAAATTATAAGAATATGAAGATTACAAATAGGAGATATGGTTCTAAGAAAAGCATTCCAGAATACAACCAAGGCATCCAATGGAAAGCTAGCACCAAAATGGGAAGGCCCCTACTTACTCGATACGGAGGCAGGAAAGGGAGCTAACAGACTAAGTACCATGGAGGGTGAACTTCTACCTAGAGCATGGAATGCGATACACCTCAATAAATACTTTACGTAAGGTTGTTGTATCCTTGAAACATGTTATATCCTGATTTTCACAAGGATGATGGTATGTGTCTCACTTTGATGTTTCATTATGCTTATCCTTTTTATCTTAGTCTATTTTACTTTAATTGTTTGGAATGAGTATTTTAAACATCAACTTATTTCCAAAATTAGTTTTTTGTTGATTTAATGACAAAGGAAGATGCATGCATAAAAGTGGCCTTGTCACCAGTCATTTCGCCCTGTCGGTAGTAAGAGATTTATCATCTCTTCTACGTTTTTAAGGTGTCCAGTGCACATTATAAGGTTTAAAATTGTTCACTTACCTATTTTTTGGTAACGAACGTCGGTTCGAGCGCATACCCTTGCCTGACCACTCCTTCATTCTTGGCCAAGTGGTAAGGGTCTTAAGGTTTCTAACTCTTTTAGGTTAGCAATGGGTTTGGCATGCACGTGCCATCGAAGGGCTTTATCGCCAGCATATTTAAAAGGATTTATCGCCATTCTCCTTAAAGGCTTTATCGCCAGTATCCTCGAAGGGCTTTATCGCTAGTATCCTGAAAGGCTTTATCGCTAGTAAACTTGAAAGGCTTTATTGCTACTATCCTTAAAATGGTTTTAATGCCGGTATCCTTAACGGCTACAACCATAATGGGTTGGCCGGTATCCTTAAAGGCTAAGGCTTTGGAATCGTTTGACTAAGGGCTCTAGTTCCAAAATGATTAAGACATGAGCAGCTGAAACATATATTTGAAGACACATCTACATATCAAGGTTAAGCTATCAAACTATGATTTTCTATTCTATCTTTATTGCTTAAAGACAACATTTCCTAAAGCTGGCTATGGATATTTATCCTCTAAAGATTCTTAATATTTATATTTTTTAATCAAATTGGAATTCACAAATCAAACAACCTCACAACACATCGCAGCAAGTGAAACATTATCTTTTTACTAATGGGTAACCATGCAGAAATACTAGATAGAATCCGGGCTTCATCGAAAATAAGTAGATTCATCAACCCAGATTCCCAAAATGAGTTAAATACGGTTTGGGCTTCGTCATGAAACTCAGGATCCCTCCACCCAAACGTTAAGTGTCTGCCCAGAAGGGGACTTAAGTGCAAGAAAAGTAAAATTGTTCAGAAGAGCCCGAAGTCTACAACCAACTATTACATACAAGACTAAAAGATGGGCTCATGCCTTGTAAACATTACCATCATCGCCCATGGAAACCTCCTTCTCCTTTCCGGCTTCATGACCTCCCTCCTTGCCATCCTTGCCCTTGCTTGGCTCACCCTTCTACCCTCCATTTGCTTCAGTTGTATCCTCCAACTCTCCCCCCAGATTAATGACCATTTGCTCCCACTTGGTTGTGTCCCAAATCTTCACGTCATAGACAACCTCTTGAGCCTCATTTGCCATCCTTAGCTGGGCCAAAAAGATGGACATAACTGCATCCTTCTTGATACCAAGGATGACACCATCCTTTTTGGCTCTCAGACCCTCCAGAGCAGCCATAGCCTCGCCAGCATCCTTCCTAGCATTCTTCAGCTCCGCTTCGCAAGCATCCTTCCTAGGATCTTTGCGCCTAAGCCCTAAAACCCTTAAAAAACCATCATACATGGATGAGTAGTTTTGAGGTCTCCAAAGTCTCCAAATCAGTGAAGATGGAACTCTCGTTGACTTCCTTTTTCTTGGTAGGCTCTTGACACGCTGAGTAGGAGTCGTATGTTTGGGAACAACATGAGTGGCGGCTTCTTTCTTCACAGGCTTGTCCAGAGGCATACTGTCAATTTCTTCGAGCAAAGAGCGACTGGTTGGATGGCGAACTGCGCATATAACAAACATGGAAGCTATTTAAAATGATTTCTTACACTTATTCATAATATATAAGTTTCCTTACTTGACATGTTTGACTAAGAGTTTTGGCTTTAACTGACTGTTGACTCTGTGGTCCTTGCCTTGATTGTCCTTGACAACTTTTCTAGAGTAAGCAATTAATCAATCTTGGAACCACTATTGGGCAATGGAGGAGCAAGCTTTTGGAAGATCAGAGCTGCAAAAAAGACAAACAAGATGTTAATGGTCAAATAAGTCACTCAAAAAGACAAAAGAGACCCCACATTTGGTGACCCATCGTGAAGGAAGATCACTTCCTCCTGGGATCAAAAACTTAGCACAAAGAGTATTCCCACTTCCAAGCTCACAACGAGCCATGGATTTGGATCTTATATACCGAAGCAAGGTCCCCCCGGTTTAGATCGAGTTCGTGATCTTGGATTTGGGTTTCAAGAGTGAAAAGGGTTCGCCATATCATCAGCATTGTTTGGGCAAAGCTATGGCCAGTGACTTCCAAAAATCGAGTGTCAAGGAGGGAAATGGTTAGTGAAACCAATCTTGAACGGCAGCAAGGAAAACAAAGCCACTTATTAGAAATCATATCAGAGCGAAGTTGGGGTCGAAAGGTGAAAAACGACTGAATCGGGGAAATCCCCTTTTGATCGGAAAGCTTCAAGATCATGATCACTGATGGAGGGGGTTTTAATCTCGGGATCCTTCAAAAGGTTTTGGCGAACAAAAGAAGGGTTGGTCTTGCTAGAGCTGCAAGAGGGAGACGGTTTAGATCACTTTGCCATTCTTACGGTTAGGGATTTTGCATAAAGAACAAAGAAAAAAGAGAGAGAAGATGACAACAATACGTGTGACGTCAGGATATTAAGTCAAGATAATCAGTTGAGTAGATATAGTGTATGATGGGAGAGATTTGCTCTATACCTTGAGATCCTGTCCGCGTCAAATCAGGATAAAAGCGTCATTTTAAATTTAAAAATAGAAAAAATTTCTTCGAAGCCCGCCACTTGTATCCCAGAAGATATTTTTTGGGGACAATTGTTGGGGAAGGAATTTTCAAACGATATCATATCCTCAAGGATATATTATGTTCAAGGATGTTGTACCTGACAATCAAGATACAGGATCCTCGAAAGGCAGCAACGTATAACCAACGATTGATTGAATTGACTTGGTCTACTTTAATTTGAATTTGGGGAAGTGAGATAGCTAAATATTCCGAGATTTTGGAAGAGAAACATTAGAAGCCGCATGATCTAAGTTCACTAACGGTCACATTGACCACAACGTCCACGACTAAGTTTATAGAAGTTATTTGTAACTACTTATCTATAAATATTGAGTGCCATCGGTGAAATAGGACACATCATTCAGCTCGCACACTTGACATTTGATTACTACTTTACACTCACATAACACACATTCGATTTACTACTATAACACATACCTCTCACCAATTCGACACTCCAAAATTCATTGTATTTATTTGTTCAAAAGATCAATAAACTAGTTGGTGATAATTTTCACCAACCAGGGTTTTTTATGTCGCCGTGCTAACGCACCAAGGGATTTTTCCCTTATTACCAAATCTGTTTTTCAAACATTTTCTAGCTGTTCATTACTTGTCTTGTTCATTTGTTTGACTACTCACGATCAAGGATATGCCGCTTCACATACTATTTCACCATACAAGGCTCTTAGTAGATTTTATCCCGAAACACATCTTATGGTTTTGACCTTGTGATCACATTGATTCTTAATCTTTAAGATGAATTCTTAAGAATCTCAGGAGTCTCATCCTTAGATCTACCTAGATCTAAGGGAAAAGACCCAAGTGAATCTTGTAAAGTCATATGTGATCACCAAACAATAAGAGGCCTTTCTAGACTTATTACACTGGTGGGGCCAAAGAGATCTATATGTAACAATTGTAGGGGGTGTAGTGATGGTGTCTCTTTCCTTAGGCTTATGAGATACCTTATGTTGCTTACCTTTCATGCATGCAACACAATAATCATCACTTGTAAACTCTTTCTTTTGCATTACAGTTACCAAATCATTCTTAATAAGTTTACTCATGCTCTTAAGTTTGCTTGCATACTCTTTTAGGCCACAGGAAAGACTCATCACTATTAGCTTTAGGAGCTATGGAATGTCATAGTAACTAGTCAAAAGGCAATCTACCTTTTGACTCTACAATTGATTTTGTTTGTGTCTAGTCAATTGTATCCAACTGGCTTTCATAGTATAGCCGGCTGTAGGATGTAGTATAAGTATCTCATGTTATTGTATCTTTCCTTTATGCTTTGTAACAATTGTAATAGAACATATAGAAAGCAATATACTGTATTCTTGAAAATCATATACTTGGGCTCTTGTGTTCTGTCTCTTACATTACTTGTGTTCTTAGTGTCTTATTGTGGTTAATCTAGTTCACTGTCTGTTTAAGTTTGGTTAATCTCCTCTTTGTGTTGTTGTGTTGTAAGTAGAACTCCTTCACCGGTCTTGTGTTTGGTATCAGAGCTTTCCAGGCTCTTGATATAAGATCTCCCCATCTTAACATCCCTCACACACAGAAATACTAAGCTTTTCAAGTGGCAGTCATTTCCAAGACTGATATGGAAACTAGAACCATGATAAGTCCCCACTGATCACTCTTGATGACTTTGATACCTGGTGCCTGAGAATGGAAGGTTTCATTAGGTCTCTAGACTCAAGAATGTTAGAGTTCGTTAAAAATGGACCTTTCATACCTAACACCCCTTCTGCTACTATTCCTAGTATGATCCCCAAGGATGTGGCTAACTACTTTGATGAAGATAGGAAGAGAGTGGAGATTTATAGAAAAGCCATGAAAGCTCTTCAAACTGCCTTTCCAAACTCTATGTATAGAGGTTTCAAGAAGTGCAAAACAGCTAAGTAGTTGTGGGATGCACTGAAACTAATGTATGAGGGTTCTTCTGAAGCAAAGGAGAACAAGAAGGATCTCTTGAAGCAGCAGTTTGAAAACTTCACCTTTAAAACAGGTGAAACCATGACTCAGCAATACTTCAGGTATGTTGAGAAAGTGGATACCCTTGTGGATGGAGGAGTTCCTCTTCAGAAAAGGGACATTGTAAGGAACTTCATGTCCTCACTTCCTAGGGAGTGGACACACTACTGTGTGGTGATCAAGAGGAATGAGAATCTAAGAACTCTTACTCTGAAAGAGTTATATGGGATTCTTAGTGGCTACTAGATGGAGATGAACATGCAAGGTTCATTGGCAACTCCAAAAATCAATACGTTTAGCCTTACATGAGGTTGAAAGGGATAGCATAGAACCCCAACATGATCTCATATGTTACGCTAACAATTCACAAAAGGGTCCTTTCATCACCTTCCCAGAGACACCAAGGGAGAACTACACTCAAGTAAGCCCATTCCAAGAGACAAGTTTCTCTCAAGCTTTTGTGTCTCCTAACGAAAGTTGTGGCAACTTTCTTTTTACCCTTGAAGACCTGGACTGTATCCATCCTCATGATCTGGAGTACATGAAGATAGTCTAACAGATGGCTCTTCTCACTCACAGAGCCAAGAAGTTCTACAAGCGGACTGGAAGGAAGTTTCCAAGCAATGCAACTAGTGGAAAGTTTGGCCTGGACAAAGGCAAAGTCAAGTGTTACAACTGTAACTTGATGGGCACTTTGCCAGGGAGTGTAAGGCACCTAGAACAAATGGTGGCCAATACAGTCCTAACCAACTACACTGACAAAGCTCCCAGAATGAGAAGCCAAAGCAGCAGGCTGCTGTTGCTATTGAGGAAGGAGGCTTTGACTGTAGCTTTCAGGTGGAAGATGTTTCTCCAAACCAAACACTAATGGCAGATCATGATGAAGTCAAGGTATTGGAAAATCTATGTACCCCTGAATGCATTGCTAAAGTTAATAGATATAGGTCCTATAACTTGGAGATGAGATCTAATCTTGAGTATTAAATATTTTAAAAACTGATTTTATAATGTCTTAAATGATCATAAACTTAAGATTGAGGACTTAGAAAAAACCATTTTAGTTCTATAACATGAGCATACAGATTTTAGGACTCAGATGAAGGATCTTATAACTAAGCTAACTGAGTGCCAGGCTGAGCTTGTGATCAGCAAAGCCAGGGCAGAAAAGTGTGTTTATGAAGATGAGACTTTCAAGAACATGATATCATCATCTCTGCATAACAAGTGTGCTATCAAAACAAAAAGGGACTAGGATCAAATGTGATAACTCCTCCACACACAATCTTGTGAAGATGAGCTTCCTCTAATAGATCCTTTGAGTAAAGAGGATGAAGAAGTGATAGTGAAGAATTCCTCTAAGAAGAGTGAAGAAGAGGATTCTAAGAAGGGCCACTATCCTTTTGAGGAGAAGAAGAAGACTGTGATGACCAAGTCTATGAGAAAGAACTTGATCAGAAAGAGCATGAGGAAAGCAAGGAAGGCTCAAGAGATCAAGGCTACTTTTGCCTCCAAGTAGAAACAAGTGTTTGTCTCTGCAGGGTTTGAAGTAGTAAAGAGTAATGACATCAACCTAAATTCTTCTGCTAAGAGTTCTAGTTCTTGTTCAAATCATCTTAGTACCAAGAAGAAAACTGATTTGTTGTGTACCACTGCTGCACAATATGGACCATCAAACTCCAAGAATAGTTCCCAGGCTGAAAAGACTGTCTCAACATCTACATAGATGAAGGTGGAGAAGGGATATGACCAAAGTCAGTCTTGTGCCCAACAGAATGCTCTTGGGAAGAAGAAAATGGAGTGTGTTAGGTATGAGAGTACTACTCATCTTGCTAAGGATTGTCCATACAATCCTAAGGGTACTCTTCACATGACCAAACCAAGGACATCCAAGAGTTCCAAGAAGATTCAAGCTTCGGAAGGAAAATATGTTTCCTTTGAAAGCTACAAATCAAAGAACAAGGCAAGTGGAAAATTGCCTTCGGAAGAAAAGTTGGTCTTGGAAGGAAGGAATACTTCCGAAGCACTGAGGTCTATTGAAGTGTCTACAGGATCTTTCAAAGGCTCAGTCATCAAAACTTCCGAAGTATTGAAAGCCTCTGAAGTATTAAAGGTCAAGTCGTGGACTCCAAAGGTGGTGTGGAAGTCTAAGAAAGACCAAGTGACTGAGAATCTCCATCAACAACAACTCCAGATCCACCTAGCACAACCATAGGATCTATTACTCTTATATTACCTTCTGTTTCACTTAATGAGCCCAGACAAGTAAGGCTTGGGTTTCCAAATGTAACTAAATGTTTTGTTTGTGCAGGGACAGCTGAAGACAAACAAAAATGTCTAGATCATTGACAGTGGCTGTTCTGGCACATGACATGCAATAGGTCACTACTCTAGAACTTTGAAAGGATTGATGGAGGGCCAGTTGCTTTTGGAGGAGATGAAGGTGGTTACATTTCAAGAAGGGGCAAGGTCACAAATGGTAAGCTCAACATTGAGAAGTTAAACTTTGTCAAAGAGCTTGGGTACAATCTTTATGTGTATCATAATTTTATGATCAGAGTCATAACATGTTCTTTACTGAGCATGAGTGCATTGTTCTCAAACCCGGGGTGGTCATTCCTCATGAGCATATTCTGCTTAGAGCCCCCAGGAAAGAGAACATGTACAAGATGGATTTGCAAGAAACATCTCCATCTGGAGAAGTTTCATGCTTTTTGTCTACAGCCAATAGTGATAAGTTTTTCTTATGGCATAAAGAATATGCCATGCAAACATTAAAAACATGAATAAACTAATTAAGAATGATTTGGTAACTGGAATGCCGAAGAAAAGGTTTACACGTGATGACCATTGTGTTGCATGCTTGAAAGGGAAGAAACATGAGGTATCTCACAAGCCTATGGAAAGGTACTCCATCACTAAACCCCTACACTTGTTACATATGGATCTCTTTGGCCCCACTAGTGTAATGAGTCTAGGATGGACCTCTTATTGTTTGGTTATCACAGATGACATTACAAGATTCGCTTGGGTCATCTTCCTTAAAACTAAGGATGAGACTCCCAAGATTCTAAAGGGTTTCATCTTGAAAATTGAGAATCAATCTGATCATAAGGTCAAAATCATAAGATGTGATCAGGGAACTAAATTCAAGAACCAAATCCTTGATGCAATCTGTGATGAAAAAGGTATTACAAGACAATATAGTGCTCCTAAGACTCCTCAGCAAAATGGTGTTGCTGAGAGGAGAAACTGGACACTGATTGAAGTTGCAAGAACCATGTTGTCTGACTTTAAGCTGCCCATCACCTTCTGGGCAGAGGTAGTGAACACGGCCAAATATGTGCAGAACAGAGTTTTAGTAGTTAAGACTCATGGCAAGACTCCTTATGAACTTTGGCACAAGAGGAAACTTTCAATGGTTTTCTCAGGTCATTTAGATGTCCTTGCACCATCTTGAATACCAAAGATCAAATTGCCAAGTTTGTTGAGAAATCAGATGATGGACACTTCATTGGATACTCATCACAAACTAAGGCTTACAAAGTATACAATCTTAAAACTAGAATTGTTGAGGAGTCAGCCAATGTGACTTTTAATGAACACGCACCTTTTGTAGTTGGTTCTGGTCCTGATTGGCTCTTTGATCTTGATTAAGTTACCAACTGTTTTAACAAATCTTGTGAGACTATTTCAGGACCTGCAGAAAATTTAAACATAGGTGTCCTAATCTAAGATTTGAGCTCAGAAGACCTTCAAGCAATACATCTTCAGCTCCAGTTGGAACTACTTCTGCAAATGAGGTTTCTATCAGCACTAGAATGACAACTTTAGCTGATACATCCAGGATGCCTTCGAATTCAGCTCAGAGGCTTCATAACCAGATAAAGATACTTCAATTACAGAAGACAATGATGGTAGTGGTGATAGTGATCAAGACTTTCTTGATGTTGTTAACCACTCCATAGATGACAACATCAATGATGTCACACACTCCTTGGTTCAAGTCTCTCTTGATAAGTGTGCTGAAGTGGTGGGTGAAACATCTATGTAAGATCTCAAATTTTCAAATTTAGATCTCTCTCAACAACTTGTTATGATCCCTCAGCTAAGGATCCACAAGTCTCACCCTACTATAAACATCATTAGAGATGTTGTCACAGGGGTAAGAACAAGAGGAAAAACCCATGAAGCAAATGTTTGTCTCCACTCTTGTTTCTTGTCCCAGATAGAGCCAAAGAAAGTTGATGAGGCTCTAAAGGATGGAAATTTCATTGAAGCTATGCAACATGCGTTGTTTCAATTTAAAAGGTAGAAAGTTTGGAACCTTTTTCCTCTTCCTCATAGGAAGAGTACCATTGGTACCAAATGGGTGTTTAGAAATAAGAAGGATGATAAAGGCATTATCATCAAGAACAATGCTAGACTAGTTGTTCAAGGATACACACAAGAAGAAGGGATAGACTACGTTGATGTCTTTGCTCCTGTAGCAAGACTGGAAGCTGTTAGGATATACCTGGCATTTGCTGCATCCAAGAACTTCAAGGTCTTTCAACTTGATTTAAACTGTGCTTTTTTTATGCAGTGATTGATGAAGAGATGTATGTCAAACAACCACTTGGTTTTGTAGATCCTGGTCAACATGATTATGTCTGCAAGCTTGACAAAGCTCTTTATGGGTTGTATCAGGAACCCAGGAAGTGGTATGAGACATTATCTGAGTATCTTTGCAAAGATGGATACAGGAGAGGTGCCTTAGATGGAACTCTCTTCATCAAAGGACAAGGAAATTACATACTACTAGTTATGTGTATGTAGATGATATCCTCTTGGTTCAACTAATCCAAAGCTCTACAAAGACTTTGAGAAGCTGATGAAGGACAGATTTGAAATGAGTGCCATGGAGGAACTTAATTTCTTTCTAGGAATTCAAGTGAAGCAAGTTAAAGATGGCATCTTCATTAGTTAGTCAAAGTATGTTCAGGACATACTCAAAAGATTCAATATGATTGATTGTAAGATTAGAAAGACACCCATAGAAAGAAACCACTCCCTTGGAGCTGATCTTGATAGGGAGTGTGTGGATGAACACCTTACATGGCTATGATTGGGTATCTTATCTATCTTACAACTAGCAGGCCTAATATCACGTTTTCTACATGTATTTGTGCAAGATACCAAGCCAACCCTAAGATGTCTCACTTCATCATTGTTAAGAGGATTCTAAGATACCTCAAAGGTGCTTCAACGCTTGGTCTGTGGTATCCCAAGAATCTTGACTTCATATGTATGCATATACAGATAGTGATTATGGTGGTTGCAACATGACTGCACAGTCTACATCTGGGGGATGTCAATTTCTTGGTGGAAGGGTAGTCTCATGGTAATGCAAGAAACAATCATGTGTCTCTGCATCAACTGTTGAAGCTGAATACATTGCTTATGCAAGCTGTTATGCTCAAGTGCTTTGGATTCAGAATCAGATGCTTGACTATGGGTTAAGTTGCAAGGAGACTCCCATTCACATAGACAACAATAGTGCCATTTCAATCACAGAGAATCTTGTCCTGCACTCAAGGACCAAACACATCAATATCAGGTATCATTTAATAAGAGATGATTATGAAAAAGGGTTAATTAAACTAGTCAAGGTTCACACAGATGAATAATATGATGATCTGTTCACAAAGGCTTTTGATGATCAGAGATTTAAATATTTAATATCAGCTATTAGGATGATCAACTTTGAGTAGCTTTTTCTTAAAAATAATTTTTATTATTTCTTAAAATATGTGTGTCCTAAGTTGTCTAGTTTATCATTTTCATAAGCTCTTGTTTTCTTTGGATGAAAACCTTTTTGAAGACTTTCCTTAAAATTTTAAAATTTTATGATCCTTCGGAAGATATGTTATATCTTCGAAATACCTTCAATAAAACTAACTGTCTAGGAAATTTTACCTTCGGAAGAGATTTCTGAAATATCTTCTGAAGCTTAAATACTTGTCTCAGAACATATGTTTTCAAGAACCTTTTTCTTCCGAAGCTAAATTAAGTCTCGGAAGCTTTGCTCTTTTATGACCAAAGCATTCATGTTTTAATTTCTCTTCCGAAGCAAAATTTTCAAAACTCTCAGAAATTCTTCCAAGTCATTTTAGCTTCGGAAACTTTTACATTAAAACTATCGAAGATAATTTACCTTCGGAAGCTTTTTGACTTCTAAGAAAACTACTTTTTGAGCAAAAGTAAACTACTTTTTCAGAGGTGGGATCAACATCCGGATTTCAAAGTATATCCTCTTTCATTAAACAATATCTGAAATCCTTTTCATGTATAAACCAAACAGTTTCCCCCTCTTTCTATCATCTTTTTCTTCTTCCAAACCTAAAGGCCCAATTTCTCTCTGAAATTTATTTCTTCTTTCTTTCATTATCTTTAAGCTACCTCACAATGGCCAATCTTGCTCACGGAAATGACCCAACCTTTACCATGCAGCTACACAGGCAACACAACCAAGTTGCTCTATTAAGCTCTGAGAAAGATCCTCATTTCTCATAGGTTTGTTGTTTCCTGGCTTTGTCCAACTACTTCACCTCCCTAGCCATTGATCCTCCACTGTATGAGGATCATCTGCTTGAATTTTGGAAGTCCTTCTAAGAGGTCATTATGGATGGGGAGAAGGCACTATCTGCCACAGTTTAAGGGAGAACAGTCTTCATCACTCCGGCCATCATCAACATGCATCTTCAGCTGAATGATGAAGAAGGTGAGGTTTTCTTCCCAAAGGAAGCTGTTAATCATTCCTCTGAGCAAATAGGATATGAGAGACACTTCTCTATAAAGACCTTTAGGAAAGGGAAGGTCTCATCCCAATGGAGATTCCTGCTCCATGTGGTCATCCACAGCTTATCAAACAAGCATGGTGGATGGGGCCAGATTCTTGAAGATCTCTCCTTCATCATCCAAGGAAGGATTCAGGGGGTCAAGTTCAGGTATTCTTAATGTTTTACAATAATTTACTTGCAAACTTGGACTCCTTAGAATATTACATGTTTCCTAGATATGTCTAGTACATTCTTAACTATGAACTGGGCTCACAGTTAAAGGAAACAAGTAACTCTTAAACTGGGATAGATGAAGCCCGTCATTTTCGAAATACTTAAAAAGCCCACGGTTGGCTTCCCTGGGGTAGAAATAGCCCTAGTCCCAAGAATGTTAAAGCTCATTGCTCAATGTGAAAACCTTGTAGCACGAGCTAGTGATAAACCCACACCTGCTACATCCCAACCACCCACACAACCTCAATCACCACACCTACCAAAGAAAATCCAAACAAACCCCTGCTCAGGCTATTCAATCTATGGACGCCCCCATATACTCACCCATACAGCAGAAAGTGGACACTAGAGCTCCTATATCTCCTGAGGTGCAGACCACTCCCATCTCTTCAAGGATCAATGATGTGTTCCTCATGCTCAGCCTGATAAGCTCATAAGCCAAAATGCCTTAATCCATCCCACTGAGTCTCAACACTCAAGTGATCAACCTTTAGGGGACATTACTATCCACAGCCTATAGATCTCAACCAACCAATCCCCAACCTTGATTTCTACACTGATGAAGATCTAGGTTTCAGTGAGTACCATGATTTTCTTCCCTTACTCAAAGAGAGATGAGTGCTTCTAAGTCTCTATTTCTAGCCCCCATCAATCACCTACTACTGAGGTGGACACTTCTGAACCTGTTCAGGATGTCCATATGGAAGAGGCTCTCACTTTTGAAAGTGATTACATAATTAAGAATGGTAACTCAGCCCACTAACATATCAACTGAGATTGCAAGTGAGCAGAGGAAATCTAGCAGCCAAGAATCTATAGCTAGTGGTGAGGGTGAGGACTTTGGTTCAATCATCTCATTCCCCAATGACTCTTCTGATGAAGATAAGGGGAATCTAAGACTAAAGGTGCAACAACTATCTATAACACGCACCTACTTAGTCTCCAAGGTTAGTCACCTTGAGTCTCAAGTGATACCTTACAGACATGGTCAATGATCAGCAAATGGAGATTTCATATCTTAAGGAACAACTAGTTGAGAGACCTATAAGAGGACCTCAACTAGAACACAAGAACCTGTGGAGGTGATTGAACTAACTCTTAGCTCACCTATGAAAGTGGGTGATGCTACCAAAAACGGAGAGAAACTCATTACTACCATAAAACATGGGAGTTCCTCGGGAGTATGGACCTTGAGGACTAACCATCCTCACTTGCAATTGTGCCTACTCAACAAATTCCTCAAGTTCATATGATATGGACTCAATAGACTCTCTAATACAAGTCTGTTTGAGGAAGGATACCAACGGCCATGTCATCTCCATCAACTTCACTCACATCATTAGATGGAGGTATGACAGCAACAGGAGAGCCCTAATCATCATGAAAGTTCAAGGGCAGTATGAGATCTTCAATTTTAAAACTTTGAAATATTTTGATAGTTTAGATCTAGTCAGCATGCCACTTGTCAATCCAAGCAAATCAAGAAAAGCTAACAAGTTGGCTCAAAGAATCCAAGACCGGATCACTGTAGAGTTCAGCCTAAAAAGAAGACTGTGGGAATCAGGCAATGTTATCGGTCAACTGGATATTGAGGTAGACCCTAAGATTAGCCTCATAGGGGAAACCTTGACTGAATGCCCAGTGACAAAACCTGAGAGCCCAATATTATCAACAACAACTGCTGCAGAGATCAATGCCCTTTTTTAGACACCTGCTGGTCAAGGTGCTTCCCAACCTCTCTCTGGCCAGAGCTTAGAAGTTGCATCAAGCAATGAAGGACAAAGCTCTCTCCACCCTGAGTCATAAAGGTCTGTGAGTGATAAAAGGAAAAGAAAGATGACAATTGAGGAGATTGAGGAGGAGGAGAGAGAGAGGAAAAGGAAGTTGAGGGGAGAAATTACTTTGCTCAGTCTTCAAGACTCATGGAGTCTACTATCAGGGCAGTCCCCAAACCAGATACTCAGAATGATGATTTAAGGGCAGTCAGGATAAACTATCTGCAGACAAGGAACTATGACATAGATAGTGTCATATCTCTTCTCTTAGAAGAATTGAATGAACTGGTTGACCTGGAAAGGTCTAGGGAGAAGAAGGAGGCAGAAGATGCAGAACTGCTTGTACAAATCAAAGACGACAGAAGGAAGAAAAGATTGTACAAGCATGTGCCTACCCTCTCCCAGTTCAAGAAAGTCATGTACATGAGGATGTCATTCAACAAGAACCTTAAGTAGATAAAGAAGAAGATAGGATCAAGGTGATCAACTACCTAAGTGCCACAGGCCTCTATCAGCAGAAGCACTTCTTCCCTTGTCCTATGACTATGTTGAGTTTGAGTACGTAAAACAACTTGAACTTGAGACAGTCAAGGACAGAAAGAAAACTAAGAGGAAGCTAAAGGAGGAAGCTGATAAATCAGGAGCCATAATACAAAAGAGTATGAAGATGTCTACTGACAAGCAGGGGATGATGAGCTTCTTGAAGCTATGTGGATTCTCCGAAGGAGACTTGGCCCCATGTCTCTATCCACTATGGATGAGCATATCAGGGAGATCAAGAAGAAGATCAAGAGTGGAGAGCTCATTGCCTTACACTCCCCCCAAGTCAAGCCCCACCTGAAGTGGAGGTTAAGGTTGAACAACTAGAAACAACACAACCTGAACCTCATATTGAATCTCAAGAACCTTCATCTTTTGATCCACAGCAAGGTCAATCTCACTCTCAATCTGAACCTGTGAGAGTAGAAGACCCAAATGAGAAAAACAATGAAGATCAATCTGGTACTGCAGGCCAGTCTTCTCAGTTAAAACATGTAAAGAGAAAGAACAGGAAGGCTTCTAAACCAAAGACAAAGAAGAAGAAGACTGCATCCTCTTCTGAACCTCAGGATGAGTCAGAACATCCTGAGGATGTGCAGCCAAAGGATTCTACATCAACTCCAATTCAAACAGCTCCTCTAGCATCAGGAAGACCCATCTTCTCTTGGACATACACCAAAAATCCAGAAAGGTGGCATGTCATTAAAGATCAAAGCACTAAAGACATCTACACTTGGCAAGACATGTTTTAGTTGCATCTGCATGATCTCTTTGACATGAGAAGACATTTTGACAGTCTAAAAGATCCTGATCACCTCATGAAGAAAGGAATGGTGATCATCCTAATTAGGAATGTTGATATCTGAAGTCTACTAAGCGTTTTGGTAGCATCAACCTAGGGGGAGTTTCTAGAGAATGATGAAGAGGCTGATGCAACCCAAACATCCAAAGTCTATCCTAAATGCTGCACAAGTGCATTGAAGAAGAATGCTTAGGAAGTTTTACACATGCAACAGAAAATACTTTAAGTGTAAACTCTTCGGAAGCCAAGACCAATATCTTCCGAAGGCAAAGATAAAGTCATCCGAAGCTTTAGAGACAAGTCTTCCGAAGCCTCACTCTTGAAGACAGATTTCTTCTGAAGACTTTTAGCAACATGATTTATCTCATATACTTTTCCATAAAGCTGGACACCTTTCTGCTGCATCTTTGTAAAGTCACCAACTTGCATGACTTGATGAAAAGGTCCATGCTTTTGGTAACTGTACATTGAGGTCTTGAGTCTGTAACTTTCTACTTCATGTACTTTATCCTTTTTGTTATAGATAAGGATGTGAGCTATGTCATGTCATAGTCACTAGTCAAAAGGCAATCTGCCTTTTGACTCCACAATTGATTTTGTTTATGTCTAGTCAATTGTATCTAGCTGGCTTTCATAGCATGGCTGGCTGTAGGATGTAGTATAAGTATATCATGCTCTTGTATCTTTCCTTTATGCTTTGTAACACTTGTAATAAAACATAGAGAAAGCAATATACTACATTCTTGAAAACCATATACTTGTGCTCTTGTGTTCTGTCTCTTACATTACTTGTGTTCTTAGTGCCTTATTGTGGTTAATCCAGCTCATTGTCTTTTTAAGTTTGGTTAATCTCCTCTTTGTGTTGTTGTTTTGTAAGTAGAACCCCTTCACCGGTCCTGCAGAGATGTCTCTTGCAAATCCATCTTGTACTTGTTCCCATTATTAGGGTCTCTGAGCAAGATATGCTCATGAGGAATGACCACCCTGGGCTTGAGAACAATGCACTCATGCTCTGTAAAGAGCATGTTATGACATTGTTCACAAAAGTGGGATACACTTAGAAGATTGTACCCAAGCTCCATCATAAAGTTTACATTTTCAATGCTGAGCTTACATTTGTGACCTTTCCCCCTTCTAGAAATGTAGCCACCTTCATCTCCTCCAAAAAACCTAGCCCTCCATCAATTCTTTCAATGTCTTAGAGTAGTGACCTATTGTCTGTCATGTGCCTGGAACAACCACTTTTAATGATCAACACATTCTTGTTTGTCTTGACATATTCCTACACAAAGAAGATGATTAGTTATATCTGGAAACCCAAGCCTTATTGGTCTTGGGCTTATCAAAAGAAGTAGAAGGTAATATAATAGTAATAGAACATATAGTTTTGATTTGAGGATCTTGTGTTATTGTTGATGGAGAACATTCAATCACTTGGTCTCTCTTTGACTTCCACACCATTTTTGGAAGTTTGGACTTGACGTTCAACACTTAGGAAGCTTTTGAGACTTTGGAATTTTGATGACTGGACCTTCGGAAGATTCTACAAACACTGCAGCAGACTTCAGTGCTTCGAAAGTATTCCTTTCTTCGAGACCAAATTTTCTTCGAAGGAAATTTTCCACTTGCCATCTTCTTTAATTTGGAGCTTATGAAGGAAACAGGTTTTCCTTCCAAAGCTTAATTCTTCTTGAAGCTCTTGGAAGTCCCTTTCTTGGTCATATGGAGAGTACCTCTTGCATTGTATGGACAATATTTAGCAAGATGAGAAGTACTTTCACACATAACACATTCCACCTTTTTCTTCCAAAGAGCCTTCTTTCGAGAACAGGGCTGACTATGATCACATCCCTTCTCCATCTTCATCTTTGCAGATGCTAGGGCAGTCCTTTTGGGATGAGAACTGTTCTTGGAGTAGGATGGTCCAGGCTGTGTAGCAGTGGTACACAACATATCAGCCTTCTTCTTGGTGATGAGATTATTTGAACATGAACCAGAACACTTTGTAGAAGATTTTAGGTTGATGTCTTCAGTCTTAACCCACTTCAAACCCTACAGAGATAAAAACTAGTTTCTGCGTAGACTAAAAAGTGGCCTTGGTCTCATGAGCTTTCCTAGCTTTTCTCTTCCTCTTCATCAAGTTCTTCCTCATTGACTTGGTTATCACAGTGTTCCTTTTCTCCTTAGAAGGATAGTGACCCTTCTAAGAATCCTCCTCTTCATTCATCTTAGAGGAATTCTTCACTATCATTTCATCATCCTCTTCACTCAAAGGGTCTATAAGAGAAAGCTCATCTTCACAAGTTCCATACCTAGGTGATCTTACAGAGAAGATTATGTGTGGAGAAGATATCTCACTAGATCCCAGTCCCTGCTTATTTTGATAACATACCTTGTCATGCAAGGATGAGGATATCGTGTTCTTGAACATCTTTTCTTCAAGAACACATTTTTCTCCCCTGGCTTTGCTGATCACAAGCTCAGCCTGACATTTAATTAACTTAGTTATGAGATCTTGGATCTGACTCCTATAATTGATGTGCTCATGTTTTAGAACTTAAATGGTTTTCTCTAAGTCCTCTATCTTTAGCTTATAGTCAAATTCAACCTTTCTAAAATAAGCTTTTAAGATGTTTAAGGACTCAAGATCAGATCTCATTTCTAAGTTGTAGAACATGTATTTGTTGACTTTAGTAATACATTCAGCAGTATAGAGATGTTCCAATACCTTCACTTCATCATTGTCAGCCATCAATGCTTGTTTTGGTGATGCATCATCCTCCTGAATGCTCCAGTCAAAGCCTTCTTCTTCAACAACAACTGTAGCTTGCTGGTTTGGCTTCTCATTCTGGGTGGATTTATTAGTTTAGTTTGGTCTGGATTGTGCTTGGCCACCATTTGTTCTATGTGCCTTGCACTCCCTGGCAAAGTGGCCCATCAAGTAAAAGTTGTAACATTTGACTTTGATTTTGTCCAGTCCAAACTTTCCACTAGTTGTATTGTTGGGAAACTTCCTTCTTGTCTGCTTGACAAACTTCTTGACTCTATGAGTGAGAAGAACCATTTGCTGGACTATCTCCATTAGATCATATCAACTGGATGGATACATTCTATATCTTCCAGGGTGAATAGAAAGCTGCCATAACTTTCATGAGAAGACACGAAGGATTAAGAAGGACTTGTCTCTTGGAATGGGCTTCCTTGAGTATAGTTCTCCCTTGTGTCTTAGGGAAGGTGGTGAAAGGACCTTTTTGTGACTTGTCAGGGTAGCGTATGAGATGATATTGGGGTTCTATGTTATCCCTTTCAACCATATGTAGGGTTGAACCCATTTGATTGTTGGATTTGTTAGATGAACCTTGCATGTTCATCTCCATTTGGTAGCCACTGAGAATCCAGTACAACTCTGTCAAGGTGATACTCTTCAGGTTCTAAGTTCTCTTGTTAACAACACAATAGTGTGCCCATTGCCGAGGAAGAGAGGACATGAACTTCCTTACAATATATGTGTTCTCAAGAGCCACTCCACCAACCACTACGGTATCCACAATCTTAACATACATGAAGTATTGTTGAGTCATGGTCTCACCTGCTTTAAAGGTGAACTTTTCAAACTGCTGCGTTAGGAGATCCTTCTTGTTCTCCTTGGCTTCAGAGGAACCCTGATACATTAGTTTCAATGCATCCCATAGCTGTTTAGCTGTTTTGCATTTCTTGAAACCTCTATAAACAGAGTTAGGAAGAGTAGTCTAAAGGGTTGTCATGGCATTTTGGTCAATCTCTACTCTCTTTCTATCTTCATCTGTGTAGTCAGCCACAGCCTTGGGGATCATACCAATTCCAGCAGCAGAAGAGGTGCTTGATATGTAAGGTCCAGTGACAACAGAATCCCACATTCTTGAGTGTAGAAACTTGATAAAGCCTTCCATTCTTTGGCACCAAGTGTCAAAGTCATCCAGAGTGCTCAGTGAGGACTTTGTCATGGTTCCAATTTCCATGTCGGATTTAGAAATAGCTGCCATTTGAGATGTTAAGTATTTGTGTGTGCGAGGGATCTTAAGATGGTGAGATCTTATATCAAGAGCCTGGAATGCTCTGATACCAATTGCAGGACAAGTGTATGCACTTACAACATAACAACACAATGAGAAGAGTTGCTAAGAACACTTAACAGATCTAATAGGGAACTCGTTAACCTTTTGTAAAGTAGCTAAGAACACAAGTAAATATGAGACGGAACAAGATAGCAAAACACACAATGAGTTGGTTTTCAAGATTGCAGTATATTGCGTTCTCATGTTCTATTATGAGACAACAAAAAAAATCAATATAGAGTCAAAAGGAAGATTGTCTTTTGACTAGTGAGTATGACATGCCATACCTTACATCCTAATATTTTACAAAAAGGATAAAGTAGAAAGTTAAAGACTCAAGACCTCTATGTATAGTTATCAAATGCATGGACCTTTTCTCCAACTTATGAAAGTTGGTGACTTTGCAGAGTTGCAGCAGAAAGGGGTCCAGCTTTATGTAAAAGTTACATAAGATAAAGCATGTGTTCAAAAGTATTTGGAAGAAATCTGTGTTCTAGTGTTGGCTTCGGAAGACTTTGTGTTTGAAGCTTCGAAAGACTTCATCTTTGGCTTTAGAAGATATTGGTCATGGCTTCAGAAAATTTCATACTTAGTGTATTTTCTGATGTTGGTATGAAACTTCCAAAGCAATCTACTTTATGGCACATCACGTCGAGTCACGTCACGTCCCGTAGGGTCGGGTCGTGTCGCGTTGTGTCGGGTCGCGTCACGTCGCATCAGGTTGCGTTGGGTCGTCTGAGCTAGTATGTCAACTTACCTATTTTGACTTAAGTTTGAACTCTTTGACCACCCTATCTTGGATTCTCGGAGCTAGTATGTCAACTTACATATTTTGACTTAAGTTGGCAAGTGGCATGTGAACTAGAGGAATATTCTCATAGTGCTTTAGAGTCTGAAAATTAAAGACTTCCTGCTACCAAGAACTCTAAGGAGTATTAGCGCTCTCCTGTCAGCATCATACCTCCATCCTAGTATTTCATTCTCAACATTATATGGTAGGGTAGACATAGCCCTGGAATATCTTCCTCACATAGACTTTGAATGAGTGATTCCATATCAATATGGACCCAAGGATGATGCTGAGTATGGACAAGCGAAAGTAAGGGTTGTGATTGCATGTAAGACTTTCTCCTTCTTGTTAGTACCATAATCCTCTAACACAAGGGAGCTAGAGGTTAGGTCCACCACATCCACAAGTTCTTGTGCCCTTCGTTGAGTTCTCTAGAGAGGTCTCCCAACTAGCTTTCCCTTGATATCAATGATCTTAAGTTGCTAGTCATTGACCCTGTTTTGTAAGGTGGCTAGCCAATTCTTTGTGAATAAATGTAAAACTAAATATGCACAAGTATTGGTCAATTTGAACACCTTTAGTTTCAAACTCCCCTCACCTTCATCAAAAGAATTATGGGGGGATGATATAACATAACCAAAGTCTTCTTTCTCACCACTAATATTAGGTTCTTGGCTGCTAGATTTCCCCTGCACCATGCTAGATTTCCCCTGCACCATGAATTAGTTGGTTAAGGTCAGGAGGCTAGGGATGGTAGCTTTCCTATAAATGTCATTCACTAGATTTTGAGTCTCCAAGTGAAGGCTTAAGGTTGTTGGGGTTTTAAGCTCATCATGCTAAGCATGAGAAACACCAGCACTGATCAATGAAGTGATGGGAGTGGTTGGCTCCTTAAGAAATTAGGCATTCTAGTGTGCACTTCTTCTTATGTGGTGAGTGTATAGGGGACCTCAACAACCCGAGTAGTTTATGCAGGGGTTTGTGTTAATCTTTTGAATAGGTGGGGGTGATTTACGGTTGTGTGGGTAGTGCAGATGTTGAAGGTGTTAGTTCAACATTGGGTTGTGTTGCCAAGTTGTCATCTTCAGCAATAAGCTCTAAAATGTTTGGGACTAGGGCTGTTTCTACCCCTAAGAAGCCCATAGTAGGCTTTCTCATTATTTTAAATATTGTCAGGCTTCATCTTTCCCATTTTAAGAATATTACATGTTCCTCTTAATGGGAGATGATGCTTCTTGAATGTCTAGCCTCCGAAATGGGAGTCCTCAAGCTTGTATACCCACAAGCCTTAGCAAACACCTAACTTGTTAGGTAGTAGGACACCAAATCAATCCTTCTTCTTACAAAACTAAATGCAGCCAAGCCAAAACCTAATTTTCAACTTGTAAAACTAGAATTTTCAACTTCTAAGACTGGAATTTTTCAGCCACAAAGAGGAGATAACAGACATTGCTTGTAGATGAGAAAGAGGATTGATAGAAGAGTATAAGAGTGAATCAAGTCTTGTGAAAAACAAGACTAAAAATGACCTTTCAAAGCCCCTAATAGGGTGGCTGAAACCCACATTCAAAATGGGTTCCCCCCATTTTAATTTTTATAAAACAAACATACACTCTCCACCCACTAGTTTATAAAATTAAAACCTCTTTTAATTTTATAACATTAACACACTTTTATTTGTTATTATTTAACTAACTTAAATAATGAAACAAATAATCACTCTTGAACAAATTATCCATATAATGTTATTCTATTACAAAAGCAACATTTTAGAAAACCCATTTTCTAAATTGGTGTGAATATTTTTTTGTATGATCTCATCAACAAATAAATATTTATTGGTGTTTCTATGGCTTGTTATTGGGTATGACCTGACTTGGATCATAACGTACTAACCACATCAATCTTGTATGTGTCTTGGGCACACAAGATCCAATAGTTTAGTAGCAAGTTCAAGCTGGTAATCTGAGTATAAATGGTTGTAGATAGTAGGATATATAGATTCTCATTGTAACACATTTTGTATGCTTCTAATAGTCTTATAAACATTGTGTTTTGAAGTAATATATACGAATATGTTGAAAACCCAATTCTGGTGTTCTTGAACTTAAGTATTTTATTATCAACTCATTTATTATTCTGCTTTATCATCCGAGTATGTCCAAGTGAGTTTGAATGATAAATCGGTTTTAATTAACCATAACAGTTCCTACAATTGGTATTAGACCTTTCTAGTCTCTTGATTATGAGATCTAACCATCCCAAATCAACTTGTTTATTCACTCACTCACTTACTACACTCAAAATGGTCCTAAAGTAGAAATCTTCTGAATATGAAATGGGAACGATGAATAAAGCTCCTATCATCATCCATGTTAACTTCAGATCTTAGTGTAAACGTGTCGAAGGTTTCACTGAGTATCAAGATGGCAAAATGTAGACATCTATCACTCATGGACCATAAAGCTAAAGGTGGAGTCCCCGGAAAGTAATGGTGCCATGATAGATAAAGTTGTTGAAGACTACTCTAATGAAGACTTCAAGAAGATTAACATTGATAGCAAACCCAGATAGTACTACTTACAGCCACACCAAACTCCATAATGGTAGGATGTGAGCACGGTTAGTCTGCCAAAGAACTCTTTCACACATTGACATTGAAGTACTCTGGTTCAAATGTGTCTACAGAGTCTAAAAGAACTACCCTGAAGTAGTAGTTCTAGAACTTCAATCATATTGTTGGAGAGACACTAAGCCAGCAATACTTCAGATATATGGACTTAATATCATCACTTTAGTCAATGGGTATGACTATTGAGAAGGTAGATCTAGTAAGGATGTTCCTAACTGCACATGCACATGAATGGACATTCTATTATGTTTTTGTCAAGAGGACTGAGAATCTAAACACTCTCACCATGAATGAACTATATGGCATCCTTGATGGATACCATATAGAGATGGAGAGTCAAAGAGACCACCAGATGAGAAAAACCTCTAGCCTTCCTACCAATAGTGTTGTACTTGATAATGAAGGCTCAAGAACTTCTTGGCCCTAGTAGTACCTGACTATTTCCCAACAGCTATCATGTTCATCTGGACCATACAACACTTTTCCTCAGAAACCTCAGTCTCAACAAGCCCAACCAAATCCTTCCTAGGATAGTTTTGCCTTTGTTTTAGGAATGAGTGCTCTAGTGATTTTCAGTTTTGCTTTGATGGTCTAGAGTGATTCAGCCCAAATGATGTTGAATACATGGATATTGTTTTACAAATGTCTTTTTTAACCTATAAAGCAAAGAATTTCTTTAAAACAACTGGAAGGTAATTCCCACAAAACCCAACTAACAACAAATTTGGGTTTGATAAATCAAAGGCCAAATGATACAATTGCAACCAACTTGGTCATTTTGTCGGGGAATGTAAATGTCCTAAATCCAAACCATGAGCCACTCCTCCTTATATCCTACCACAACAAAAGTTTTCCCCAAGCAAACTGAACGTCGAACAGTTGTTGTTGCTCAAAAAGTTGTTGAAGACTACTCTAATGAAGACTCTTGGCAAGGGGAAGATCGAGCATGATCTCCCCTCTCATCCGGCAGCCCTAGGCTCAGGGCAGACTTCCTCTCAAAATCCTTAATCTCTCTACACATTGAAACTGGTATATATAGGCCTTGGCCCACACTAGATGCGATTGGGTCCATTCGTGCGAGTGGACCATGCGTATGGTTCAATCGTAAGACTGGACCATGCGTATGGTTCAATCGTGCAATTGGACCATTCTTATGGTTCAGTCTTACGAATGTCCCTATCGCATCTCTCATTCGCACGGCTGGTCCATTAGCATGGCTCAGTCGTACGATTGAGTCTCATTCGCATATGCTCCTACGAATGACCCAGTTTCATGTGTTTACAAATATCTGGTGTATTAGATTAAGCCTGGACTATTCCACAAGCGACGGACACATTATATATGAATATTTATGCTCCAACAGCCACTCCTTAAGCACTCATGGCTGGAACTGAAGACAGGAAGGTATATGAACACCTCTATACTCTAGGTTGTATTGCTAAGGTTAAACTATATAAATAATGTAACATGGAAGTTAAATCTAATATTAAGTCCTTAAACATACTAATAGCTTATACAAGATATTTGAATCTTCGTTCATCAAAAGCTTTGGTGAACAGATCAGCATATTTTCATTTGTGTTAACTTTGACTAGTTTGACTAACCCTTTTTCAATGTTATTTCTAATCAAAGTATACCTGATATTGATGTGCTTTGACCGAGTGCTGCACAAGATTTTCTATGATTGAGATACCACTGTTGTTGTCTATGTGGATGGGAGTCTCTTTGAAGATGAATCCATAGTCCAGCATCTGATTCTAAATCTAAAGCACTTGAGTACAATAGCTTGCAGCAACAATTTATTGAGCCTCAATAGTTGATCCAAATACACAGGATTGTTTCTTCCATTGCCAAAAGACTATCCTTCCACCACGAAATTGACATCCCCCTGATGTTGAATTTGTAGTCATGTTGCAGCCACTAAAGTCACTATTTGTATAAGCATACATATGGAAATCATAATTCTTTAGATACCAATGGCCAAGTGATTGAGCACCTTAAAGATATCTAAGAATTCTTTTTACAGTGATTAGGTGTGACATCTTCGGGTTGGCTTGATATCTTGCACAAATTCATGTAGCAAACATGATATCACGCCTGCTAGATGTGAGGTACATAAGAGACCCAATCATTGCCCTGATGAACTGCTTATCAACACACTCCCCCTCAAGATTAGGTCCAAGGGAGTGGTTTCTAGCTATGGGTGTCTTAGCAACCTTTCAATTAGTCATGTTGAATGTTTTAAGTATGTCTGGAACATACATTGACTGACTTATAAAGATGTCATTGTCAACTTGCTTCACTTGAATTCCTAAAAATAAATTGAGTTCCCCTATAACACTCATTTCAAACCTATCTTTCATCATCTTTTCAAAGTCTTTACAAAGCTTTGAATTTGCTGACCCAAAGACAATGTCATCCACATATTCTTGAACTAAAATTATGTCATTTCTTGTTTCTTTGATGAATAGAGTTACATTAATAGTACCCCTCTTGTATCCATGCTAACAGAGATATGGTGATAGAGTCTTATACCACATCGTTGGTGCTTCGTGTAGCCTATAAAGAACATTATCAAGCCTGTAGGCATAATCAGGATAATCAGGATGTGCAAACCAAGGTGGTTGTCTGACATACACCTTCATCAATCACCCCATAAAGAAAAGCACACTTGACATCAAGTTGGTAGACCTTGAAGTTCTTGGATGCACGAAAAGCTAGTCATATTATGACACCTTCAAGTCTTGCTATAGGAGGAACGATATCTGTGTAGTGAATTCCTTCTTGAGTATAACCTTGAACAACCAGTCTGGCCTTGTTCTTGATGACAAGTCCTCTATCACCCTTCTTATTCCTGAACACTCATTTGGTCCGTATAGTAGTCTTCCCTGGAGATAGAGGACATAGGTTCTAAACCTTTTGCCTTTTGAATTGAAGCAGCTCCTCTTGCATAGCCACAACCCAACTTCCATCCTTTAGAGCCTCAACAATCTTCTTTGGCTCTATCTGGGAAAAGAAACAAGAATGAAGAAAAACATTTGCTTCACGGGTTTGTCCTCTTGTTCTTAACCATCTATCAACATCTCTAATGATGTTTGTGGAAGGGTGAGACTAGTGGATCCTTAGTTGAGGAATCACAAAAAGGTGCTTAGAAATATCTAAATTAGAGAAATTCAGATCTGACAATGAGGATTCACTCTCCATATCAGCACATTTATCAAGATTGACTTGATCCAATATGTATGTGACATCAATGATGTTGTCCTCAATGGGGTGGTTATTAGCATCAACAAATTCCTAATCACTGTCAACACCACCATTCTCTCCACCATTTAAAGCTCCTTCTTCTGAGTTGTGTGCCTCTAAGTTGGAATTTGAAGGCACCCTAGAAGTGTCAATAGGATTTGTCATTGATGTGCTGGAAGAACCTTCATTTGTACGATTGGTTAACACTAGAGCTGAAGATGTGTAACTTGAAGGTCTTCTTAGCTCAAATCATGGATCAGGATCACGTGCGGGTAATATATCTACGGACCCTGAAACATGCTCACAAGATTTGTTAAAACAGTTGGCAAGTAAATTAAGATCAAATAGCAAATCCAGACTAGAACCTTTCACACTAGTTGTATGCTCATTGAATGTCACATTGGTTGACTCTCAACTACTCTGCTTCTGAGATTGTATGCTCATTGATACCAACTCATTCTTAATCAACTTATTCAGGTTTTGAAGTTTACATGGCACATTTTTATGCCAGAGGAAAGACTCATGACTATTTGCTTTAGAGAGAAAGCATGAAACTTCTCTTGAGGGAGATGTTTCTGACAAATCCATCTTGTACATGTTCCTTTTCCTGGGGGCTTTGAGCAGGATATGCTCATGAGGAATGACCACCCTGGGCTTGAAAACAATGCACTCAAGCTCATTAAAGAGCATGTTATGACTATGATCACAAAATTAGGACACACTTAGAAGATTGTAGCCAAGCTTCTTGACAAAGTTTAACTTCTCAATGCTGAGCTTACCATTTGTGACCTTGCCCCTTCGGTAATGTAACCCTCTGCATCTCCTCGAAATGTAGTTGGTCCTCCATCAACTCTTTCAAAGATTTGGAGTAGTGACCTATTGCATGTCATGTGTCTGGAACAACCACTGTCAAAATGATCTATACATTCTTATTTGTCTTGAGTTGTTCCTACACAAAAAAAAGATGGTTAGTTATATTTCGAAACCCAAGCCTCATTGGTCTTGGGCTCATCAAAAGAAGTTGAAGATAATGCAAAAGAAATTGATCTTATAGTTATGCTAGAAGGATCATTTGCTGAAGTTGATGAAGAACTCTCAGCCACTTGGTCTTTTTTTGACTTCCACACCACCTTGGGAAGCTTAGACTTGACCTTCAATACTTCGTAAGTTTTGTTGAGTTTGGAACTTTTGATGACTGGGCCTTTGGAAGATCTTGCTTTCACTACAGCAGGCTTCAGTACTTCGGAAGTATTCCATCCTTCCGAGACCAAAGTTTCTTCCGAAGGCAAGTTTGCACTTGTCTTCTTCTTCATTTTGGAGCATCCGAAGGAAACATATTTTCCTTCCAAAGTTTTTTTCTTCTTCTCCAAACTCTTAGAAGTTTCTTTCTTTGTGATGTGAAGAGTACTCTTTGGATTGTAGACCCAATCCTTAGCAAAGTGATAAGTACTCCCACACATAACACAGTCCGTTTTCTTCCTTCTAGGAGTCTTCTTTTGTGCACAAGGCTGAACTTGATCACTTTCACTCTCCAACTTCATCTTCCCAGTTGATGTGGCAATTCTTGTGGGGTTAGAAGTATCTTTGGAGCTTGATGGTTCATACTGTACAATAGTGGTGCACAACTTATTTGCCTTCTTCTTCAGGATGGGATGAGTTGGACATGAACTAGAAATCTTGTTGATGGATTTCAAATTTGTGTCCTTAACTTTAACCACTTCAAAACCTGTAGAAAAAAAAGACTTGTTTCTATGCAGAGTTGAAGGTGGCCTTGAGCTCCTAGGCCTTGTTGGACATTCTTTTAGCTTTTCTGATCAATTTTTTACTCTTGGACTTGGTCATCCCAACAACCTTACTCCCCTCAAAGGTATGGTGACCCTTATTAGAATGCTCTTCTTCACTCTTCTCGGAGCCATTCTTCACCATCTCCTCTTCATCCTCTTTAGTCAAGGGGTCTATGAGGGGAAGCTCATCTTCACAAGTTCCACACCAAGGAGATCTTATAGACAAGATTGTGTGTGGATGAGCTATCTCACAAGATCATAGTCTTTGCTTATTTTGATAACATGTTTTTCATGCAAGGATGAGGATATCATGTTCTTGAAGGTCTCTTCTACAAGAACATATTATTCTACCCTAGCTTTTGCTGATCACAAGCTTAGCCTGGCATTTTGTTAACTTAGTTATGAGCTCTTTGATCTAAGTTCTGTAGTTTGGATGCTCATGTTTAAGAGTTGAAATGGTCTTCTCTTAGTCTTTTATCTTTAGATTATAGACTTTTAAAATCAAGTTTCAAATATTTAAGGACTCAAGATCAGATCTCATCTTTAAGTTATGGGACTTGTATCTATTAACTTTAGCAATACATTCAGGAGTGCAAAGAAGTTCCAATACCTTGGCTTCATCATGATCAGCCATGAGTACTTGGTTTGGAGATGCATCATCCACCTAAATGCTCCAGTCAAAGCCTCCTTCTTCAACAACAATTGCAACTTACTACTTCGGTTTCTCATTCTAGGGAGCTCTCTCAGTTTAGTTTGGTCTGGTTTGAGTCTAGCCACCATTTGTTCTTGGTTCCTTACACTCTCTGCCAAAGTGTCCCATTTGTTTATAGTTGTTACACTTCACCTTGCTTTTATCGAGCCCAAACTTTCCACTGGCTGCATTGCTAGGAAACTTCTTCCCTGTCCTCTTGTAGAACTTCTTGGCTTTGTGATGAAGAAGAGCCATTTGTTGAACTATCTCCAGATACTCCAGATCATCTGGATGTATATAGTCCAAGTCTTCAAGGTGAAATGAAAGTTTCCAATGGATTCATCAGTAAAGACAAAATCTAGAGAAGAACTTGTCTCTTGGAAAGGACTTCCTTTAGTGTAGCTTTCTCTTGGAGTCTCTAGGAAGGTGATGAATGGACCCTTTTGTGAGTTGTTAGTGAAGCATATAATATGATGTTAAGGTTCAATGTTATCCCTTTCAACCACATGGAGGGCAGAACTTAGTTGATTGCTAGAGTTACCAGGTGAGTTTTTGATGTTCATCTCCATCTGGTATCCACTAAGAAAACCATACCACTATTTAAGAGTAAAAGTCTAAAGGTTCTCTGTTCTCTTGATAGCAACATAGTAATGTATCCTTTGTCTAGGAAGAGAGGACATAAAATTCCTCACAATGTCCCTGTTCCCAAGAGTTAGTCCTACATCTATTAGAGTATCCACAATCTCAACATACCTGAAGTATTGTTGAGTCATGGTTTCACCTACCTTAAAGACGAAGTCTTCAAATTGGTGCTTGAGGAGATCCTTCTTGTTCCCTTTTGCTTCATTGGATCCATCATACATAAGTTTCAATGCTTCCCATACTTACATGGTAGTCTTGCAATTCTAGAAGCCTCTGTAGATAGAGTTTGGTAGAGCAGTTTGAAGGGCTATCATGGCCTTTTGATTAATCTCTATTCTCTTCCTGTTTTCATCAGAGAAATTAACCATAACCTTTGGAATCAAACCACCACTAGCAACAGAAGAAGTGCTTGGTATGTCACGTCCTTGAACAACAGAGTCCCATAACCTAGAGTCCTGAGACTTGACAAAGGCTTCAATTCTTTGACACCAATTATCAAAGTCCTTAGAAGTGATTAGTGGAAATTTAATCATAATTCAAGTTTCCGTATAAGCTGTTAGTCCTCTAGAAAGATTAACATGTTGTCTTTATGTGTCTTTTTACTATTTGTAATAGTATAGGGACTAGTTTTGTAATTTGTTAGTTCCTTGTGTTTCATTATAAATAGCTTAGACTTGTAGCAGTTAGAAGTAGAGAGAAGAACAATAGTTTTAAAACAAATTTAGAACTGCTTACTTTGTAATTGTCTTTGCTTGATATTAATGAAACTATGAATTTTGTTGTTATCTTGCTTGATATGATTACTTTGTTTGTATTTCTTTGAATTGTGTTCATACATCATCACAAATTGGTACATTTGATCCTATCAAATGGTATCAGAGTTGTTGGTTGAGTGATTTTTGAGGTTTGTTGAACTTTCAAACTCAAAAAGTTCACTGAATCTGTGATTTATAGAGAATTCAATTGAAAATTTGTTGATTTCAGATGTGTTTCATCATCAGAAACATGTTTTAAACCATAATCAATAGTTAAATTCATCAAATTCGAGATAATTTGTTGAATTTGTGTTCGAAAAGTTCACTATTTTTCGAACTGAAAATTACAAAATTGATTGATTTGTTGTTGATATTGAAAGAAATTGATGTTCGAAGAATGATTATCGGTATAAAACATGTCTAATTGGAAAGTTTCAATCCAATTCATCAACTTTTGAAGAATTTCAGAAGATTTGAGTTAGTTACATTCATATGAACATGATGAATGTGGTGCATTAGAGTTAAGGTTTGCTGAAAAATTGTCTAAGTGTTAGGCGTTTGACTATTGTGTAGTCGCATTAACACTGTTTAGGCGTTTTTAGTTCAGGCGTTTGACTACTGTTAAAGAGTAAAAGTCTAGACGTATCATCACTGTGAGGCGTATTAGAACTGTTTAGACGGTTGACAACTGTTGAGGCGCATTACAACTATGTAGGCACATTATAACTATTCAGGCATTTTACTACTGTTCAGACGCATCAACTTAGGCATTTTGGAAATTTTTTCTAAGGCATTCCCTTAGACGCCTCTCAACTTAGGCTCATTATCTTTTTAAGAGTTTGATTACTGTTCAGGCACATCACCCTTGATACTTCGAATTTTTTTAAGAAAATTTTTCAAAAAACTTTTTCATTTCTTTTCTAAATTCAAAATCTAAGAAAAACAACAAAAATATAAGTACGGTGAAATCAGAAGATTCTAAAAATAGAGTTCCAAAACATAAAAATAGAGCTGATTTCAAAAATGGTCTTTAGGTTAAAACATCATTTAAATTCCATTGACACTGATCTTTGGAAATCTATAGAGAAAGACCATATATTTCTATAATCACTAATGGGCCTAACTAAGGGTTTGTTTATACTAAAGATTCTCAAGAACCCTATCCTGAAGATGGTCTTCAAGGAGATGATTTGAGAAGAGTAAAGAATGATATCAAAGCATATTCCTTGATGTGCAAAGGACTACCTCTAGAAGTTCTTGAAAGGCTTGATGGATATCAAACTGGATAAATCATGTATAAAGCCTTAAAGACCATTTGTGAAGGAGGCAAGGAGATTCAAAATCTCAAGAAACAAAAGTTGAAAAGGCATTTAGAATTGTTTCAACATTTGTCCGGAGAAACCATAAATCATGTGATGAACAGATTTGTTCAACTTACAACTGTGATGCCAATAGCTGGTATTAAGCCAGATCTTGAAGATCTAAATCTTAGACTACTTAATGTTTTACCCTCATCATGGAAACAAACAGTAACCTTACTAAAACATACTGAGAAGTTCCCTATGGATCTAGATATACTTATTGCGAAGATAGAGTCAGTAGAGATTGATGAAAACTCAAGGAATAATGATAAAGCAGCATCAATGTCTCAGTATCACAACACTATTTAAAATGCATTCATGGAAAAAAGTGAGAAAATTACAGAAGAAGAGGCAGATTTATTTGTTGGAGCAGGATATTTCACTAATTCATCATTTTCTAGTGCTCCTGCTTATACAACACAGTCTCATTCTCAATCTCCTCCTAAATCTCAGTCTCAAACATCTAATGTTCAAACAAAGACTTCTTCATTAAGTCTTCTAAATCTAGCAAAGTTAAAGATGTGATAAACATCGTATTAGAGGATGAAGAGTCTAAAACTGCATTCACTGCATTTATGGCTAGTTTTCAAGCATATCAAGTTAGCCATTTAACTCAATTAGACCTTGTTTTGCATGATTTGTTTGAAATGGATCCTGAAGATGTTGAAGAGATGGACTTAAACTGGCTGATGGTGATGATTGCTTACATGACACAAAAACATTCATATGTCAATAGGAAGTGCAAGCCAAGTGCTAACAAGAATGTTGGGTTTGATAAGTCAAAATCAAGGTGTTTCAACTGTAACAGTTATGGACATTTCTCCAGAGAATGAAAAGCTCCAAGGAATAATGGAAGGAATGCTCAATCAAGTTCTAGCAATCAAAGGTTTCAACCAACTCAGAAAACTTTTCAAAAGCCTTATCAAACTCTTCCTATGCCTGAGCTTAAAGATGAAACAAAATCATCTGATGAAACCAAGAAAGCTTTAGTAGTCAGCATTAAAAATGGTTATGATTGGAGTGCATATGCTGAACAATTTAGTAATGATTTAACATCAAGTTTATCTCTTGTTGCAGAAATCTAGGGAGAAGATTGGTCAGAAAATAATGATCCAAAGGTGGAAGGTGAGAATGAAGAAGATGACTATGATTGGAGTGACAAATCTGATCCTAAGGAGGATACAGATGAAGTAGCTCTAATGGCCCAGTCTGATCAACCTAAGATCGACACTTCGTCGTCAAAATCTGAAACCTTATCTCCAAAATTCCCTGAAATCCCATCTGAATTAAGAGAAAAACTCTGCACAAAATCATGCTATGAACATGTTGAATACTATAGAAACTACTCATATAATATCTGTGAGAAACTAAAACAAGAAGAGTCAATGCATAACAACTAAAATCTCATCATAAAACAGCAGATCAAAAGATTATTTCTCTTCAATCTTCATGGAACAAAACACTAAAAGAATTAGAAATTGTTTCTAAACAATTGGAAGAGATGACCAAAAATATTGAATAGGAGAAGATAGCACATGCTGTTACACAAATGGATCTTTCTAAAGTAAAAAGTTCAAAAATGATTGTAGAAAAACTGGTAAGTGAGAGAAAAGTTAAACATAAAGTAGGGTTAGGTTTCACTTATGAACCTATGCCTGAATCTATTACAAACACTTTACCAGATAACTTTAATACAAATGATCATTCTCCTGAGAATAAAGCTAAACTTAAAGCTTTTCAGGTCAAAAACAAGAATTCAGAAGAAGAAAAGGAAAATGTTAAAGTTTTTGTTGAAAATGATCAAGAAAAGATGAAAAATGGTCATCCAATCAAGATAAAATCTTTTGAACCAAAACAAACACAACAAAACACTTATGATCAAATTCATTCTCTATCGGAAGAAGTGAAAGTACAAAGAAAAGATAAAGATAAACAACAGGTAAGAACATCAGAAGATTCAAACACTATTAATCTAAACAAGTTCAATCTAAAAAAGAATCTTCTTCTGACGATGTTCAATCTGGAAGTAAACCAAGTTTTCTAAGTAAAGGAATCAAAGAAGAAGAAAGAAATCATCAAAAACAAAATCTGAACAAAACAAAAGTTCAGAAAAGTTGATCAAATCTACAAATCAAGCAACAAAATTTAAACCGATAAAATTTGTGTCAGCCGGTTTGTTAAATATGAATCTCATCAAAACAACAAGGTAACTACTATGAACAAATCTCACTCTGAACTTAAATCAAGTTTAGATTCTAAGACTTCCGCTGTAGAAAAAAGATTTGTTTCTAAGGAATTCAAGAAGGAAGTTCATTTTAAATAGATGCAAAATAATTTGGCACAAAATCAAAATGTGAAAATGCAAAAAAACAGTTTAACTATTTGACACCAAAATATAAAAATGAATCAAATATAGTGTCAATGTCAAACGTTAACAAATAGTTGTTTATAACTCCACAAAAGTACTATGAAATATGTGATATGAAAAATCACAATACTGTTGAGTGCTATTTCAACAAGTACTGTCACATATGTGACATGAGAAATCATTTCACAGCAGATTGTTATTTTAACAAATATTGTACTTATTGTGATGAGAAGACTCATAATACCGTAAATTTTTTGTCAGGATCAGTGATCACATGTTTGATGTATTAGAGCGTAACGCAGCGGAATAAGAACAAGAATTAGACAAATTGTAGCAAGAATTTGATGCTCGTATGCATTAAGAACAAATACGGTTATAACGAGAGAATATATTTCTGTAACAAGGAATGTTTTAATAATATCGAGTATTTCTGATCAAATCATTCAATTATTACAATAGGTTGACACTCCTTATATAGAGTGCAATCGCTGCTGTTATCACGGGAAAGTGACAACTGGCAGATCTAATACAAAAATAACTAACTCTTAACAAACTATTGAAATGTTCACAACTACTGAGAACATATCAGAGTGTTAAGTACAAGATAAGAAACTACTGAAACTACAACGACTGAAGAACAAGCTCTTCAGTCGTTTTACAAAACTATTGATAAATATAAAACTACTGATGAGCACAACAACTGAAGAAGTATTCTTCAGCTGTTGTGTCAAACTACTGAAAAGATAAGACATAAAACTACTGAAAGGTAAACCGTCACAACTACTGAAGAAGACCTCTTCAGCTGTTGTGACAACGTCTGATACTTTGGTCTTCAGCACTTGTGTCTTCAGACTTTGTCTTCAGCACTTGTGTCTTCAGACTTTGTCTTCAGCACTTGTCTTCAGACTTTGTCTTCAGACTTTGTCTTCAGCACTTGTCTTCAGACTTTGTCTTCAGCACTTGTCTTCAGACTTTGTCTTCAGCACTTGTGTCTTCAGACTTTGTAATCAGCTGTTGTCTTCAGCTGTTGTGGTCTTCAGTAGTTGTTGTGACATCTGTGGGACTTAAAGGTTTTTCTGATCCGGCTCATTGGTTCTTTTGGTCCAACAAACTCCCCCTGAACCAATGCAGCCAAAACCTTTAACTTTATTGAGGTCCCACTTATTGTTGGCAGAATGGTTGGTCTTTTCCTTCTTGATCAGTTGAGAAGATGACCCATATAAGCACTGGCCTGGAAATGAGTCTCTGATGATTTGGTTGGCAATGTATGGATGGGAGCTCTGTATTGGGGAATTGGACACTGAGCTATTCCCCCATCCATGAGACTCACTTCCCATCTATAAGCCTGTAGGATTCTCTGGTGTATGCTCTGAGAAACATAATTTGTTCTTCCATGGTCAGGTTCTCGGCTTCAACATCAAACAATCCTTCACGCCCATACAGCTCTGAGATGTACTTGGCCTGTTTACCATTTTTGAGCTCAACTGTTGTAATTTGTCTGTATGCAAACTCATCAGGATGAGTCCCTTCAAGTAACAGACTGAGCTCATTTTGTTTGATGTTCTCAAGCCTCTTGTAGACTAACCCCTTTTTAATAATTCTGTTCTCTAACATCTTTTAGGGTGGTTGTTTAGTCTCATAGGCCTTCTTGAAATCTTCTACAATCTCCCAGGGTGATACTACAAGAACCACTGTGATCTCTTCATCTACGATCCTTTTTACTTGGCCCTTGTATCTCGAAGGAATGTCTTTCTTTACAATCCTGTGAGCCACCCTAGGATCAGACCATACTCTCACCTTTTCCTTCTGATATTGAAATGTGTTGGCAAGGGTGTACAACCTCAGAGCTTCTTTCTTCATACTAATTATTGATGAAGAAGCAGCATAAGTTTTGTCGATGCTTTTCAACATCTCATCGTCATGAAGCCTTTGCTGCTACTCTTCTTCAATCTTTACTCTCACAATTTCCATCTGTGAGGTGGGAGTAATGGGCATGGGTTTGGCTTTAGCCAATGTTAGGAGTGCAGACAGAGGCAGCCTATCTTTTTCCACATCATCCTCTTCTTCTTCTTCTTCTAGCCTCAACACCCTTCTCTTCTTCTTCTTAGGTGCATCATCGGCTATTGGTTTAGAGGGTAAGGGAGTTGGTTTTGTGGGTTGTGATTGTGGTTGTTTTGGAGAGGGAATGTTGACAGGCTGAGTTAGCATTTTGGAGGTGAGTGTTGCTTTTGAGTATTTGGCTAGCTCAGTCCTGCTCCCTGCTCCTGCTTCATTCAAAGCTTCGACTACTAACCCCTTAGTGTATGCCTCAGACGAACAGATCTTGGAGGTTATGGCCAAGATGTTGTCCCTGTCCATGATTTTACTTTGATCAATGATCTCCCAAGGTATTTGCTCATAATCTGATCATGATCTCAAGTCTCTCTCTATCCATAGTGTTGTAGCTGGCCTATCTTTGTTGGATCTCTTCGATCTCTAATCTTCTTATTTCAGAATCCAGCTTTTCAGTGTCGAAACCTTGCCTAAACAGCTGATCAATGATATTGTCCATTGAGCAGCTGTGTTCAGCATCAGCCTCTTTAACCATTTCGTTCAAGTTCTTCTCTTTCTCAGCACTCTTCTTTTTCTTGTATGTGACATGAAAATCTTTTTGACTTTCATGTACTTTTTCAATTTCAGCTCCCTTGTCAATCACATTCTCCTTCTCTTTTTCGGCCTCATACACAAAATCCTTCTATTTTTTCACCTCTTTATCTTTCTCTTTCTCTCTCTCCTTCTCCATCCTCTTTCTTTTAGCTTTCACTGCTAAACTCTCCCCCTTTTTGGGTGCATTGGTTGCAGGGGATTGAGTAGCAGAAAGTTGTTGGCTCAGTACATCCTCCACCAGAGGTTGTAAGATAGTAGAAAGTATCTCATCAATAGTTTTAATAACAAATTCGATTAGTTGTGGTGTAATGAGAGATAGGGGATTTTGAGGAATAGCATCCATTTGCTCAGGGGGGTTTTGGTCCTGAGAAATGGTGCCAGAAACAGAGGCAGGTGGCTGAGAAGTTGGTAGTGGTTGTGTGTTTAAGGGACCTTCAGAGGAAGGTGCCATCTGTTGGGTGAATGTGGTGGCAGATGGTCTTTCTCCTTGAGAGAGTTGGTCAAGTAGTTTTTGCAGCCTACTAACTTCCTCCTCGAGGATTGTGTTCTGGGCAAGAACATCATAAAAGAAGCCCAGGTCATCATCAGCAGATGCTGAATCACCTGACCTCCTGCTTGTAGCAGGATGTACATGCACTGGGTGTAGACCAGTTGTAGCATGTGCCCCTTTGTCTTGGAATTGGGGACTTCCAGCCTCAGGACTTTGTCCTTCATCAGCTGTTTCCTCTCGTGAGGTCTTAGCAATGTTACCAGCCTCATTCTGATCATGTGCTGATTCAAAAGAGATGGCAGCCCCACTAGATGTTCTATCTCCATATCCACACCAGGAGATAGAACGTGTAAACCCGGTGCTGTGGGTTGTCAGAAGCATGGTGATCCTCGTCCTCAATAGTTGTGGTTCTCCCCTTTGTTGGTGGTTGTTGGGGAGGAGGAGAGGCATGCAGCTGAGTCAGCATGTTTGCAATGATAAGGGTGGGACTTTGGGGGCGGTTGCATGGGGAGATGGGGTAAAAGCAGTGTGCACCTGGGGAGAATGGTGCTCTTCAATGGCAATCTCCTCAAATGAAAAGATCCCAGATTTGTGGGTACCCCTTCTGTGGTTGCTGCAGGCTCCTTTTGAGAGGAATCCTGAGCGGCTGGGGCTGGGAGAGTCCTTATATCCACTAGGGGGTTATAACCAGTGGATATAGCCTGCGTTTGTGTTACAGGGGCATCCTCAGGGGACTCATTTCCCTGAGTAGCCTTTTTGGTCTTCTTTTTAGTGGTTTTGATGGGGACTTTTGATTTGGAGGTGGTGGCTGTGGGTTCCAGCTGCGTGGGTTTGCGCAGCTTGGCAGCCATTTTGAGTGATTGGTCAGAGTTGTGCCGGGAGTATACTTCAGGCAATACAACCATAGCAGGGACTCCCAGGCCAACAAGTCCCTCAGCTTGAAGCTGGTTTTCAATTATGGCCATTATGAACCGAGGATATAATATCCAACGGTTAGCAGTTTGTTTTTGAGCCATATCCTTGAGCTCTAAAAATAGTATTTCCAAAATTTAAAGGTTGTTGCTCAAGGATGGAGTACATTACCTGTTGCCACCTTGTGGACATTTGATCCCATGATGAGGTCTTGGAGGCAAGGCATACATTTACCATATGAAATATGAGACGTTCGGCATCTGGGAAATGTTTTTTCAGTAAGGTAGATGCACTCAAGTCACCCTGGTATCCATGGTGGGCAAATGATTGATCTGTTGTGCCCTTGGATAACCAGTTGGGAAAGTGGCATCATCCAGATTAAGGGTTTGACGAAGAGTGTCTGGAGTGATGACCACTTTTTGGCCATGGACAAACGATTGAAGAGACTCTGTTCGTTCTCCTCAGAGACCAAAGTGACGTTTGTTCAGAATTGATTAAGGGATGCGGCATATATGGTGGGATTGACCAGAAATGCCATTTTGTGGGGTGATTGAACCATTAAATCAATGGCATTATGAAACTTGGTCCAGTATGGTGATTTGATGAGATGTGCGACACAGTTGTGTCGTGGTTTTAGTTGCATGGTCACCATTGATGAAGAGAGGGTAGAGAGTTTTTGAACGTTAGGTTTGAGAAGAGAAGATAAAAACTCTGAAGGTGGGATAAGGTATTTAAAGGGTCGGGATAGAAAACGACTGAAGGTTTTGGTGGGAGTCATCAGTTGTTGAAACTACTGATGACGTGGTATTAACCGTCAGACGTTGAAACAGCTGAAGTCTCTGATTTAGTCATCAGTAGTTATAAAACTACTGAAGACAGTTTTGACTTCAAGTGATGAAACAACTGAAGACTTGGTATTAGTCATCAGTAGTTGTGAAACTACTGAAGACAATGGTTTTGTCAGCAGTTGTTGTAAACAGCTGAAGACTTGGTGTTAGTCTTTAGTAGTTGTAAACTACTGAAGACATGGTTTTGGCTTCAGTTGTATATGAAATAGCAGTTGTAGAAACAACTGAAGAGAAATTACTCATCAGCTGTTTTCGTCAATTCTTAGCTTTTTAGCTTTTTCATACTGTCCTCAACACTTACTCATTAGACTTTGCATCTGCTTTTCAGGTGTTTCATAGGACGTCAGTACTTATCTGTTTGTACTGATTTCAGTAGTTGTAACTACATCAGTAGTTGTAACTACATCAGTAGTTTAGAACAGATAAAGTACTTCAGTACTTGTGAGGCATTTAGCTTTCAGTAGTTATAAAACTACTGAGGGTGAGAACTCATCAGTACTTATATGTGACATGGTTACCAATGATCACTAGTACTTATTACTGAGATCATTAGTAGTTGTCACTTATTCTAGCTGCAGCATACCAAGCCTTAACACCAGGTTGTGGAAAGTTGAACTATCCAAAGGCTTAGTAAAAATGTCTGCAAGCTCATCAGCACTAGGCACAAACATAGGATTAATTAGACCCTTTTCAAAACAATCTCTTATAAAATGATGTCTAATTTCTATATGTTTGGTCATAGAGTGCTGGACTGGATTTTTGACAATGCAAAGAGCTGAAGCACTATCCATTAATAACGGAGTCTTAGTCTCTGTAATGCCATAGTCCAAAAGTTGATTCTGAAGCCAGAGTACTTGGGATGTACAACTTGTAGCAGCAATGTACTCGGCTTCAGCAGTGGATGTAGCAACATATGTTTGTTTCTTACTCTGCCAAGAAATCAAACAGTTGCCTAGGAATTGACATCCACCAGAAGTTGATTTCCTGGTCAACTTACACCCTGCATAGTCACTATCAGAGAAAGCAACTAATTTACAAGAGTGCCTAGTGGAATACCATAAACCTAGAGATTGTGTACCTTGCAAATATCTAAAGATCCTCTTGACTGCAATCAGATGAGACTCTTTAGGTGCATCCTGAAATCTAGCACAAACACATGTAGCAAACATAATATCTGGTCTAGAAGCTGTTAAATACATCAACAACCCAATCATACATCTGTAAAGTGTTTCATCAACCACTTTACCTTTCTGATCTGTATCCAGTTGTGTGGTGCTGCACATGGGACTAGAACAGGGCTTACAGTTTTGTAAATCAAACTTTTCCAAAAGATCTTTTGTGTATTTGGACTGATGAATGAAAATTCCATCAGCCTTTTGTTTTATTTGCAAACCCAGAAAGAACTGTGATTCTCCCATGGCACTCATTTCAAACTTCTGTTGCATCACTTTGTAAAGGCATCACACAATTGTGGATCAGAGGATGCAAAAATAATATCATCTACATAAATTTGAACAAGTAGATTATGCTGCCCACTTTCTTAATGAATAAAGTCTTATCTATGGAGCCTCTAGTGAAATATTTTCCAGAAGAAAGTTTGATAATGTCTCATACCAGGCTCTAGGAGCTTGTTTCAACCCATAGAGAGCCTTATCAAGCTTGTACACCCAGTTAGGATGTTTATTGTCCTCAAAACCTGGTGGTTGACATACATAAACCTCTTCTTTAATTTTCCCATACAAAAATGCACTTTTGACATCCATTTGAAAAATTTTAAGGTTATGATAAGCAGCATAAGCTAAAAACAATCAAATTGCTTCTAGTCTGGCTACAGGGGCAAAGGTTTCATTATAATCAATACCTTCTTCTTGTGAAAACCCCTGTACAACCAGTCTGGCCTTGTTCTTAACAATAAGCCCATTTTCATCAGTTTTGTTCCTAAACACCCATTTAGTGCCTATTGCACACTTACCTGGAGGTAGAGGAACCAGTTCCCACACTTGCTGTTTCTTGAACTGAAGAAGCTCAAGTTGCATGGCTTCAACCCATCCATTGTCCTTTAAAGCAATGTGATATTTCTTTGGCACCAAAATCAAAATGTGAAAATGAAAAAAAAAACAGTTTAACTATTTGACACCAAAATATAAAAATGAATCAAATATAGTGTCAATGTCAAACGTTAACAAATAGTTGTTTATAACTCCACAAAAGTACTATGAAATATGTGATATGAAAAATCACAATACTGTTGAGTGCTATTTCAACAAGTACTGTCACATATGTGACATGAGAAATCATTTCACAGTAGATTGTTATTTTAACAAATATTGTACTTATTGTGATGAGAAGACTCACAATACCGTAAATTTTTTGTCAGGATCAGTAATCACAAGTTTGATGTATTAGAGCGTAACGCAGCGGAATAAGAACAAGAATTAGACAAATTGTAGCAACAATTTGATGCTCGTATGCATTAAGAACAACTACGGTTATAACGAGAGAATATATTCTGTAACAAGGAATGTTTTAATAATATCGAATATTTCTGATCAAATCATTCAATTATTACAATAGGTTGACACTCCTTATATAGAGTGCAATTGCTGCTGTTATCACGGGAAAGTGACAAATGGCAGATCTAATACAAAAATAACTAACTCTTAACAAACTACTGAAATGTTCACAACTACTGAGAACATATCAGAGTGTTAAGTACAAGATAAGAAACTACTGAAACTACAACGACTGAAGAACAAGCTCTTCAGTCGTTTTACAAAACTACTGATAAATATAAAATACTGATGAGCACAACAACTGAAGAAGTATTCTTCAGCTGTTGTGTCAAACTACTGAAAAGATAAGACATAAAACTACTGAAAGGTAAACCGTCACAACTACTGAAGAAGACCTCTTCAGCTGTTGTGACAACGTCTGATACTTTGGTCTTCAGCACTTGTGTCTTCAGACTTTGTCTTCAGCACTTGTGTCTTCAGACTTTGTCTTCAGCACTTGTGTCTTCAGACTTTGTCTTCAGCACTTGTCTTCAGACTTTGTCTTCAGCACTTGTGTCTTCAGACTTTGTCTTCAGCACTTGTCTTCAGACTTTGTCTTCAGCACTTGTCTTCAGACTTTGTCTTCAGCACTTGTGTCTTCAGTCTTTGTAATCAGCTGTTGTCTTCAGCTGTTGTGGTCTTCAGTAGTTGTTGTGACGTCTGTGGGACTTAAAGGTTTTTCTGATCCGGCTCATTGGTTCTTTTGGTCCAACATTTTTATTTTAGAAAGAGATCACATACTAGAGGATTTGAAAATTCAAACATAAGCAAAGGTTATGTTAATCCTCAATATATGACAAATCAAACCCATGGATTTCAAAAATTAACTAATCAACCTTCTTTAGGTTTGAGATCTTTTCGAAAGAAAAATTATATGAGATATAAACAAAATGTGCAAGAACAATTCATACCAAGATCTATAAGAATGACTAATAAAAAGGTTAGTCATCAATACATGTTAAAAATTGATCAATCAAATGGTATGAATGTTCTCAAAAATAACTCAAACAATTTTCAAAACAAGATTGGTAAATTCATCAAGAATAAACCTGATTTCAGTAATCTTTATTACAAACAATTTACCATTGTTGATAAATTTGGAAAACCCAAGACCATCTCGGCTTGGGTGGATATCTCAATTTAATTTTCTTGTTATGTAGGTACACCCAAGAAGACCACTTAATACATGGTATGTGGATAGTGGGTGTAGTCGGCATATGACAGGCAATCCTGCCTTGTTACAAGATTTTAAGTTAAAGGATGGAACACACGTATCCTTTGGTGGTGATGCATGAGGAAAAATAATAGGAGAAGGAACAGTATCAAATGGGATAATAAGCTTTAACAAAGTCAACTTTTGTTCACAGTTGAACTTTAATCTTTTAAGTGTGTCCCAAATATGTGATAAATCATACTTTTTTCTATTTGATGATTCATTCTGTTATGTTTTGAAGCCAGGTTTTCAGATAAGCAAAGATTAACTTTTTTCTTAGACTTCAAGTCAAGCAAACTGACAATGGAATTTTTATCAATCAAAAGAAGTTTGTTGACAAGCTCTTGAAGAAAGTTAAGTTGCAAGACTATCGGTCCATACGAACTCCAGTAGATGTTAACACCAAGATTGAACCTGATCCAAAAGAAAAATATATTGACCAAACTCTATACAAATCAATGATTTGTTCTTTGATGTATCTTACTTCATCTAGACTAGACATTATGTATGATGTTTGTGTTTGTGCCAGGTATCAATCAGACCCGAAAGAATCACACTTAATTGCTGTAAAAAGGATATTCAAGTATCTGAAAGGTAAACCAACTTTATGGCTTTCGTGTCCTTACGAGTTTAACTTTGAACTACATGGATATACAGATAGTGATTATGGTAGATGTTGTCAAGATAGAAAATCTACATCGGGTGGGTGTCAATTCTTGGTCCCTGATTAGTCTCGTGGCAATGTAAGAAACAAAGAAATGTATCTGTTTCAACTGCAGAAGCTGAGTACATTGCTGCATTAGCAAGATGTTCTCAAATCCTTTGGTTGTAAAATCAACTACTGGATTATGGGTTCAAATTTCATAAAACACCTATTTACATTGATAACACTGCTGCTATATTCATTACAGCTAATCATCTTCAACATTCAAAAACAAAGCATATTGAAATTTGATTTCATTTTCTTAGAGATAACTCTGAAAAAGGGTTAATCATATTGATTCAAATTGCAACAGAAAAATAGTTGGCGGATCTATTTACTAAAGCCTTCCTAGCAGGACGGTTTGAGTATTTAGTTTAGTCAATTGGTCTTATTAATCATATGTGAACTCTCTAAATCAAAAGATCATCATAAGTGATTCTATCAATGTTAATTGCTTGTTTGTATTTTGTGTGTGTGTGTGTTTTTTAGAAAAACCAAATACAAAAGTATAAATCAAAACTCCAAAAATATAGTCTATTCTAATTGTTAATTTTTTTTAGAAAAGAATCTGTTTATGTAATATGTGAGAAATGATAGTACATTAGTGAGATCAGTTGCATATTTTACTCATTAATAAAGTCTGACATGATCAGATATGATATGTAGACAATATCATGCTATTATACTGAAAAAGTAAATTCTTGTGATTACACTAAATCTTCATGCTTGTGTGTATTCATCTGAGTACTTTTGAGATGTATTGGCTTATCAGATTGATTGCTTGTTAAGTTACACCACTCACAGCTGATGGTGATGTGATTAATCATGAGATCTATTACAAGCATCATATCACTTCTTTGTTATGAGTCATCATAGAACTGAAGTGCTAAGATATCCTTTGTTGTAAGTCATTACAGACCTGGATTTATCTTTGATGCAAAAGATGCCAATGTGCACAATTTATTCAAATGGATAGTTAGAGCTGATCAATGGTTATCCATGATCATTCTCTATTCATTTAAGTAACATGAGATCTGGTTATACATATGTTTCATGTAATAAGTTGAGTATGTGTTCTTTCTTGAATGTCTTGATGACAGTTGAGCTCTCTAAGTCTTTGTATGAATTACATCATGTCATATCTAAATATACACTAATCAATCCAAGAATTGAAAAAGTAAGTGAGTTGATATTTTGTCAAAAACACTCATTTTCTGTCCTTAGATCTTGTGTCTCCTTTGCTATGATATCACTGACCTGGAACACACTGATCAAGATTTATTCATTGTCTGACTATTCACATTTTTTTTATTTTAATGTGCTGATCTTCATTGATATGATCTCACTATAGACATTAATTCTTTTGTTTATACTAGATTTTGATTCTGCTTCATTTTGATTTTATGCATGTTTTCTATGTGCGAAGGCAATGTAACAATGAGAGATGTGATCTTATTATGTTACCTTAGGAAACTTATAAGTTGTTCAAACTTAAAAGTTTAGGGGGAGTAATAAATGAAAGAGTTTTCTTAGAAAATCAAAATCCAAGTTAAATGTTGAATTGAAAGGATGATGCTATATGTTCAAAGTGTATGTGAGTTTGATAATGTAACTTTTGAAAATGATAATATGAACCTATATAAATTTGCAAGTGGAAATGCTTCTTTCAAAAGTTGAAAAATAGATATTTGATTATGTTTTGAGACTAAAATGACGGAAAAGATAAATTATAAAAACAAGTGAAGAATTAAAATTGTTAAAAATTAAATTTGAGTGTGCAAAATGTAAAAAGTTCAAATTTGAGGGACTAAAATGTAATTTTGGGAAATTCAAAAATATGCTTAAAATGTGTTAGGACCTGGTATTTACCGAAATACCTAGAGATTAACGTGTAAACCAGATCAAATAGTGCGGAATCCTATTTGATTGGCGATCCAATAAGTGAGAACACACGAAGAATCAATCAAGGATTGAAACTAACATTAGAAATCGATTGGGAATCGATCTAATGTGTTCTATGAACTTGGAGAACGAATTGAGAGGTTTCTGGACGGCTAGGGTACATCTGGAATCGTAATTAACAGAGAGTTTTGTTTTTCACGAATTGAGGTGTATTTATAGGTTGGTACTATCCAATCGTGCCACTGAACCATTAGTATGGTTCAGTCGTGCGATTGAACCATGCGGTTGATTCACTCGTACGACTGAGTGTTCAGTCGTACTGAGCCAATCTTATGTTACAATCGTACGACTGATCCATTCTCCTGGTTCAGTCGTGCGACTGAGTCAATCGTGTGAAGTTATTCATACGTATGGTTCATTCGCATGAGCCATTCGCATGAGAACTTCATTCTGTTAAGTTTGAATGTATTAATTAATAAACATTATATGTAATCATTCAAGCAATCACTAACCTAATTAATCAATTCAATATCGACCCATTAATGAAACATTAAACATTATAACTAACAAACTATCAATATCATGTCATTAATCATACCAAACAAGATCTATTACATCACATATCATTATCTAGGGACATACATGTATCAACAAACTCCCCCTTGGACCTAGATCTCTCTAATGTCTTGTTTTCTTCATTACCTCCTCATATTTCTTGTACTTGTCCTCTTTTGTGACTCCCGCGTGAATATCAAACGCGAAGCAAAGTCTTATGACATTTTGGAACTGGAGGGCATGTACAATATCTTGCGTATCATAGAACAGTGGCCACTTGTATAATGTATAAACATCCTTTTCAGACAAGGTGGTAAGCAACATCGGGTCGAATACTCTGATTGCATCCATTTGGCCCTCTTTATTTAGAACTATGACCGCTTCTGCTGTTCTCCAATCATAGTACCACCACTTAAAGTGTGGTGTGAAATCCTTAGTCATTTCCCGGAGTGGGATTCTTGACATTGTGCGCGGAGGATTCCACTTCAACACTATCTTTGGTTTTCCAATAATGGCATCCATGTCAGACCTTCTAATATACCTTCTAGGTTGTTGAGGTCTGAAGTTAATCCACCTGGTGTGGTACTCTTTCTTTAGGGCAGCCTCAAACCAGCCTGACATCTTTCTCGGGTCAGCATACAACAGCTTCAGTTTGGCCAGCTGGTTGAGCTCAAAACCTGGTAGAGTCTTTAGATCATGTCGAAATCTAAAGTACTCTATGCCCTTTTCCTCTTAACTGCATAGACGTTAAGGTCCTCAAAATATGCCCATGCTATAATCCTGCCTGACACCTTAAGATGTTTCTTGACTCTGTAGAGCTTAGTGTAGGCATCCCTCTTCGGTGTAGCACGTTGGGCTCTAATTTCTTTAAAACATGCAGCCCATTCAGCCTTACGGATATCAACATCATCCTTTGAGGCTTGGGCCATTCCCTCTGTCTTCTCTGACTTTTGTTCCATTTTTTCTAACACCTCAAATGTATCACCGACAAGGGATTCACCCAGATTGGGAACCACATTGCCCTCATTGTCAGCATACTTAGGATAGTGCTCTGCAGTGACATATCTATCTCTATTTCATCAACGTCATTTAGCTCGTCATCACAGGTAGAATTACATGTCGGAGCATCTTTCACTATTTCATCAGGATTGAGCTTGAAAATTTCTGCCAGTTGCTCGTTCGATAGATCGTGAATTATTTCCCCTTCTTCAGGGGTATAACTCACTGACCTTCTGACAATCCCTTGCAGCTCAAGAACCATTGTCAGTTGAGACTTGACCTGCTGAAGGGGAGCAATATCAAACTCATCTCTTTTGTAATTTGGATCTGTTTGATTTACACATTTCACACTCAAATCATTAGTAATTTATCAAACGAAATGCATTAACTTAATATAAACATTTAATACATGGTTTTTCAATACAGAATACAAAAGTAAATAAATACATAAGCATCTACTATTTACTTTTATCCTGAATACTCGGCTCATCACGTGAAGGTGCAGATGCAGAAGCTGACTGATCTTGTCTGTTCTTTGATCTTTTCTCTTGCCCTGGAGCTGAGACAGATTTAGCTGCTTCTCCTCCGTCAGTGTCTTCATCTTCGTGCCATTCTTCAGTTTTCCTTCGTCAGTTTCACTCTCATCATCATCATCTTCTTCATCATCATCATCATTTCTGTCCCCATCCCTTATCTTTAAGGGCTCCTCCTTCGATCCTTTCAGCTTTAGCAAAATGGTCTTTTTAGCCTTTTCTAACTCCTCTATTTTCTTCCCTGAGGTGACGTTTTGAGCTTGGAGAATGGCTATCTCGTTGCTCTGGGCAGTCATCTATCGGGCCTGCCTTTCTATCAGTTGACCCTGCTCTGCAATTTGGTGAGTTTGTGCAGTCGTTAGGTCAGTAAGCTGGCGGATTTGGGAGGCCTTTTCCTCATCGGCAGCCAGCAAACGCATTACCATTCTGTTTAATGCCGACAACTGTTCTTCTACCGTAACTGTAGGTAGAGGTGATCTGTAAGTGAATGAGGGATAGGCTGAGGCTCGGTTGGTGGCTAGGGTGGTGGTGGTGGCTGTGGTGAATATCGGGTCAGGTCGGATGATAGTGGTGGTGAGTGAGGGGTGAATGATGTAGTGGTGGCTGGGATCTGTATTGTGGTGGTAGGTCTGGTGGTGTCTGTGGTTGCTGTGGGGGCTGTGGTGGCTCTGGTGGTGGATGGTGTGTCTGAAGAGGTGGTAGTGGTGGTGGTGGTGGCTGTGGTGAATATCGGGTCGGGTCGGGATGATAGTGGTGGTGAGTGAGGGGTGAATGATGTAGTGGTGGCTGGGATCTGTAGTGGTGGTAGGTAGGTGGTGGCGTCTGTGGTTGCTGTGGGGGCTGTGGTGGCTCTGGTGGTGGATGGGTGTCTGAAGAGGTGGTAGTGGTGGTGGTAGTGGCTGTAGTGGCTGAGGTAGTAGTGATGAAGGTCAGACGGCGCTTCTTCTTTGGTTTCTGCCCATGGGGTTGAGCCATCCGTTTTCTCCTCGTCCCTTCGAGGTGGATGCTCCCCCTCCTACCCTGCCGATTGACCCTGGAACATAGGTCGGGTCGGTCTCTGTCTCCAGAGTCTCTTGGGTGCTCACCAACCACCCGAAGCCCATGTACTGTGGGAACCACTTTTCTTCCCACAGTCCTGGTGAGGGGCTCCTCATCAGACTCTTCTTCTTCTACTTCTGTCTCAAGGACAAAGTCATGATGAAACCCAGCTGATTCGGTAACTTTTGCAGCCGGGGCAGATGCTGGAGGCACGACATCAGACATAGTGCCTCTCTGTGGAACAGGCATATTGTCTCCGGCACCCCCACTATCATCATCATCTGAATCATCAGTAGGTAGGACAATTGGCTCCACGTCGGAGTCACTGTCTTCGTGATGCCATTGGCGTCTCCCCGGTGCCACATAACTTTCATCTGCTAAATGGCCAATCAGCCTCTTTGCCTGGGGCTTCACTTGCTTGCCCCGGTACACCACCATCCTACCCAAAGTAGTGTCATCCATAAGTTCCAAAGTCACTGCATCGTGACTTTCCTTGGGGAGCAGAGGCAGCTTCTCATTGAATATCATCCAAGGAAACTTGGATACATACAAAAACCTTCTTTCCCTTTGTTTCAATGTTCTCTACCAATAAGCAAAGATCATATTAGAGAAGCTGAAAGGGTGGTTCAGCACCAGAGCCACGAAGGAGTTTTGTATCTGATCTGATAGGTCATCGAAACCACCCTTCTCGAAGCAATGCACTTAAGAATCACATGTGCCAGATATTTGTATTGTGGGCACAGGTTGCTCTTATTTAGCACCCCGAGTTAATGTCCCCCGCATACTTGATTTGGAGGAAACACCCTCTCACTGTCAAAGGATGTAACTTCGTGGGGTGAGTGGAGTCATCCCCAAACTCAAGGATTCTCTGGATGTCTGTAGCGGTAATGTCGATAGCTTGACCCAAAATGGTGCTTCGGATGCTGTATGGCTCACGAGAGCGATCCACTGAGGCATTCTCCCAGAATGCCTGGTGTAGTGATTTGTAAGGCGTGCACGGTGTAGATATAGCCTTATGTATCCGTGAGCGTTTGAGGAAGGCTAATTCGGAGAACTTGGCCCCGTCCGAGTTGTGTGGTCCAAATGGGCACATATGTTGTGCTTTGGATTAAGAGACCATCTGTCAGCCATTTTTCCTAAAACACAAAAACACATGATCATTAGTGCATAATACATCAGAATTCAGTTCTAAGTGTAGTGTTTCACTTCCATTCTGATTCATTCATGCGAATGAATCATGCGACTGGAGTCATTCGGTTGTTCTTAAGTACGACTGAGTTCATTCGGTTGATTGATACATGCGGTTGAGTTCAATCTGCCGACTGAGTCTCCGATTGGTTCAGTCGGCCGACTGAACTCATTCGGGTGGTTCATTCGGCCGAATGACCCAATCGCAAGGTTCAATCGGGCGATTGGAGTTCATTCGAACGACCAGTCGCTTGCCCCACTGTTCGATCCCCTGTGGGTCAATCTTGACCAATTTAAGTCATTTAACAGGTTTAATGGTCCATTAGACTCGCCTACTTGTCACTAAAACCTATTAAACTTAATTTTAACATTTTCTTAGTTTACGTAGGTGATTAGGTCATTTCACAGTTCGGTTCTTGATTCAATCGAGTGTCGCTTATGTAGTTGGTCCATAACCATGATCCAATCATGCGAATGGGTCACACTTAGTGAGTTTACAGTCATTTTGAACATTTTACTTTTAAGACCCTTTTAACTTTTGATAATAACATATAAGCTCTTAACCAATTCAGTCACCTCAGACGTGACTCTTTTAAATCACGTTGTCACCTCTGACGTGACTCTTTAAACTTTGAAAAACATGTGGCCATCTTAGACATGACCCTTTTAGGTGATTTAATTCAATTCTGATTTTCCTGATGTAGTCCGACAGACACATACACTAAATGATTAAACTTGAAACTTAAACTAAATACACAAATAGAATTTGTTTTTGGACTTTTTGTGAGAGATAAAACCCTAAGATGGAAATCTACGGGATTTGCTTCCGGAATCGAAAGCTTCAACTTAGATTAACCACACCAGGACCAATTCAATTTTGGAATCATACAGGAACATCAAATCATTTGGGACTTGTTATCAAACTCTTTCGATGCTCAATTCTTGGTGTTCATCCAGAGTCATCAACAGCTTTAGGGAATCATACTGGAACTCTTAGATTACCACATTGATTTGAACTTTCAAGAATTGCAACCACAATGATTGTAAATATGTTTGTCCACTTAAATCCATACACAGACTCTTGACTCAAACCGGTGATGTGTTTTTTGGTTTATAATTCAACAAACATTTGTAGATCCCACACTTATATGGTAATCAACATCCCTCAGGAGCTTTTGAGCGGTCTACGGGTATTGTTACAAGAAGAGACTATTCTTAGATCTTTCATAGAGAAACCAGTCCTCAGGTCAGTGCCATCGCACAGCAAAGAGACGGCAAACAACAATGAATTCTAGAATATCTAGGTTATGCTTATCCTCAGGTCAGTGCCATCGCACAGCAGAGAGGCACACAACCTATCTCCTTGTTAGAGCAGCTTTTATTTTGCACCAATGCACCAACAACATAGGTCATTAGCTTGATAGCATTTTTTCTTCTTTTATTCGTGCTTTGCTCTATTTATGGTCAACCGCACACATTTGTGGCATTTACATGCTCATTACCCCTTATTGGAATATTTTGATTGTGTTAACCAGTGATAAGATGGAAGCCCCCAGTCAATTGAAAAGTTTAGTTTGATCTTGAGATCACGAGTCCGGTCTAATCATCTATTGTGTTGAATCTACCGACATATCAATTGTGGTCTAGCAACCTCTAGATCTACTCTCATTGTGTTACCTTAGGAGTTACCAGTTTTTCTATCATCTTCCCTTTTATATTGCTTAGACTACACAGACTTATACTTTGAATTTTCCATCTTTTCTAAATTAGGATTTTAAAGTCCCCCTTGACTTGTTCTTGTGTACTATCATATTCCAAAGGGTTTGAATCGGTATCACAGATACGATCTACCTTGTATCAGCTTTCCACTCCTTCTCCCTCGGTTCCCTTTTCTTTTTTCTTTTTTTTTAAATGTTGCTTGCTGACTTATTCTCCCCCTAAAATACTAAAATCAAACCTGGTTTAATTATTTTAGGATTGTAATAAAACAGCAGAATAACATGAGTTTAATTTAAACAGACTAAAATAAACAAAAAAAGAAAATAAAAAAGAAAAATTTACTAAACTACATCGGACTACTCATGATCATTATCAGGAATAACATCACTTCTCTTTTTAACGTCGTTGACCTCTAGCAGATATTGAAAACGTGGTTTATCAAAGGCTTTAGTATAGAGGTCAGCACGTTGAAAATCAGTATTAATTTTTACCACATAAATTAAGTTCTTTTCGAAACAATCTTGTATGAAGTGATATTTAATACCGATATGTTTGGTCTTAGGATGTTGGACCGGATTTTTAGTTACTGCAATTGCAGCAGAGTTATCTACAAAAATAGGAGTAGAATGGAACGTTAAACCGTAATCCCGCATTTGCTGTTGAATCCAGATGATTTGTGAACAGCAACTTGCAGCAGCAACATATTCGGCTTCACAGGTTGACAATGCAACCGATGTCTGCTTCTTACACTGCCAAGTAATTAATCTTCTCCCAAAGAATTGACACCCTGCTGATGTAGACTTGTAGTTCATCTTGTAGCCTCCGTAGTCCGAGTCACTATACGCCGTGACTCAAAATCATCATCATGAGGATACCACGTACCCTTTAGATAGCGAAAAATCCTTTTGACCCCGATCAGATGATTGACCTTAGTTTTTGCCTGATATCTAGAACATAAACATGTCGCATACATGATATCAGGTCTAGAGGCAGTGAGATACATGAGGGATCCAATCATTCCTCGGTACATCGTGGCATCCACCAGATCTCCATTTTCATCAGGGGCTATGTCGTGATTCGTAGCCAGTGGAGTACCTGCAGCAGATGCATTCTCCATGTCAAAACGATTGAGAATGTCGCTTACGTACTTGGTCTGATGTAGAAAGATCCCATTTGGTGTTTGATCCACCTGTAGCCCGAGAAAGAACTTCATCTCCCCCATAGCACTCATCTCAAACTCTTTCTGCATAACTGCTTCAAATTCTTTGCATAACTCTTCATTCTTTGAACCAAAAATTATGTCATCAACGTAGATTTGTACGAGTAGTAGGTGCCATCTTTTCTTTAATGAACAGCGTGCAGTCAATGACTCCCCTGCGAAAGCCGTGTTTCACAAGATGAGTCGAGAATTTCTCATACCAAGCTCTTGGAGCTTGATGAAGCCCGTATAAAGCCTTGTCGAGCTTGTAGACTCTATCCCGATGATAAAGATCTTCAAATCCCTCGGGTTGACTGACATAAACTGTTTCTCTAATTTCCCCATGAAGAAATGCACCTTCACATCTAATTGATAGACTTTAATCTTCATGTACGATGCATAGGCAAGGAAGATACGAATGGCTTCCATCCTTGCCACGGGTGCAAATACCTCATTGTAATCAATTCCCTCGACTTGGCGAAATCCCTGAACAACCAGTCGAGCCTTGTTCCTGATAATGATCCCTTGGTCATCTTTCTTGCATTTTAAAACCCATTTGGGCCAATGACCTTAGCACCTTTAGGTCTATCAACCAGAGACCATACACCTAACTTCTTGAACTGAAGAAGTTCTTCTTGCATTGCACTCACCCATGCCTCATCATTTAATGCTTCACTGACATATTTTGGCTCAACCTGTGAGACAAAACACCGATAGGCACCATCATGAATATATCCCTTTTCCATAACAGAGGCATAGTCAGCTGAGTACAGCTGATTTCGGGTTTGTACTCCTGATCAGACATCCCCAATGACATTGTCTAAGGGATGATAAACGTTTAGACGTGATCCTGGAGTAGTAGGAACAGCTACCTCAAAGCCAAGATGATGAACATTTGTTTCTTCATCTGAGGTAGTTGGAGTTTGAGGCTCTGACGTCGAAGGTGCACCACTGGTAGATGCTTGTGGACTTTCAGGAACAGGAACCTGTTCCTCCTGACTGTTCTGGGTATCTTCTTCTGCTTCATTTTCAGAGGAGGTGTCACTATCGTCGATTACACCCCCTGAATGAGTAGATGATTCTCCCTGTGAGCTAGATGTTGGTGGATTCAAGCTATCATACATCATTCGTGTAGCTAATTCGTCATCTGAGGGAGAGAGAGGAATGTTGAAGGACTTGAAGAATCCATCATAGTCAAAGAAGTAGGCGGGTCCTTTGCTAGTAGGCGGAGTGGTGAATCGCTAAACATCAACATTACACCAAGCTTCTACTAGACCTGTTGAGTTATTGTAAACTCACTTGTTAGGTATGTTGTATCCTAGAAAGATGCCTACATCTGCCTTCTCGCTGAATTTCCTCTTGTGTCTTCTTCAGAAGTGTGCACGGCGCCCCAAATGGTTCGAGATACTCCAAGTTTGGTTTGCGTCTTTGTAGTAGCTCGTAACATGTTTTTCTGTGCGCTTGACTATCAGGACTCGATTCAGTGTATAACATGCATTTGCCACTGCCTCATTCCAGAATTGGATAGGCAGTTTCGAGTCTGCCAGCATAGTCCGTGCTGTCTCTATCAAGCTCTGTTCTTTCTCTCAGCAACGCCATTCATCTGAGGTGTGTAAGCAGAAGTGAATTGATGCACAATCCCCTTTTCCTTGCAGTATTCCTCCATCCAATGGTTCTTGAATTCCGTTCCGTTGTCTGAGCGTACTTGTCTAACTTTCAGCTTGTAGAGAGATTCCAGTGTGGTTACCAACTCCTTGAATGATTCAAATGTTTCTGATTTGGATTTCAGAAACATTACCAAGTGAACCTTGAGTAGTCATCGGTGACCACAAACAGTACAAGTCGCCTGCAATGCTCTTTGTACTGACTGGACCGAACAAATCCATGTGTAGAAGTTCAAGAGGAAGTTCTATTGAATTAACTTTCTTTTCCTTATGAGACTTCTTTGTCTGTTTACCTTTCTTGCAAGCTATACAAAATCAGGAAGCTGAAAGTTCTTGACATTTACACCTCTCACCAGATCCTTCTGAATCAAGTGATTCATCTTCCTTTGACTGATGTGTCCCATTCTCCTATGCCAGGAGATGGAATCTTTTTCAGTAGCTTTGGATAGAAAACACTGAACCTCATGATCCATTGTAGAAGCTGTTGACAGATCCAAGACATAAAGATCTTTATATCTTGAAGCAGTCATCAAACTTGGTCCTCTGGGATCACGTAGTCTTTCTTCAATACAAACACTTCTTGTTGTCGAAGATGACTTTAATTCCTTATCACAAATTTGTGAAACAAGAGTAAGTTGTTTTGAAGTTGCTGGACGTAGTTCACCCTATCAAACTTAACTTTCTGATTTCCAACTTCTCCCTGAGCTGTGATATATCCTCCCTTGTTTCCAGCAAACGAAACATGCCCTCCTTTTATTTGTTTGACATTTGATAAAGGGCTCTGTTTCCTGTAATGTGCCTGGATGCTCCGCTGTCTACTATCCACGTGTTAGTTTCAGCACTGTATTGAACAGCCTGCACATACAAGGTAAAGGATTAGTTTAGGTTAGGAACCTAAGCCTTTACTGGCTTGGGTTTCCCAGAGGCATCACACATTAGAAATTCAACCCATTGACCCTTAGAAGGTGAGGGTTGCTCCGGTTCCTTCTCGTCTTCATTATCAGCCACAGAAGTTGACTTCTGTTTCCATAAGCCAGATTTGTGCAATGCCTGTTTGTGATAAACAGTTGACTGGCTAACAGATTGAACTTTCTGTTCACTAGTTCGTCTAGGTGGAGTTAAAGAGCTCCTCTTAGAATCCCTAGGTTTTGAGTCCTGAAGTGCAATTTTCTTCCTAGGTGTCTGATAATGAGGACAATAGGAAGCAATGTGTCCACATTCTCCATAGTTGTAGCACGCCCTGCTATCAACCTTATGATTAAACTTTCTTTGTGAAGATGTGTGTGACACTCTAGTAACATCACTCACTTTAGGTTTTGACTCTGGTTCTTTTGATGTGTTTACTGGTTTAACAAATTAACTGATTTAACCTGTTTGACATCGTTTTCTTTTTGGTTAATTGGTCTTTGACTTGAAGTATGTGAAAGATTATCCTTAAAAGCCCTTTTGGTTCTGATTTGACTTTCTTGAACCTGACTTTAAGTTAACCTTTTCAATTCCTTTTCCAGATTAACACAAGACATTTACCCTTTGCCTTTGAAGTGGTCTCCTTTTGTTTGTTTCCAGCGTTAATAGATGAACATAAGGAATCTGGATCACTAATAAGAGGAGTAGACACTACATGATCCTTGATGGGATTACTATTTAAAGGTCTAGTTTTAGTGTTCATCAAAGTCTCAGGTGGTGGCGGAACCACTTTATAACCCAGTCAGTCCCTCCCCGTTGTTCCTTTCTTTCACTAAGTGTTGGACTATGTGCGACGAACTCGTCCAACTATGCAGTTTCTGTTTTAGTGAATTACTTCTACTTCTAGAACTGCCTTTTGCTTCTTAGTGTCTTCTAGGGAGTTTAGATAATACCTAATGTCATTAGCTTGATTAAAGGCAACTACTTCGGTTTCCCTAAGCTGTTTAGTCAAAAGGTCTATCTTTTCTTTATAACTGAGCTCATTTTGTTTTAGTACCCTATTAGCCTCAGTGCATAGATGCAAATCTTTTATCAAGTTATCATTATGATCTAATAACCTAGCAAATTTAGCATCTATGCTATTCCTAAAGGCATCACAATCAGAACAAGCATGATTATAAACATTGTGTCAGTAGTACTTACCTGAGCAGATTCAGAAGCGTTTGCCATCAATGCAGTATCAGATGATTCTGATTCTTCTGCTTCTGTCTTTTCTGTCTCTGACATGGTAGTCTCCACTTTTGGCTTGTAGCTGACCTCGGTTGTAGTTGCTTCTTCACTATGTGACATTGCTATCTCAACTGCTAGATCTCCTTCACTAGCAGAATCACTATCAATATCTTCTACATTTGCAATGTTTGATCCCCTGGTGAGACAAACCTAAAGCTCCAATCCTGTCCTTCATCATCATGAGCAGTCAAGGCTTTGAGTCTTGTTTGAGGAAGTAGAGCTGGTAGTTTGCTTGTCTAGACGAGTGAAGGATGAGAACGGGTTCCCGTTCCCAGTCTTCTTTGGCTTCACACATTCTCTCTTGAAGTGCGCCTTTTCACCACAGTTAAAGCACGTCACTTTACTCTTGTCGAAGCCAAAGGTGGTATCCTTAGTAGCAACTAAGTTCTGTCCAGTCTTTTTCACAAACTTCTTTGCCCTCCGGACAGCACTTGCTAAGGCCACATTATGTCCATTCTCTCAAGCTCCATTTCGTCCACCTGCTCGTAGTCCTCGTCTGCCAGATGGCAGTTTCCAATCTTACCAGCAACAAGTTCATCATAGGAATGGACCATTGCTGCTATAGATCCATGTGCTCTCGAGCTACTTCCACAGTCACATTACCGAGGTTCTTGGTCTTCAGTCTAGTAGCATTCGCTTCAGATCCAATGTATTGGGTACAAGAAGACCCTGTCGTTTCTGAACCTAGAGCAGGTGCATGTGTAGGACTCGATGAGCTAGACACGAATGCAGTCTGGAGGGGTGCTCCATATGTCATAGCTTGAGGAGTGGCATTGTATAAAGCTGGATTTTGATTGTACGTAGACTTCTGAGCTCTGTACTTCATTCTAAGTGATTCTTCTCGCAACTTCAGAATGAAGTCATTAATATCCAGTTTTGACAACATTTCATTCTGTCTAAGATTAGACACGAATGAAACCCATTTTTCAGGCAATCCGTCTGCAAAATTATTAACTTTCTCTTCCATGGTAGTAACCACCCCATGTGTATGCAGTTCACTCATCAGATGGTAGAATCTACTATAACATCGTCCAAACTCTCGTTTCCCATCGATGAGAAGTTGTCGAATTCTTCTTTAACTCCTTAGCCTTGATTGCCTTCAACGAGGCATTCCCGTCGTACGTCTTCTCTAGCTCATCCCATAGTTTCTTGGACTGCTTATTCTCTGAGTACTGGTGGAATATCTCTTTAGGGATAAACTGTGTAATCAATGCATAGACCCTCTTCTCTGCATTATATTTGACTTTCTGAGCGTCTGTCATCCCTCCAAAGGTTAACTTTACTCCATCGGCTCCCACGGTGTACTATATCCAATCTCGATGGCCTCCCATAGATTCGGATCCACTCCATTGAGGTAGATCTCAAAACGTTGTTTCCAGTGGGGAAACTCATCTAACGTTAAAAGCTTTGGTGGTTTATTATGATTACCCACCTCACTCTCAAGTAGCAGCAGGTTTTGGATCCTAGAGTCCTTCCCAGCAGTAAAGGCTGACAATTGATCTTCCATTGTAAATAACTTTAAGTCTAATAAGCAATTTTAAGTCGGCCGACTGAAGGGTGCGAATGGACTAGGCGTGCGTATGAACACTCAGTCGTGCGTATGAACTTTACGACTGGTTTAATCGTGCGGCTGAACTAAGTGATTAGCTCAATCGTGCGAATGAATCTGATGCGTATGAACCGTGCGACCGAACGGTTCAATCGTACGAATGGAGATACAACTATGTCCAATCGTGCGACTGAGCAATGCGAATGAGTCCAGTCGTGTGAATGGCTCACTCGTGCGACTGAAGCTGCTGTTATGCGAAAATTTCTAGGTTAAACGTGTTTTAGCCGTAAAAATTCGAACTTTCACAAGGTTGAATTGCCTAAGTCCGTAGAAACCAAACTTTGATGAGCAGGGAACGTCCAAGATCACTTTTGACACAGAAGATTGCGTTTTTAGTGCAGAAACACAAACTTTTTATCAACCTTGATTGAATCACACGTAATCAAGAGCCAATGGCTCTGATACCACTTGTTAGGACCTGGTATTTACCAAAATACCTAGAGATTAACGTGTAAACCAGATCAAACAGTGCGGAATCCTATTTGATTGGCGATCCAATCAGTGAGAACACACGAAGAATCAATCAAGGATTGAAACTAACGTTAGAAATCGATTGGGAATCGATCTAATGTGTTCTATGAACTTGGAGAACGAATTGACAGGTTTCTGGACGGCTAGGGTGCGTCTAGAATCGTAATTAACCGAGAGTTTTGTTTTTCACGAATTGAGGTGTATTTATAGGTTGGTACTATCCAATCGTGCGACTGAACCATTAGTATGGTTCATCGTGCGATTGAACCATGCGGTTGATTCATTCGTACGACTGAGTGTTCAGTCGTGCGACTGAGCCAATCTTATGTTACAATCGTACGACTGATCCAGTCTCCTGGTTCAGTTGTGCGACTGAGTCAATCGTGTAAAGTTATTCATGCGTATGGTTCATTCGCATGAGCCATTCGCATGAGAACTTCATTCTGTTAAGTTTGAATGTATTAATTAATAAACATTATATGTAATCATTCAAGCAATCACTAACCTAATTAACCAATTCAATGTCGACCCATTAATGAAACATTAAACATTATAACTAATAAACTATCAATATCATGTCATTAATCATACCAAACAAGATCTATTACATCACATATCATTATCTAGGGACATACATGTATCAACAAATGTTTAAGTATTAGTATGAAATAATACTAATATGTTTAAAAAGCGTGCAGGGGAAGAATTTTGAAAAACACAAGTGTAAGACTCATGATAGTCAACTCAAAGTCAACTCATGCACCTAAATAGTGTTCATACGTCTAAATAGGAGCATGGTAAACTTTCAAGATATTAACAAGTGTTTGGGAGTTTTCATATTACCATGTGCCTAAACAGTTGCAATAAGACCATGAACTTAACCAAGTGTTTGGGCGTTTTACACAAAACCATGCGCCTAAGCAGTGATAATAAGTCTGATTTTAACCAGTCTTGGACGTTTTAAATGTCTCATACGTCTAGAAAGTGTTGAAATATTTCAATAGTTACTAGTGTTAGACTTTTCAGAGAAACTTCATGCGGCTGAACAGTGCAAATGCTCCTAAACAGTGCAAAAGCGCCTAAACAGTGCTTATGTGTCTATATAATGCTCATGCGACTGAACAGTTCTGATGCGTCTGAGTCCATACGCACAAACAGTGCTCATACGTCTCATTATTTTGTGAATTTTAGGGTTTCATATGCACAAATAGTGCTCATGTGTCTAAAATTTCACTTAATATATATTGAACTCTTACACTTGTTTCTCATTCACACTCAAAATTCTCTGAAAACAAAACTCTTTGAACTATCAACTCTCGGACTTCATCAAACTCTCAGATTCTCATTGATTGTAGCAAATCTTGTTGATTGTTAGATATTATTTGTGTGATAAACGTATGTTTGTGATTCAAATCAATAGATTTTGGTTAAAACATGATGATTGGCATAGTCGTTTGATTGCTATTCGGGCGTTCGAACACTATACTATTGAACATTCAATGTTTAACTAATCAAATCTTAATCATATCTAAAATGATTTTGGATTGTTGATATGTATCAAATTTCGAGCATTTTGATATATTGTTCATCAAATGAAATTGTGAATGATGTTGATAATAGATGAATAGTTGGGTTCTTCGAAGGAAGAAGAAGATGATCAGACAATTCAACTTTTGAATAAAAAAAACAAAACTAAAAATAAAAAAAATTATTTTGTAAATAAAAAGTAGATAAATCAGAATTTAAATAATTGATTGATAAAAATGATAGATACAAAATGAATAAATTTTAAATTCACAAATTAAATTCAGAAGTCAAAAGTCAAAATCTAAGTCAAAATTGAATTCAATATTACAAAATTGCACATTCATATGAATAATGAAAGCCATTAATCAAAATTTTAATGTTCTAATATTCTTTTTCTCTATATTTTGCAGATGACAACTTTGAAGTTGAGCCTAAAATAATGTTGTTGTATTTTTAGATGAGGAACACAGAAAAGCTGTTGGTTATGAAGAGATGATAAGATTTCTGCTAAGATCAAAATATGTCTATGCAATGTGTGCAAGACCTATGATTAATGCAAGAATGATCAAAAGATTCTGGAGAACAGCAGAAATAGAAAGAGATGATGAAGGGAATAAAGTATTAAGAGCTTTTATTACATCTGATAGAATGCTTGAAGTTTCTGAACAAGCAATCAGAACAGCTCTTAGATTGGTGAAACGATCTAGAAGACTTAGCTGAGTATACTTTCAATGAATGTAGAGATGTATTTCTACAAATGGGTCATCCTGATAACTTTCCTAAGAAACAATTCTTCAGAGCAAGAGTATATAAACACTGGAAATTTTTGTGTTATATATTTCAACATTGCATTCAAAAGAAGTGCTGGTTGGGATTCATTCCCAGTAGACATTGCATCTCCTATCATTGCTCTAGCCACAAACAGAACGTTTAACATGGCAAAGTGGATAATGAATGGATTCATATTCAATCTTGAAAGAGGAAATAGAAACAAATACTTGATGTATCCAAGATTTCTCCAACTGCTCATTAATGAAGAGAATCCAGATTTATATCTTAAAGGATTTGAAGGAGATAAGTTGCAATTAGTGCACATGTCTGAAGCTGTGTATAAGAGACTTGCTATGATTACTAGTGCTCAAAACATTCCATTATTCCATTACTCCATTATCATTTATCTGAAGATGAACCAATAGATCCAAATGATCTTATTGAGGATGTTGTAGATGGTATGATTGATGATAATGATGAAGAAAGTGATGATGAAGCTACTGAAAGCTCATCAGATGATGATGATGATGATGATGATGATAATGATGATGATGGTAATGATGGTGCAACCAAAGCACATCAAGAAGCTATTGATGAAAGGAATGATGATGATAATGTCAATGAAACTCCAAACTTACCTGAAGAAACTACTGATGCTGATATTTATGATGATTTTGTACATGAAGAAGATTCACAAAATCAAACTTTTGATTTTGAGTTCATGAATGATATGTTATCTAAACTGGTGTTTCAAGCTGAAGTGACTGAAGAGGTTGAAGAAATTCCGGTGAGTACAACACACAATGTCTCAGTACAAACAGAGGAGATAGTTGATATAGATGAGATGGAGAATTGAAAGAAGAAAATGTAATTAAAGAGAAAAAAATTGAAGAATTAAAAGTTGAGAATGAAAGATTGAAGAGATGAATATATCTCTTGAAAAAGAAATTTAAAAGTTGAAGGATGAAAATTCTAAGGTGAAAGAAGAAAATTTACTGAAAGATGAAAAGTTTGTGAGCTATGCAAAAGACAAAAGAAGATGTTATCAAAAATTTGAAGTTATGATAAAGGATTATGACATTCTTGAAGAGAAATTCAAGAAATTATCTGATGAAAAGAAAAATTGAAATATGAATATTAAAGGTAAGAGAATTTCAAAAGCCTCTCTCACCAGATCAAATGAGTAGTTCTGAGATGATTAATGTTGAAGAGAATCCTAAGGTGATCAAAGGCAAAAGGAAACTTTATGATGTAGCGATACAATTTTAACAGAGTCATCTTCAAAAGTACAAAGAATAGAAGAAAAACTGTTGAAGAGCAAAACATTCAAGAACAAATTGAAGCTTCAGAAGACATTAAAGAATTTTACAGTGATGACTCGTATGACAATGTCTTAGATGAAGAAGAATAGATGAAGCTCAATTTGTATCAAATTTCTCTTCACAAGAACCAACTTAAGATCAAGATGAAATTCCACAAGACTTGAAGATAGATATAACTACCTTGTGAAGATGAAATAGAATAAAATCTTTTGGATGGACTGACTGTTTCTTCAAATAAATGATGAATATGAGAAATGCATGGTGTGTGTAGAGTCAGTGTGCTCTATTGATCCAAATGAGATTGTAAGAACATGGTGAATGGAATAGAGCTAAAGAAATGTATTATTGTAGATGAATTATCAAGTTCTGAGCTTTGCACCATCCTTGACCCATAGACATATGAGTTTATTTCCATTGCATTTAAGGTTCGATTGGTTGCAATACTGTTATCTTTGGAGGTAGATATTGTTAGAAGTTTGCATTGAAAGTCTGAAAAAACAATCAAAGGAAGAGATTAATGACTTGAGACTGAGGTCACTCCTAAATACCTTGAGATATTACAAAAAGAAAAGAAAAAGATGTTGAAGCCTCAGAGATTAAAACATGGCAAGAAATCAGATGCTCATGATAGCAAAAAATATATGATTACAATGTTTTCTAGTACTGAAAGGGCAAAGCATATAAAAGCCTCTTCTAAACAAAGACAAATTTTTGGTAAGCCAGATCTACTAGAGACTTGATGAAAAAAAAAAAAAAAAAAAAAAAAAAAAAAAATTTGGTATTGAAAAAAGGACAAATCGGGTTGCTGAGTGTTAAATGATAGATTATGCTGATTGACAAACAAGTAAAGAGCTAAGCATGAAGGTATGATGAGATATTGTTAGAATCTCAGCCCTTGGTTTAATCGATTGAACAGATATAGCAGCGGAATAGCTCAGAATTAGACAAATTCAAACAAGAACAATTGATATAAAACGATAAAAGAATTTTGTTATAGAGAGAGAAATATCCGACAAAAGGAATATTGCATTAAGATTGTCGGCCTCAAAGGCACGATTACAGGTGAGTCATCCTTCCTTATAAAGGAAAGAGTGACGTAGGCTGATGTCACTGAAAGTGACATGTAACCGTTTGATAACTACTGATGTTTAACAACTACTGAAGATGTCAACAACTGACATCTTCTTACAAATGTTCCTAAGTGTTAAACATCTTATTTACAACTACTGAAAAACATAAAACTACTGATACTACAACAACTGAAGAACAACCTCTTCAGTTGTTTACAAGTACTGAAAAGAAAAGTAAACAAACTACTGAAAGGAAAAGAAAACTACTGAAGAAGAAAAACCATCACAACAACTGAAGAAGCCCTCTTCAGCTGTTGTCATCAGCTGTTAACATCAGCTGATGTCTTCAGTACTTGAACATCAGACTTTGTCTTTCAGCTGTTGATCTTCAGTCTTTGTCTTCAGTACTTGTTGAAGTCTTCAGACTTTAGATCTTCAGCTGTTGTCTCAGTCTTTGTCTTCAGTACTTCAGACGTACTTCAGCAGTTGTATTCTTCAGACTTTGTAGAACAGCTGATCAGGTCTTCTTCAGCTGTTGTGATGTCTTGTGGGACTTAGAGGTTTCTCTGATCAGGCTCATTGGTTCTTTTGGTCCAACAAACTCCCCCTGAACCAATGCAGCCAAAACCTCTAAGTTATTGACGAGTCCCACTTATTTTGGCAGATAGATTGGTCTTTTTATCCTCTTGATCAGATGAGAAGTGACCCTTTTTCAGCACCGGCCTGGGAAGAAGTCTCTGATGATCTGTTTGGCATGATATGGTTGGGAGCTCTGTATTGGGGACTTGGACACCGAGCTGTGCCCCAACCATGAGATCTACTTCCCGTGTATCAGCCTATATGATTCCCTGGTGTAAGCCCTTAAAACATGATTTGCTCATCCATTGTCAGCACCTCGGGCACACCATCAAATAATCCTTCTCGGCCATACACTTCAGATATGTACTTGGCCTGTTTTCCATTTTTGAGCTCAACCGTGGTTATTTGTCTATAAGCAAACTCATCTGGATGAGTCCCTTCTAAGAGCAGGTTGAGCTCTTCTTGTTTGAAGTTTTCAAGTCGTTTGTAAACCATCCTTCTTTATAATTTTGTTCTCTAACATCTTTTGAGGTGGTTGTTTGGCTTCATAGGCTTTCTTGAACTCTTCAACAATTTCCCAAGGGGACACTACAAGAACCACAGTGATGTCTTCGTCGACAACTCTCTTCACTTGGCCCTTGTATCTTGAAGGAATTTCTTTCTTGACAATCGGTGTGCCACCCTAGGATCAGGCCATATCCTTACTCTTTCCCTTTGGTATTGAAAGGTATTAGCAAGGGTGTACAATCTTAATACTTCTTTCTTCATGCTGATCATTGAAGAGGATGTGCATATGCTTTGTCAATGCTTTTCAGCATTTCCTCATCATGTTTTTGCATCTGTTCCTCTTCAATCTTTATCATTATCATTTGAGAAGCAGTGATGGACAATTTAGGCAAAGTAATGACTGCAGAGAGTGGCAGTCTGTCTTCATCCTCCTCTTCATCTTCATCAGGCCTCAGTACCTTTCTTTCTTTTGGCTAGGTACATCACTGGCAGTGGGTTTTGGGGGTAAAGGATTGGTTTTGTGGGTTGGATGGTTGGTTTAGAGGGTAAAGGGGTTGTTTTAGGGTTGTGGAGATAGTGATTTTGAGGATTGAGGCTTTTCAGACTGTTTTAGCATTTTGGCTGTAAGGGAGGCTTTGGTAAATTTTGTCAGTTCTTTTCGATTCCCAACCCCAGCTTCATTCAGTACCTCAATCACTAAACTTTGGAGTATTCTTCAGACGAACAAATCTTGGTGGTTATTGCCAAGATGTTGCCTGGTCCAGGCCCTTATTTCCATTAGAGATCTTCCCAAGTATTTAGCTATAAATCTGATCATTATCTCCAGCCTTTCTCTTTCTAAGGCATCATAGCTAGCCCATCTTGAATTGATCTCCTCTGTTTCCATCCTTCTGATCTCGGAGTCTAGTTGTTTGATGTCAAAACCCTGCCTATACAACTGCTCAATGATTTTATCCATTGAACGGTTATGGTTGGCGTCAGCTTCTTTCACCATATCCTTCAGCTCCTTCTCCTTCTCAGACTCTCCTTTTCTCTTTTGATATGTGACATGAAAGTCTTTTTGACTTTCATTCACTTCAGCTCCCTTCACACTCTCCTTCTCCTTCTCATTTACAAACTCAGATTCTTTCGCCTTCTCCCCATCTATCATCCTTTCCTTTTTCCTTTAACTAACTGACTCTCCCCCTTTTGGTTGCATTGGTGCAAGGGTTTGAGCAGTAGAAAGGGATTTAGTCACCAACTCCTCCACCAAGGGTTGTATTATTGTAGGAAGCCTCTCATCAAGGGCTTTGATCACTATATCTGTGATCATGGGAGTGATGAGAGGTAGGGATTTTTGAAGGGTAGCAACTGATTGATCAGGATGGTTCTGTTCCTGAGAATCAGTGCCGAAAGCAGAGGCTGGTGGCTTGGAAGTATATACTGGCTCAGTGTGTAGGGGACCTTCAGAAGAAGGTGCCATCTGTGGGTGTATTTGGGTGGCAGATGGACTTGCATCCTGAGACATCTTGGCCAGCAGCTCTTTGAGTCTGCTAACCTCATCCTCTAGAATGGTGTTTTGAGCAACTACATCATAGAAGAAGCTCAGGTCATCATCAGTTGATACTGAATCACCTGACCTCCTGACAGAGTCAGGATGAACATGCCTTGAGTGTAGATCAATGATAGCATGTGCCCCTTGTTCTTGGTTTTGGGGACTTCCAGCCTCAGGACTATGTCCTTCATCAGCTGTTGCCACTGGTGAGGTCTTAGAGATGTTACCAACTGCACCCTGGTCATTTGCTGAGTCAGAGACAGTGGCAGCCTCACCAGAAGTTCGCACCTCCTTATCTACACTAGAAGATGAAACATGATAACCCCTGTGCTGTGGGTTGACAGAAGCATTGTGATCCTCCCCCTCAGGTGTTGAGGTTATCCCAGTAGTGATTGGTGTCTGGGTGGGGGGTGAGGAATGCAACTGTGTCAGCACTTTTGCAACAATTATAGTAGGGCTTTGAGGGGCGGTTGCATCAGGAGAGGGTGTGGAAGCAGTGTGCACCCGGGACAAGTGGTGCTCTTCAATGGTAATCCCCTCAAGTGAGGAGGATCCCAGCAGTGTGGCTTCCCTTTGAGTGGTTGCTTCAGGTTCCTTTTGAGAGGAAACCTGAGCGGCTTCAGCTGGTGGAGTCATAGTCTCTACTGGGGGGTTATTTCCAGCAGAGATAACCTGCGTTGGTGCAGCAGGAGCATCCACAGGGGACTCAATTCCCTGAGTAGCTTTCTTAGGCTTCTTCTTTGTGGGTTTGGAGGGGACTTTGGATGTGGAAGTGGAGGCTGTGGGTTCCAGCTGCGTGGGTTTGCGCAGCTTGGCAGCCTGTTTGAGAGTTTGGTCAGTGTTGTGTCGGGAGTATACCTCCGGCAATACAGCCAAAGCAGGGACTCCCAGACCAACTAGTCCCTCAGCAGAAAGCTGATTCTCTATTATGGCCATTATAAACCGAGGATATAGTATCCAACGGTTAGAAAGTGGTTTTGTGGCCATATCCTTGAGTTCAAGAAAAATTATTTCAGAAAAGTTTAGTGGTTCTTGTTCAAGGATAGAGAACAATACCTGTTGCCATCTGGAAGACAGTTGATCCCAAGAGGAAGTCTTCGGGGCCAGGCAAACATTTACCATATGAAATATTAATCGTTCAGCATCTGGAAAATGTTTCTTCAGGATTGTTGAAGCACTAAGATCACCCTGATATCCATGTTGTCCAAATGAAAGATCAAGTTGGCGCTTAGGATATCCAACAGGGTAGGCAGCATCATCTAACAGTAATATCTGGCGGATGGTAGCAGTAGAGATGACCACCTTATGCGAGTTGATAGATGAATGGATAGATTCTCCATTAACGGTCGCATTCATCCAGAACTGACGTAGCGAATCGGCATAAATGATTGGATTTAAGAGGAAAGCCGTTTTCAGTGGGGATTGGACCATAAGATCTATAGCATTATCAAATTTGGTCCAGAAGGGCGATTTTGTGAGGTACGCGACACAGTTGTGTCGAGGCTTGAGTTGCATGGTCGCCATTAATGAAGGTGAAAGGTTTTCAGAGCTTTTGAAATTTTTAGGTCGTGAAAGAATGAAAAACTCTGAAAGAGGGATCAGGTATATATAGGGTACGGGTTATGAAACGACTGAAGGTTTTGGTGTTAGTCATCAGTATTTGAATCTACTGATGACGTGGTATTAACTTTCAGAGGTTTGAAACGACTGATGGTATTGGTGTGGTCAGCAGTTATAAAACAACTGAAGACATGGTGTTTACAATCAGACGTTGAAACAACTGAAGTCTCTGATTTAGGCATCAGTAGTTTTAAAAACTACTGAAGACAAGTTGGACTTCAGATGTTGAAACAACTGAGGACTTGGTATTAGTCATCAGTAGTGTGAAACTACTGAAGACCGTGGTTTTGCCATCAGTTGTTGTAAACAACTGAAGACTTGGTGTTAGTCATCAGTAGTTGTGAAACTACTGAAGACATGGTATTGCTTCAGTTGTTTATAAAGAAACAGCAGTTTGTGAACTACTGAAGAGAGAGTACTCATCAGTAGTTGTCGTCAATTCATAGCCTTTCAGCTGTTTCATACTGTCCTCAACACTTACTCATCAGCCTTTTTGCTGTTTTCAGTTGTTTCATAGGACATCAGTACTTATCTGTTTCTACTGATTTCAGTAGTTGTAACTACATCAGTAGTTTAGAACAGATAAAGTACAGTACTTAAAGCATTTAGCCTTCAGTAGTTATAAAAACTACTGGAGTAAAATAACTCATCAGTACTTATATGTGACATGGTTACCAATGATCATCAGTAATTACTGAGATCATCAGTAGTTGTCACTTATTCTAGCTGCAGCATACCAAGCCTTAACACCAGGTTGTGGAAAGTTGAACTATCCAAAGGCTTAGTAAAAATGTCTGCAAGCTCATCAGCACTAGGCACAAACATAGGATTAATTAGACCCCTTTTCAAAACAATCTCTTATAAAATGATGTCTAATTTCTATATGTTTGGTCCTAGAGTGCTGGACAGGATTTTTGACAATGCAAAGAGCTGAAGCACTATCCATTAATAATGGAGTCTTAGTCTCTGTAATGCCATAATCCAAAAGTTGATTCTGAAGCCAGAGTATTTGGGATGTACAACTTGCAGCAGCAATGTACTCGGCTTCAGCAGTGGATGTAGCAACAGATGTTGTTTCTTACTCTGCCAAGAAATCAAACAGTTGCCTAGGAATTGGCATCCACCAGAAGTTGATTTCCTGGTCAACTTACATCCTGCATAGTCACTATCAGAGAAAGCAACTAATTTGCAAGAATGTCCAGTGGAATACCATAAGCCTAGAGATTGTGTACCTTGCAGATATCTAAAGATCCTCTTGACTGCAATCAGATGAGACTCCTTAGGTGCAGCCTGAAATCTAGCACAAACACATGTAGCAAACATAATATCTGGTCTAGAAGCTGTTAAATACATCAAGGAACCAATCATACATCTGTAAAGGGTTTCATCAACACCTTTACCTTTCTGATCAACATCCAATTGTGTGGTGTTGCACATGGGAGTAGAACAGGGTTACAGTTTTGTAAATCAAACTTATTCAAAAGATCTTTTGTGTATTTAGACTGATGAATGAAAATTCCATCAGCTTTTTGTTTGATTTGCAACCTAGAAAGAACTGTAATTCTCCCATTGCACTCATTTCAAACTTCTGTTGCATTAAGGTTTGGAAATTCTCACACAATTGGGGATCAGAGGATGCAAATATAATATCATCAACATAAATTTGAACAAGTAGCTTATGCTGATCCACCTTCTTAATAAATAAAGTTTTATCTATGGAGCCTCTAGTGAAATTATTCTGTAGAAGAAAGTTTGATAAGGTCTCATACCAGGCTCTAGGTGCTTGTTTCAACCCATAAAGAGCTTTATCAAGCTTATATACCCATTCTGGGTGCTTATTATCCTCAAAGCCTGGTGGTTGACACACATAAACTTCTTCTTTATTGTACCATATAGAAAAGCACTTTTGACATCCATTTGGAAAACTTTAAGATTGTGGAGTGCAGCATAGGCTAAAAACAATCTAATTGCCTCCAGTCTGGCTACAGGGGCAAAGGTTTCATCATAATCAATACCTTCTTCTTGTGCAAACCCCTGCACAACCAGTCTGGCCTTGTTCTTAACAATTAGCCCATTTTCATCAGTTTTATTCCTAAACACCCATTTAGTGCCTATTGCACACTTACCTGGGGGTAGAGGAACAAGCTCCCACACTTGCTGTTTCTTGAACTGAAGAAGCTCAAGCTGCATGGCTTCAACCCATCCATTGTCTCTCAAAGCAACATGATAGTTCTTCGGCTCTAGCTGACTGATGAAGAGAGCATAGAAGCAGAAATTGGACAACTGGCTTCTGGTTGAGACACCAGCATTGATATCACCAAGGATTTGAGATATTGGGTGATTTTTCAGCTCTTGGTAAACAATCAAATCTGTGCAAGTGTTTGTAGGGTCTTCAGCAGCAGCAGATGTTGATGCAGATTCTTGAAACCATGAAGATGGTGGCAACTCAAATGAAGTTGAGGATGCAGAAATCTCATCAGCATTTGTTGTGGATGGTGCGGCTGGAGCTACAGGAGCATCAGGTTTAGAGGACTCAGGCAGTTGATCACTAAACCTGAAGAGGTGATTACTACTATCATCATCATCTTCAGTAGTAACACCAGGTGGTGAACTGTTGACAGGAGCAACAGCAGGAGATTGATAAGGAACATATTGCAGTATGTCCAAATCAAAGAGCTCCACAGGGCTTTGTGGAATCTTGTCCTTTGGAGATTCATTGAACTTGACATGTAGAGTCTCTTCAACCATCTTTGTTCTGCAGTTGAAGACTCTGTATGCCTTGCAAGTTGATGAATAACCAACAAAGTACCCTGCATCCACCTTAGGATCAAATTTCTGGAGCTGATCCTTTGTGTTGAGAATGAAACAGGGACACCCAAATGCTCTAAAGAATGAAATGAGAGGGGCCAAATGATGTAGAACTTCATATGGAGTCTTCATCAACTCTGATTTATTAGCACTCTATTCTGCACATAGCATGCTGTGTTGACAGCTTCAGCCCAAAAGGTCAATGGCAGTCCAGAATCAGCCAACATAGACCTTGCAGCTTCAATGAGGGTCCTGTTCTTTCTCTCCACAACTCCATTCTGTTCAGGAGTTCTTGGAATACTAAACTGTCTCTTATTCCCTTGGAAAGGTAGAACTCATCAAGTGTATTGTTCCTGAATTCTGTTCCATTGTCACTTCTAATACACTTGACTGAGAGGGAATACTGCTTCTCAGCATACAACACAAAGTTTATGATCTTCTGTGCAGCTTCATCCTTTGAATGTAGAAAGAAAGTCCATACAAATCTGGAGTAATCATCCACAATTACCAGACAGTATTTCTTTGTGCCATGCTCATCACTCTCACAGGACCAAAGAGATCCATGTGAAGAAGTTGTAAGCAGGCAGTGGACTTTGGTTCTTCAATAGGTGGAAATGAAACCTTGTGCTGTTTTCCTTTCAAACAAGCAGTGCAGTTGTTTTCACACTTGAACTCCTTCATAGGCATTCCCCTTACTAAACTATGGTGTATCAGCTGATTCATGTTTTTGAAGTTAACATGTCCCATCCTTCTATGCCATAGATTAGATTCTTGAGGAGAGGCCTTGGAAAATAGGCAAGGATGGCCTTTGAGATCAATTTTCTTGGAAAGATCTAAGGCATACACTCTTCCTGTCCTGTTGGCCTTCAGGAGAGTGTGAGCATCCAATACCTTGTCAATCAAACTCAGAACTTTGGATGACAGAATCCTGCAGTTCTGGCTTGTGAAAAGGGCAACATGGCCTTTGTCACACAATTGACTGACACTCAAGAGGTTATACTTGAGATTTTCCACATGGTTGACATCATCAAACTTTATTTCCCCATTGGAAACAAAGCCCTTCCCGATGATGTAACCTCTTGCATCATTGCCAAAGGAACAAATCCCTTCCTTCCTGGAGAGTAGTCATTAAGAAGTGAGTTGTTCCCAGTCATATGCATAGATCCCCCACTGTCTACATACCAGATGCTACTTTGGCATGTTGAAGAAACCTGCATAAATAAACAATCAGTTAGTTTGGAGACCCAAACCTTTTGGTTTTGGGCCTGGTCTCATCAACAGATGGTAAACTAACAGGTTTATTGGACACAATAGCTTGAGGTGAAGGAGATGGTGTAGAAGAGGAATCCTTTGGCTTGGATCTCCTTTTCTGGGGTTTCAACACAGGGCCATCAAGTTGGTTAACTCTCCCCAACAGATGTTGAACCATCATTACCAGCTGTGTCTGATTCTGGGAGAGAGCTTTCAGCTCTTCAGACACATTGGTATTGGTGTTTGATGATGAGTTCTTGTGTTGCACCATCTTCTTTTGAGCAACCTCAGCTATTGCCTGTTGCACTCCCCTTTTAGATTTCTTTTGGACATAGGAGTAACAGGATTTGATGCTGCTGGTACAAACTTGGACTCAAACTCAGTTTCATTTTAGCCAAGTTTTCTTTAATTTCTCCTTTGTTTGAGTTTGGATCCCTTTTGTACCAACAATCATCTGTGAGATGATGAATAGACCACATATTTCACATGGTTTCTTCTTCATCTTCTGTTGATCATCAACTAAAGAAGATGAAACTACTGAAGACTTGCTCTTCAGCAGTTTAGAAGCACTTTTTGCCTTCTTGTCAACTTCCTTAGTAGGCTTCAAATCCTTCCTACTGTTTTCTTCTTTCAGTGCTGTCAGTCATTAGGATTTGAACTCCAGATGTTATCCCTGCTCTCCAGTACCCTCAGTACTTCTAGGGATAACACTTGGGTTGATCAACTCATTGATCATGTGAGTGTCAGCAGTTGAACCATCAATATCAGCTGATAGGTTCACAGAGGGATTACTACTGACTTCAACTACTGATGGTGCTTTATCAAGTAGTGAATCACATGATGAGGTGGATTGGTCATTACTTTCTCCATCAGATTCGCTCCTGCTCTTGAAGCAAAAACTGTAGGAGGAGCAGTGTGATTATAACCAATTCCAAACTTCACATTGGAAGCGTTTGCTTACTAAGAAGCATTTCAAAGCCCTTGCAAGATTGTACCCATCGATCACACTCTACCTGGGTGACAGCAAGAGTATCTTTGAGGTCTTTGTACTTCTCTAAGAGTACATCCTCCCTAGCCTTATCATCAGAAATTTGGCATTTAATTTGTAAATCTCATCAGTTTTCTCTTTAGCACAGACTCAAACTCAGCTTTATTTTTGGAAATTATTTGTTCTAGCTCTACATTTTATTGATTAAAGCCACATTTGCTTCTTAATAGAGGCAAATGCTGCTATGCAAGTTTCAGAACATAATTTGGCCTTAGCCTCAGAGGATACCTGTGATACCTTGTTGAAGAGGTACTTGAGGATGATCCATCAGAGGATTCCAAAGCCATGAGAGCTAGATTTCCAAAAGGATGCTCACCACCATGTTGACCAGCACCTGAGAACAGTTGTTCATTACCAGACACATCATCTGGTAAACTGCTCCAGTCAACAACTCCTGGTGTGAAGAAGCTGTGTTGTTGAAGTTGATTAGGTTGATGAGATTGGGATGGTTGAGGCTCAGGGAGTGCATGTGGTTGCTGAGCAGTGGGTGCTTGAACCTGGCCTGGTTGTGGCATGTAATAGCAGGGGTATGGATATGGCATTGGCCCTGTGGAACAAAATATGCAGGAGATTGTGGTTGATGATGATAACCAGAATTGACAGGTTGTTGCCCTCTGTTTTGTTGACTATTGCCAGGGAAAGTCACAAAAGGTGCAGGAGAGTTAGATCCAGATGATCTACATTCTCTTGCAAAGTGCCCAAGCCTGTGGCATTTATGGCACTTCAACTTACTCTTGTCAAAACCAACTTTGGTTTGCCAGAGAGTCCTGGGAATTCCTTCCAGTTCTTTTGTAGAACTTCTGAGATCTGATATTTATCAAGGCCATTTGGCTCAAAATATCCATCTCTTCTAAGTCATCATCAGCAATCCCTTGAGATCATCCATGATGAAACATAGATTGTCACTATTACTACCAGCAGAATAACTATCAACACTCACAAAGGCAGGCTCAGAAGTGTTTGTAGAGAAATCAATATGCTCATCATACTGGCTTTCAGATGACGCATATTCTGACTCTTGATGTCCAATCAGGGCAGTGTTCCCTTGGACAAAATCCTCAGTGAGCTTGCCAGATGAAACCAATTTCCTTTTCTGCTCTATCTCTCTCTCGAATGTAAGCAGTTTCCCATGAAGTTGGGTGAGAGATAGGCGATCAACATCAGCATTTGAGCGTAGAACAATGGTATATGTGTTCCATCTCTCAGGCAGTGATCTTAAGAATCTATGGTTCATCTGACTCCTGGTATATTCATGTTTAACCATTTTCAATTCAGAGATTAAACATGAAAACCGCTCAAATTGTTGAGTCAGAGTCTCACCCTTTCTATGAGAGAAAGTCTCATATTGTTGGGCGAGGATTTCCCTGTTGTTTGCTAAAACCTCATCAGTACCACCAAATTGTTCTTTGATGGCATTCCAGAGGTCATGAGCAGACTCACAATGCAGAAGCCCAGAGTAAATCTCATTAGGAATAGCCATAGCCAAAATTCCATGGGCTTTTGCATCGATTTCAAACAACTTCTTGTCCTCATCGGAGTATTGCTCCTTCTTCTTTGGAACCAACTGGTTTGTTTCCGGATCATTCACCATTGGCTTATGTGGTCCATGTACCACAGATGTCCAACAACCTGAGCTATTGACAGACAGGTGATGGAGCAATCTTCTCTGCCAAATGTTATACTCATTCCTCACCAAGATCGGAGGCTTGGTAGAGGATCCAGTATTGAAAGGATCATTCGAAGAAGTAGTCATTGTGAAAATCAGACAGATTCAAGTAAAATCACAATAAATTTAGCTCAAAACCACACAGAACCTCAAATAAAACGGCCAGAAGCGATACACTCTCAATCTCTATAACAGATCCTTGCGAATTTGCTAATTCGATTAAACTTAGAGCGATTGAACAGTTTCAATGATCAATTGTTAGATCGATCAATGATTAACCTGCTCTGATACCATTTGTTAGGATCTCAGCCCTGGTTTAATCGATTGAACAGATATAGCAGCGGAATAGCTCAGAATTAGACAAATTCAAACAAGAACATTGATATAAAACGATAAGAGAATTTTGTTATAGAGAGAGAAATATCCGACAAAAGGAATATTGCATTAAGATTGTCGGCCTCAAAGGCACGATTACAGGTGAGTCATCCTTCCTTATAAAGGAAAGATGACGTAGGCTGATGTCACTTGAAAGTGACATGTAACCGTTTTATAACTACTGATGTTTAAAACTACTGAAGATGTCAACAACTGACATCTTCTTACAAATGTTCCTAAGTGTTAAACATCTTATTTACAACTACTGAAAAACATAAAACTACTGATACTACAACAACTGAAGAACAACCTCTTCAGTTGTTTACAAGTACTGAAAAGAAAAGTAAACAAACTACTGAAAGGAAAAGAAAACTACTGAAGAAGAAAAAACCATCACAACAACTGAAGAAGCCCTCTTCAGCTGTTGTCATCAGCTGTTAACATCAGCTGATGTCTTCAGTACTTGAACATCAGACTTTGTCTTTCAGCTGTTGATCTTCAGTCTTTGTCTTCAGTACTTGTTGAAGTCTTCAGACTTTAGATCTTCAGCTGTTGTCTCAGTCTTTGTCTTCAGTACTTCAGACGTACTTCAGCAGTTGTATTCTTCAGACTTTGTAGAACAGCTGATCAGGTCTTCTTCAGGTTGTGATGTCTTGTGGGACTTAGAGGTTTCTCTGATCAGGCTCATTGGTTCTTTTGGTCCAACAATATTTGATGCATGTTTTATAAAAAGACGTAAATGCATTTGTGAGGTATATCATTTTACTCAAGATCATTAAATTCCAGTGCAAGACTTGAAAGAGTTAAACAATACCTATGATTAATCCATCGTATTCTAAAGTGGTAAGAGAGATAGAATTATTGAGAAGAGGAATGGATAGATGAAGAAGTAATGTATCTCTGCAGAATAAAAAGTAAGAAGAAACAAGTTTCAACTAAGCAAAAGAAAAACTCTCAGTAGAAGAACTGCGGAAAACAAAGTCTGCTGAATCCGTAGAACTTCTGCGGAGAACAAAGCCGAATCTACGGATGAGGTATCAAAAAGAGTAGTTGGTAACAATCAAAGATGTTGATCTGAAGCAAACAAAAGTCATCAAATGATAAGAAGATTCAATTGCTGCATATTCCTAGGAACAGCAAAGAACAAATCAAGCTCTTCAAAAGAGGAAACAAAATCTCCCAAAGAACAAGAAAAAGAAGAAGATGAGCATGAGAGGAGGAATCTGATGAAATGTATTGCAAGTGGTGGGATTGACTAATCACAACTACAGAAGAATGCTAATTCAAAGTTAGTGTTTCATATGGAAATATGAACAATCATATGACTTCAGAGTGTTACTTTAAACAATTCTGTGCTATTGCAAACAAAAATAATCATTTAACTCAGGATGCTATTTAACAAAAGACACAAAAAACAAATGCACAAAGAAGTCAAAAACTAATTTGACAGAATCAGACTATCAATCTGCTGAAGGTCAAGATGATTCAAGCAAAAGAAGGTAAATCAAAAGCAAAAGGCAAAACCAAAGCAGAAATCTTCTGAAGATGCTAAATCTATGAAGAAAACATCAAGCCAATCCAAAACACCTCACAAAAAGGTGGACTTGGCTGAGATGAAGTCAATCATCAATGACAAATTCTTTGATCATTTTGAAAAGGGATCACATGTGTCTCAATCAAAAGCAAAAGATGATGAAACCTTAAAAGTGTAGGTTCATCTTCTAAATAAAAATATCAACCAAATAAAGATAAGGTAAAGGAAGAATCAATGAAGAAAGAAAACTCCAAAGCTTCTGCATCAGATTCGACAGAATCATCCTCACCATCATCAAATCAAAATGAATCAACAAGATATGAAATTAATACTGAAACTTCAGGATTAACTCACGAAGGAGTAAATGGTTTAAACTCTGTTGACAAACCCAAGACCACTAAGACTTGGGTTGTCACTTCTAACTGATTTATTTCTGAATGCATGAACAATATTGGAGAGCTGACAACAAGTGGTATGTTGACAGTGGTTGTTCCAGGCATATGACAGGAAACTATTCTCTTCTCCATGACTTCAAAGATAAAAATGCTTCTTATGTGGCATTTGGTGGGGATAAAATGGGAGGTAAAATTGTTGGTGAAGGGATGATAACAAATGGTGTGCTCAAATTTGAGAAAGTAAATTACTGTAAAAATTTACAGTATAATCTACTTAGTGTGTCTCAAATCTGTGATCAAAATTATACCACATTGTGTGATAATACTAACTGTTACATTCTTAAGCCAGAATTTATTGTTCCAGAAGATTGGATCCTCCTCAAAGCAGCAAGAAAAGGAAACACTTATGTTTTGGATATGAACAACACTTCTCTCACAAAATATGAAACATGCCTTATATATAAACTATCAGAAGACTTGTCTCAACTATGGTGTCGAAGGCTTGTCCACTCCAACATGAAGAACATGAATAAATTGGTGAAACATGATCTGGTCATTGGATTGCCAAACAAAGAGTTTCATTGCTCAACTCACTGTTCTTCATGTTACAAAGTAAAAAAAACATAGAGTGTCACATAAATACAAAACTATCAATTTATATACTACACCACCCAAATTGCTTCACAAGGATCTGTTTGGTCCTATCAATGTGATGAGCATCGGAAAAAGGAATATTGTTTGGTGATATTTGATGATTTCACAAGATTCACATGGGTCTTTTTCTTAAAAAAAGAATGAAACATCAGAAACATTAATGGACTTTGTGATCAAGATTGAGAATCATCTTGATTCAAAAGTTAAAATTTTTAGGAGTGACAATGGTACTGAATTTGTCAATTTTGAACTGGATTCCTTTTGCAGGAGGAAAGGTATTGCAAGACAATTCAGTGCACCAAGAACTCCACAACAAAATGGAGTAGCTGAAAGAAGAAACATAACTCTCATTGAAGTTGCCAGAACAATGCTAGCTGATTCATAATTACCTATCACTTTTTGGGCTGAGGCTGTGAATGATGCACGCAATGTTCGAAACAGAACATTAATTGTCAAAGAACATAACAAAACTCCCTATGAGCTCTTATTTAAAAGAAAACCATACATAGGATATCTGAAAGTCTTTGGATGTCATGTAACTGTTTTAAACATGAAAAAGTCATTGGGAAAATTTTCAGAAAAAGCATATGATGGTTTCTTTGTTGGATACTCTTCAACATCAAAATCATATAGGGTTTATATTCCACAACATAACATTGTGGAAGAAAATCCTAATGTGTCTTTTGATGAATCTGTATTTACAAAGTCAGTTAAAGGTCCATCATGGTTGCTTGACATAGATGCTTTTGCCAAATCATTTAACTATGATTATTTGAACAATGCATGATCTGATGAAGTGTGTTATCCATTTGTTCCACCTCTTATGACTGAAGTAACCTTATCTACTGATCCTCCAAGGATACCCCCATTCTCAGATGAAAACACTTCAGTAGATGCAGATACTACATTTGGAAACAAACATGTTGCGCCAAAAGATGTGAATGATGTGCCTTCAACAGATCCAGGCTTTCAAGTGAATGCAACAAATCTTGGAAATGATTCATGTCCTCACACAATATCCGGAGAAACTTCTACGGAAGAGCAAAATGCTTCCGGAGAAGTTCCTACGGAAGAGCAAAATGCTTCCGGAGAAGTTCCTGCGGAAGAGAAAACTGTTCCGGAGAAGTTCCTACGGAAGAGCAAAATCTTTCCGGTGAAGTTCCTATGGAAGAGAAAAATCTTTCCGGAGAAGTTTCTTCGAAAAAGCAAAACAAAACTAGAGATACCCCTGCAGCCCATACAAGAGACTCTCATGATCATTCTTCTCATGTTAAGCATTTTGATTATTTCTTAAAATCACAAGCTGAGGTGAATCAGTGTGAGACACTGGAAATGACTAACCGGGGATCATCTATACCAGTTGAATCAACTCCTTCAATGAGGATCCATAAGACTCATCCAATTGTCAACATCATTGGAAATCCTGAAAAGAGAACTACAAGGAGTCAAAGTGGTACAACCAACCTTTGTCTCTTCAGTTGTTTTCTTTTACAAGTGGTGCCTCCAATATCATTGTGGCTTTAATAGACAATAGATGGATTGAAGCTATGCAAGAAGAGCTTTAGCAGTTCAGAAAGCAAAAAGTGTGGTCTCTTGTTGATTTGCTTGAAGGTCAACATCCTATTGGAACAAGATGGCTACACAAAAACAAACTGGATGATAGAGGGATTATTGTAAGAAACAAAGAAAGGTTGATTGCACAAGGATACACTCAAGAAGAAGAATTGACTATGATGAAGTTTTTGCACCATTGCAAGAATTGAGGCCATATGAGTGTTTCTGGCTTATCCATCATATAAGAAGTTCACTGTGTATCAGATGGATGTAAAGTGTGCATTCTTATATGGGAAGATTGATGGGGAAGTTTATGTATCACAACCCCCTAGTTTTGAAGATCCTCATTATCCCCATAGGGTATACAAACTAGATAAAGCCATGTATGGTCTTCATCAAGCACCAAGAAAATGGTATGAAACACTATCATCTTTCTTGCTCAAGCATGGCTACAAAAGAGGAACTATTGATCAAACTCTCTTCCTCAAACAAGAACATCAAGATCTCCTAGTAGTTCAAATATATGTTGATGACATTATATTTGGTTCAACTAATAAGAGATTGTGTGTGAATTTTGAAGAGCTAATGAAATCTGAATTTCAGATGAGTTCAATGGGTGAATTAACCTTCTTCGTGGCCTTCATGTTCATCAAAAATTAGATGGGATATTCATCAATCAAGAAAAATACATACATCAAATTCTAAAGAAATACAATCTTGCTGAAGTATCCTCATACAAAACACCAGCATCAACAATTGATAAGATTGCTCCTAAGCATTCTAGAAAATCTATTGATCAAAAATTTTATAGATCAATGATAGATTCACTTATGTATTTAACTGCCAGTAGACCTGATATTATGTTTGCTGTGTGTGTATGTGCTAGGTACCAATCTGATCCCAAGGAGTCTCATCTCAATGTTGTAAAAAGAATTTTCAGATATCGCAAAGGAAAACTAGGACTTGGTCTTTGGTATCCGAAGGATGGAGACTTTACACTCTACTCATAGTCAGACAGTGACTATGGTGGATGTAACAGTATTAGAAAATCAACAACCGGTGGATGCAATTCATTGGACCAAGGCTAGTATCATGGCAGTGCAAGAAACAAACCAATGTTTCTGTATCCACAGCTGAGGCTGAGTACATTGCTGCTTCAGCTGGATGTTCTCAAGTTTCTTGGTTGCAAAACCAATTACTTGACTATGGTTACAATTCCTTCAAACCTCAATTTATATAGACAATTCTACTACTATGTTTATAACTGCTAATCCTGTGCAACATAGTAAAACAAAACATACTGAAATAGCATATCATTTTCTGAGAGATTGCTCAGAAAAGGGTTTGATTAAGTTAGTCAAAGTGGATACGTCAAATTAGCTTGCTGATTTATTCACTAAAGCCTTTGATTCAGTCAGATTTAACTTTCTAGTTGAGTCTCTGGGCATGATTAACTTAGATTAATCAAGTCTAAACAAATAAAATACTATGTGTAATGATGCTTCAGCATGACATATGTTTAGGAAATGATAGTACACTATAGCTTTGCTTATTCCTGAATTCATAAATAACAATAAATCTCAGCAAGTTTCTTGATATGTGAGTAGATTCATCTTGAGTGGAAACTAATCTGAGTGCATGCCAAACATAATGCTAAAGTGATTGTTTGTGGGAAACTTCATTTTGAGAATACAAGGTGCGTCTTTTTCTTATGGGACCGATTCACTCATCTAAACACACTATGTACCAACACTTTATAATAGCTATCTTTGCAAATCATACTCCCTCTATTTTGTGTAAACAAAGACCTGGGTGTATGATCACCATACTGAAATTTAGTTACAAACGGTGAACAGATCATGATCCTTATCATCCCTCTGTTTTGTGTAACCAAAGACCTGGGTTAAAGGCACCTCTGTTTTACTTGAGTAAAGACCTGGTGACCTGATGATGATCATATCTAAGCTCTCAAAAGAATCCTATGTGATCAAGTGTATATTATCTTGAGCTTTTACATCATTGCATTAATGAGATGTCAAATGCATCTCAAGATAGATCTTATACCTTAAAGTACATAGTTTTAAGTGTGAAAAAATGATGATTTGTCTTGCAAAGGGAGGACAAAATCTTTGTAAATTGAATGTAAAGCCCATAACAGTTTTTCTAAATCAACATGAAAACATGATAAGCAGCATGCCTAGTTCATGCATGAGCTCTGTATGGATTTAAGTGGACAATATACTTGCAATCAGAAATTTGTTCAGATATCAATTTAACAACCTAACTCATCAGGATGAGGCTTAGTATTATAGTATGATCCCATCATATGTGTATATATGTATGATCATTTTAATACTGTTACAAATCATGTTATTCCTCTTAAAGAATATTCTGATAAATGCTTAAATTCACCATTAATCACAAATTTAAGGGGAGTAGAATACATGAAGTTAAGTTCTTCAATCAGCAGCATTGTCTATCTCATTATCAATTTGAAGGAATTGGAATCTGAGCATCATCTCAGCTTCTGGATACATGAAAAGTTTCTCAAAATCAGTATAAGCTTTCTTGTGCTAAATTGCCATGTATACAAAACCTACAAGGTCCTAAACCAATAAATGGTTCTAACCAATGGACTTGGACCATACAACCAACAATATTTCTCTGCATTGTGCTATTTTAAGCATCAGCAGAAGCTACAGTACTATATTAGGCATGAGCAGAAGCTACAATGTCGAAATGTTAAATGTTTATCCGTAGATTGGTAAACTACGGATGAACAAAGATCAACAAATGTAATTTAATTTTAAATGTTCATGAGCAGATGTTGTTGATCTGTAGATATTCTGTGGAAGAATACGTTGAGAGTCTCACTTAATTAATGAGATAAATAAATGTGTCTGAGAGTATAAATAATGTGGTTTGACCTCTCAAATTCATTTTCGCTTTTTCAACTCACTTTTCAGACCTAGAAAAACCCACTCTCAACAAACGTTTTCCCACTTTCTCAGTATTCAAATTTCACCATATCAAAACATTAAACAACATATATTTGTGTTCTTAATCCACTGTTATTAAGGTAAAACATGTTGTAATATTCAAGAATGAACCATTTTGATTCTTGTTTATCTCACAACTATTCGTATTCTCATATCAATAATGTGATTTTATCGAAGTCTTCTTCTTATGAACAGATGGATAATCGATTTGTGAAAGAACACAATGTGTGTGCCTTCTTAAACCCTGATGATCCTGTCTCAGAAGGGTGTCAAGAACTTATCAGATATCTAAGAAGAACAAGGTTGTTTTATGCTTTATCTGCAGAGTCTGTGATTTATCAATCACATATCACTGATTTCTGGAACTCTGCATGCATAGATGAAGACGGTGAAGCTATTGTGGCTACTATGAAGAATCGATGACTGAGAATCGATGAACAGATAATAAGAAGGGTTCTTGAGTTGGGAGAAGTCGAAGCCGGTCATCCTGATGTGTTTGAAGATGAATACATAGAGAAAGTATTTTACTGATGGGATATGATGGTGATTTCAACAAAGAAGAAATCAAGAAAGGAAGACTTTACAAGCCGTATAGATTTCTCTGTCACACTTATCTTAAGTGCATGTCAAACAGAAAATCTGGTCTTGACAGATTCACAAGGCACATTTCCTCTGGGATTATTGGTGTTTTTGAGGGAAGAACCTACAACTATTCAAAGTACATCTTCAACTGCTTAAGTGAGCACATCAAGTGCAGAAGGCTGATAAGATGTACATGTTTCGAAGGATCCTACAACTGATCATTAATGCTAATCTGCCTGGAACTTCTGTGGATGGTGGTGTGTTTAGTCAAGCACACCTTGGCAGATCTATTCTGAAAAAAAACTCTCTGGGAAATATGAAGGAGGTGATTTTGACATGTTTGCACATGTGATTGATGTTGCTCCAAATATCCCTGAAAAGCTTGTGTGGAAAGATGAACAAGAGAATTCTCCAACCAAGTCTGTTCAAGACACTTTCTCACCAGATACATCACCCATACATCAACAATCTCCAGCCAGCCAGAATACTGAACCAATCTCTCCCATCCAACCACACTCACCAAACAGTCTTTACACTAGGGAGACAGAGTTAGTCTCACAAACAAGTATAGTTAAACTGTCTTCATCCAAGACTGAATCCCCAATAATCTCAAACAAAACTGAACAAGTATCTCTAGTGTCTGATCATCAATAACAACAACAACCTCATCAAGAACTTGCAAATCAAATCATTGCGCTCAGTTCAAGCTCAGCAAGTGTAGACCCAAAAGAAGTTAAAGATGATGAGATTGCTTCTTAACATCAGGAAGTAGAAGAAGAAACAAACCATGTTGATGTAATAGCATACAATAAAGAGGATCTAAGTGATGCTAATATCCTTGTCAGCAAGAGTTATCTGGTTGCTGAGTACAACAAGCTGGTGCTGAAATCAAATAAAAGAAAGCAAAGAATACAGGAGTTGAAAGGAGTGATCAGAGAAAATGATGAAGAGTTGATAAAGCAAGAAGCTAGAATAAAAAGGTTGAGAGAAGATGTCGTGTGCAATAATAAAGTGATTTATTCTCTTCTTCAACAAGATTCTGAACTCAAAGAAGAAGTAAATAAAGAGAGAGAAGAAAATGAGAAGCTAACTGTGAAAATTGATCAAATCAATGACACTATCTATGATCAATCAGCTCTGTAGAGAAGAAAAGAAGAAGAGATTGATGAACTGAAAATGAAGTTATGTGCTCTTGAATCAAACCAACGAAAGAAACCTGCTGAATCTCCTAAGCATCTCATTCAATACTCAAGGAAGAGGAAGTATTTGGGCCCAACAAAGATTCAAGTAATCAATGTTGAATACTTTCCTAAACGATCAAGACATACATCTTCTGAGCACACTCCTTCTATGGAAAATTTAACATCAAAGCAAGCTGCTAGTGATGAATCTGTGAGTGATGCTGAATGGAAAGAATTAGTTGAAGATAGACCTGACAAAGCTCAAGAAGAATCAAACACTGATGTTCTTCTTACATCAAAAGACATCATGGAAGAGAGGCCTGAATCTGCTATGTTTATGACCCTGATCAACCATGGATTTCCATATGACATGGTTGAAAGGATGAATATGTCTGAGATGAAGAACACATTGACAGAGTTTGAACTTGCAAGCTTTATGATTCCAAATTGTGAAACTATGAAGCTTTCAGCACCTTTCAATCCATCCAAAAGATAAAGAAGGAGTTGGGTCATTGTGACACAACTAAGCTGAGTAGATATAACATGACTTGCTGGTTACAAGGCCATAACTACAAACCACATGAGCTTAAGGGAAGTCAATAGGAGAACTTAGAAGGATGATGGAGCATGTGATAAAAGTTGAGCTGGATACTGGTGTAAAACTCAGAACTGAAGCTCCTCATCCATCTTATGAACAACAAAGTAAACTTCCTGCTGAACCTATAACAGTTGAACCTAAAGATCAGCACAAAAGGAAGGACAAACTGATCAGAGAGCCAAAAGAAGTAATTCCCGGAAAAGTATGGCCATTGGGCACTACAGTGAGGGAGATAACTGAATAGAAATCCATTCTGACACAACTAATAGACCACCTCACGACTCCCAATTTTGTGAAAGAAAACAAGATCAGGGCTTGGAAATATGATCCAGACTAGGATTGTGCTATTATTAAAGAACATTTGGAAGAGTTGAATACTTCCATGATGTATTTTCAATTGTGTGTCTACCAGAGAATGACATCAAAGATCTTCAAAGCCTGATCATCTGCAATTATCCAATTCACCCTAGAGGAAGAAACTTCTCAACTCTAGTGGGAAAGCTCAAGACTAAGTTTAAAGATGATGTCCTAAATGAAGCTAAAAGAGAAGATGCAGAGCATCAGAAGAGAATCAAAGGGCTTAAAAGATACAAGTCCAATGCCTCAGAATCAATAGATGATGAATTCTTGAAGAGGGAAGGAACTCAATTCACATACCCTATAACTGAATGGGGATATGTTGAGAAAACAAGGAGTTGGTGTTATTAAGAAATGATGAAAACAAGAAAGCTGACCATATCAGGATCTTTGATCCTGTGGAAATCAAACTACTTCATCTAGCTACACCTCATACCTCAATGACAAATTCTTTCCCAAGTTGGCCGATGAAAAAGGACAGAATGATTTGTTCCTACATGTCCATGTGATCCAAGTGATTGATAAATTACATGCAAAAGCTTACAAAAGAAGAAGATACAATGCTGGACTGCTAAAGGGAACAACTTTTGATGAAGTAATTGAACTCAGAATTTCAGAGCAAGATGAGTTAGAAGTGATGAATAACAATAATGTGTTAGACACACTTACTATGGAGGAAGATGTCTGGGAATTAGCTTTGAGAGTCTGAAGAAGTTCAGCAAGATGAAGATCAACTACAAGTATGATGATCAAAAGACTGCTGTATCTTACTTCCATAATAAGATCATTGCCAGAGTCAAGGAACTTTCAGTGTTGAAGAACTGATTGCAAGTATCTAATCCTAAGGGGGAGTATTGTTAGGTCTAGTTTCAGTAGATCTAGTTCATTATGTATAGGCTTAGTACTTGAATTAATATCTGTAATGAATGTTTGTAATTCATTATTGTGTATGCATTAAATATATAGGTTAACCCATTTTTGTGTGTGTTGATTTATGTATGGTTGCAGGTACACACATTATACTTGGTCAACTTATGAAATTGACCAAGTGTAAGAAACATCTACTGATGAACATTTTGTTCTTCCGTAGATATATTTCGTACAAGTAACTTGTCATCCGAAGATCCTCTGCGGATGAACAACCAGAAGTGAAGAACAAGATTGCTTTGGAAGGACAAGATTGCTTCGGAAGAACAAGACTTCTGCGGAAGAACAATTCTTCTGCGGAAGAACAAAGTCCTACGGAAGACACATATTCCTACGGAATCCAAACACTTGATTAATGCAAGTGTTACATGTCAACAAATCAACAAGGAAGTTAAGCGAATCCCGAGAAATCCGATGATTCCTTAACTGACACAAATCAAATCTCAAGAGATCCAGTGTTTCCTACAACAGAAACATCATTGTCTATATATATATGGATCCTAGGTTTCGATTAACGAGGGTTGTTTTAGACGGTTGATAGAGCGACAACAGCAACAACATTATAACAATCACTTCAAAGTCTCTCAATCAAACCCTAGCAGCCGTCACATCATAACATACTTTGATATCATTCATTTGTTATATTTGTAATCATTAACATGTTCTAATAAAATACATATTAATCATTAATTGTGTTATGCTACATGTGTTCTTGAACATTCATTGATATTTAAAGTTATTGCAAAACAATTAAACCAAATCAACGTTGATTCCACAAACGTTGACTTGTCAATCGACCGACATTGATAATTCCTGTTCGCGATCCTTGGATTCATAGAAACACAACCATAACATCAACAAGCATGAACATTGATCAAAATCACACCATACCCGCAACATGAACACATTCAACATGCGGGTAAGAAACCCTAGTTTTATAAAAAGTTCAATCATGCATTCCCAACCCCAAAATCATTTAAAAACATGTAAAAAGGGGTTCTAGAACTCACCTTTGAAACTCTTGAGTATGGCTTCTTCCAAACTCATTTGCAATTGAGTTCAACCGCCTTGAAATTCGAATTTTCAGCTTGTTCTTCTTTCCTGACCAAGACCTCTGCTCTTTCCTACCTCTCTCTCTAAAAATCACAGATCTGAATGTTGTAAGAGTAGAGTGAGTTGCCATGCCCACTTTACACTGACTTTCAAACCTTTTTATCCTTTTGACACTTGTTACCCCTCAACTTGGGTAAAATATCATTTCTTTCTTTTTCTTCACTTTATTCTTCTTTCTTTAAGTTTAAAAAAAATAACCGGGTGGTACAATATTTTACAAAAAGGATAAAAGTTCATAAAGTAGAAAGCAACATATTCAAGACCTCAATGAACAGTTACCAAAAGCATGGATATTTTCACCAACTTGTCTAAGTTAGTGAGTCTTTAGAGTTGTATCAAAAGTGATCCAACTTTATAGAAATATACATCAGATAAAGCATGTGTAAAAAGTCTTCGGAAGAAATCAATCTTCATGTCATGGCTTTGAAAGACTTTGTCTTTGAAGCTTCAGAAGACATCACTTTTGGCTTTAGAAGATATTGATCTTGGCTTCAAAAGATTTTACACTTAGAGTATTTTTGATGTATGATGTAAAACATCCGAAGCATTTCTACTCTACACTTAAGTGCATGCATACTGGAGAGACTTTGGATGTTTTAGGTGCATCATCCATACATAAAACCTTATAAATGTTCATATCCATCTGGTATCCACTGAGGATACATTACAACTTAGTGAGAGTAAGGGGTTGTTTGTTTATGTCTGACTGGCTGACCCAACTGACTCGGTTAGGGGTCAATCCGTTTGATACTCGTGTGGAGCCAGCTGACCAGGTCATTTCTTCTGACCCATACCTGAAAAAATAGTTTGCTGACTTAAAATCTACACCTCCAACACCGAGTGCCTCCCTCCCCCTCCCCCTACGCTCTCCCTCCCAAAGCCCTACACTCGATCGGCGACCTCCCCCTCCCCCTACGCTCTCGGTCGGGAATAAGGTAAGTGAATTGGAGGAGATGTGGTGGAGAAAAACAATACCAGAGGTCGCAATGGCCGTGAGTCGGTTGTGATGATCGACTACGACGAGGACATAGCGGTGGTCGGAGAAGACGTGTGAGGTGTGGTGATCGGTGGTGTTCACCGACGGAGAGATTGAATGTTGTTGGACACCATTATAATGAGGGATGTTTAGAAATGCATTCTAGAAGTAGTTTCTTAATTTTTAAGTATCTGTCATGTTGTTTATGATTACTTTGTAATTTAGATGTCCAATATTAAATACCAGATGTGTATGTATATAGGTATGTAGATGGGTATGTATATGGGTATGTAGATGTGTATTTAAAAGGGTATTTTTATCATTCAGAAGAGTCGGTCAGATACTAATCAAACAGCTAAGTTTCAGTCAGATGCAGACTTAGTCAGAACTTATTACCGGGTCAGCTTCTGACTTAGTCAAATCTTACTCAGTTAGCGCAATCAAACAGCCCCTAAGAGTCTTGAGGGTTTCAGTCATCTTAATGACCACACAATAGCGTGTCCATTGTCTGGGAAGAGTTTTGAACTTCCTTACAATGTCCATGTTCTCAAGAGTTACTCCAACATCTATTATAGTATCCACAATCTCAACATACTTGAAGTATTGCTGAGTCATTGTTTCACCGGTCTTGTAGATGAAGTTTTTAAATTGCTTCTTTAAGAGGTATTTCTTGTTTTTTTACTTTATTACACTAGTGTAATTTTTTTATGTTTACTAGGTTACACAAATACCTAAAAGAACATTTATCTATTATAATAAAAAGAAATTTTAGTTGGACACTTAGCATAATTCTAAAGCTTGTAAGTCTAATTTTTCTGTCTATCTCTCCTATTAAATAATTACATTAATTACAAACAATATTATTTAGATCTTGTTTTGATTAAATATAGTTTTTTAAATAACTTAAGAAATAGTTCTTTTTAAAATCTAATATCTAAAGTAATATTTGTTAAGATAAGAAATTTTTCTAAAACATCAAAAAAAATAAAAAAAAATATGAAATATTAAAAAATTAGTGTTTTAATAATTGAGGGTTTTTTTAAATGACAGTTTTTAAAATGGTTTTTTTGCAACATAATGTTTGAATATTTTTAAAAAATAAAAAAATTATTTTATTACTTATAATTATTATTCATAAATATTTTAATCGTAACCTATATCAAAATATCATTTTATAATTAAAATTATTTTGTTCTTATTTATTTAAATACGTATTTATTAAACTTATGTAATGCACGATGTACTAACCTATTATTTTTTATATATGTAATGATTTCATTCAAACAAAAAAAGAAGTAAAGATCCTGATTGATTAATTTTGAATAGTTAACGTAGTTATCATAATAATAATATATAGTTAATATTTGAATGTTACCACAGTCGTATATTAGTAAAATTTTAAGATTTAAAATTAAATTTTCTTGGGGTGAATGTTGTAATTTTATTTGTGTTGGTTTCAAAATTAATTGGTTGGTGTCAAAATTTTCTCGGATTCGGTGAAGATTAGATCGTATAAGTACTATTATTAAACAAATTCATGTGGGCTAGTGCCCCTATCTATCATCCATTCCATCATCCTGCAACGGTCGTGCGTGTGACTACATCATGTCATAATTAGTCTACTTTTTTGTGATGCATGTCTATATATGTTGTGAATTGTGGTAGTAAACATTAATGTATCGCTGGCAATACATGTTATGTGATGGGGATATCCGAATATATACTCTAGTTTTCGAAATTTGCTACTAAAAGAATGAAACAGATCGCGGATCCACTAAATTAGGCGACTTTGATGGTAGTATTGCATCTTTAGTTTAATTATTAATTAAGAAAAGGTCATGGATCCACCAAATAAGCCGAGGTTTGGGATCACCAATATAAACATGTTAAAAAAAATTAAATATAAAATATAGTAAATTACATGTATGGTCCTATGTTAAAATTAAAGATTCGTTTCTTATAGTATTAATATGATCCATAAAAAAAAAATTCATTTATAGTATCAAGTTCAGTTAGTTAATAATTGATAATGTTAAAAGTTATAAAAATAACATTTTACCCGCATCGAGCATCCATGTAATTTATGTTTTAAACTGTGGTATTATTTTTATTAAAGAAAACTGTACATTTTTGTTGTTCAAAGTTTTTTATTTTTCATAATTTTATTATTCATTATTAATATGTTTATTGTATCTTAAAATAAGTTTTAAATACATTAATATACTTTCATAATGACATATTTAATAAAATATTTTCTTTTTAACATGTTTAAATTGTTCGTTTTCTAAATGTTGTTCTTAAAGCCGTTTAATATTTATAACATTTTTAAAGCTTTTTTTTTCTACATTTTTTTTGTAAACTATGTATTTTTAAAGCATCTTTAAAAACGATCATTTTTTAAATGTCTTTTTTCATAAACTATTCATTTTCAAATGACATTTTTAGTAGTTTTTTAAAATGTTCAATAAACAAATAGTTTTAAAATAATATTTAGAAATAAATAAATATAAAAATTACATTTATAAAAACCAAATGGTTTTAAGAAAGAAGATAATACTTTTAAAAAATCAAAAGATTTAGAAACATTTAAAAACCTGAACATTCTAAAAATGACATTTTAAATTTATTTTTTATTTATATAAAAAATAAATTACATTGATAATATTTGAAGGTAAAATAGTCATTTTCTAAAACTTAACATTACTAACTAAACTAATAGAATAAGAATAATTAATGAAAGATAAACATAACATGAGAGATTATATTTAAAATTTTAACAATTTAAGGACTAGATTCAAAATTTTGACCAAACTACATAAACCATCCATGTGATTTACTCTTAAAAATAAATAGAAACATAAATTATCTATTTTTATGAATAAGTCTGTAATATATACGAATGTGAATGTCGACTAGATAAATATTTATACATGTTAGTTGACTATAAATTAAATAAATAGTGAAACAATATTAATGTTTATAAATAACTAAAAACCTTTTTGTATATAAAATTTTTACCAGATCTAGTCAATATCTTCTCAAACTTAAGAAATCGTTTGTTTAGAATATCCTCATGTATTGTAGTGTCATGTGAATAAAAATATAAAAATTTAAAGATATATATTAGATATGTTTTATAATATAATTATTAAAAGAATAAGATAATTATTCAATTAATTGAACAATACATTCTCCTCAATCACAATAAACTCAAGAGAGTAAGTTTTACCAGATTATTATACATTGTTTGCCTCCATAAATGAATCATAAGACGTAACTTGATGGTTTATCAATAATGTATAAACCAATATACATAAATAAAAAAATGAACGAAGTGAAAGTTATGGTTGCACGATAAAAAAATATTAGTAAGTTTATCATTGTTGGACCAAAAGAACCAATGAGCCGGATCAGAAAACCTTAAGTCCCACAGACGTCACAACAACTGCTGAAGTCCACAACAGCTGAAGACAAGTGCTGAAGATAAAGTCTGAAGACACAAGTGCTGAAGACAAAGTCTGAAGACACAAGTGCTGAAGACACAAGTGCTGAAGACAAAGTCTGAAGACAAGTGCCGAAGACCAAGTATCAGTCGTTGTCACAACAGCTGAAGAGGTCTTCTTCAGTAGTTGTGATGGTTTTCTTTCAGTAGTTTTATGTTTTTCCTTTCAGTAGTTTTGTAAAACGACTGAAGAGCTTGTTCTTCAGTCGTTGTAGTTTCAGTAGTTTCGTATTAGCAGTTTTATGTTTTATACTTAGCACTGTGATATGTTCTCAGTAGTTGTGAACATTTCAGTAGTTTGTTAAGTTTTAGTTATTTTTGTAATATATCTGCCAGATGTCACTATCCCGTGATATCAGCAGTGATTGCACTCTATATAAGGAGTGTCAACCTAATTGTAATTGGTGAATGATTGAGCAGAAAAATTTGATATAATTGAAACATTCCTTTTCACAGAAATCTATTCTCTCTTTACAACCGTATTTGTTTTTAATGCATACGAATATCAAATTCTTGCTAAAATTTGTCTAATTCTTGTTCTTATTCCGCTGTGTTACACTCTAATCCATCAAACTTGAGATCACTGATTCTTGAGGAAGAAGTCAGTAGACTACAAAGACTACTTGACCAATTCTCTCAAAAAGCAAGTCCATCTGCCACCAACATAAACCCACAGATGGCACCTTCACCTGAAGGTCTCCCACACACTCAACCACTCAAAACTTCCGAGCCACCAGCTTCTATTTCTGGCACTGCTTCTCAGGGACAGAACCCCTCTGAGCAAACAGCTGCTATCTTTCAGCAATCCCTACCTCTCATCACCCCAATGATCACAGACATTGTGATCAAAACCATGGATGAGAGGCTTCCCTCAATCATACAACCCCTGGTGGAGGAGATTGTGAGCACAAGGCTTTCTGCTACTCAAACCTTGCAACCAATGCAACCAAAAAGGGGGAGAGTCAGTCAGTGAAAGCAATGAGGAAGAGCATAAAGGGGAAGAAAGAAAAGGAGACTGAGAAGAAAGAGGAGTTTGTGAAGGGAGCTGACATTGATCAAGTGGGTGAAAGTCACAAAGACTTTCATGTCACATATAAGAAGAGGAAGGTTGAAGGAAAAGAAAAAGAACTCGAACTTGATGAGATGATCAAAATGGCGGACGCTACACACAGTAAATCAATGCACTCCATTATTGATCAATTGTATAGACAGGGGTTCGATACTGCATAGCTTGACTCAGAGATTAGGAGACTTGAAGTTGATGAAATTAACTCAAGATGGGCAAGTTATGATGCATTAGAAAGAGAAAGACTAGAGATCATGATCAGATTCACTGCAAAGTACCTTGGGAGATCATTGATCGAGATTAAGTCATGGACCAGGGATAGTATCTTGGCAATAACCACCAAGATCTGTTCGTCTGAAGCATAAAGTAAGGGATTCGTGATTGAAGCACTAAATGAGGCAGGTGCTGGGAACAGAAAGGAACTAGCTAAACACTCAAAAGCCTCACTCACTACAAGAATGCTAGAACAACCTGCAAAACCTCCCACTTCAAGATCACCACTACCACAACCCACTAAACCAATTCCTTTACCCTCAAAACCAACAGCCGATGATGCACCCAAGAAGAAGAAGAGAAGGGTGTTGAGGCTAGAAGAAGAAGAAGAAGAGGATGATGAGGAAGAAGAAAGGCTGCCTCTTTCTGCAGTCCTAACTTTGCCTAAAGCCAAACCTATGCCCATCACTCCCACCTCACAGATGGAAGCTATGAAAGTAAAGATAGAAGAAGAACAACAGCAAAAGCTTCATGATGATGAGATGCTGAAAAGCATAGACAAAACTTATGCTGCTTCTTCATCAATAATCAGTATGAAGAAAGAGGCTCTGAGATTGTACACCCTTGCTAACACATTCCAATATCAAAAGGAAAAGGTGAGAATAGGGCCTAATCCTAGGGTGGCTCACAGAATTGTGAAGAAAGACATTCCTTCGATATACAAGGGCCAAGTAAAAAGGATCGTAGATGAAGAGATCACAGTGGTCCTTGTAGTATCACCCTGGGAAATTGTAGAAGATTTCAAGAAGGCCTATGAAACTAAACAGCCACCCCAAAAGATATTAGAGAACAGAGTAATTAAAAAGGGGTTAGTCTAAAAGAGGCTTGAGAACTTCAAACAAAATAAGCTCAGTCTGTTACTTGAAGGGACTCACCCAGATGAGTTTGCATACAGACAGATCACAACAGTTGAGCTCAAAAATGGCATACAGGCTAAGTACATTTCAGAGCTGCATGGGCGTGAAGGACTGTTTGATGGTGGAGCTGAAAATCTTACCATGGAAGAACAAATTATGTTTCTCAGAGCATACACCAGAGAATCCTACAGGCTTATACATGGGAAGTAGATTTCATGGATAGGACCACAGCCCTGTGTCCAGTTCCCCAAAGTCAGGGCTCCTATCCATACTATGCCAACCAAATTTCAGAAATCTATTCCCAGGCCAGTGCTTAATTGGGTCATCTTCTTAGCTAATCAAGAAGGAAAAAGACCAATCTTATTGCCAACAATAAGTGGGACCTCAATAAAGTTAAGGTTTTGGCTGGATTGGTTCAGGGGGAGTTTGTTGGACCAAAAGAACCAATGATCCGGATCAGAAAAACCTTAAGTCCACAAACGTCACAACAACTGCTGAAGTCCACAACAGCCGAAGACAAGTGCTGAAGACACAAGTGCTGAAGAAAAAGTCTGAAGACACAAGTGCTGAAGACAAAGTCTGAAGACACAAGTGCTGAAGACAAAGTCTGAAGACACAAGTGCTGAAGACAAAGTCAGAAGACACAAGTGCTGAAGACAAAGTCTGAAGACAAGTGCTGAAGACCAAGTATCAGTAATTGTCACAACAGCTGAAGAGGTCTTCTTCAGTAGTTGTGACGGTTTTCTTTCAGTAGTTTTATGTTTTTCCATTCAGTAGTTTTGTAAAACGACTGAAGAGCTTGTTCTTCAGTCATTGTAGTTTCAGTAGTTTCGTATCAGCAGTTTTATGTTTTATACTTAACACTCTGATATGTTCTCAGTAGTTGTGAACAGTTCAGTAGTTTGTTAAGTTTTAGTTATTTTTGTAATAAATCTTCCAGATGTCACTATCCCGTGATATCAGCAGTGATTGCACTCTATATAAGGAGTGTCAACCTAATTGTAATCGGTGAATGATTGAGCAGAAACATTTGATATTATTGAAACATTCCTTTTCACAGAAATCTATTCTCTCTTTACAACCGTATTTGTTCTTAATGCATACGAATATCAAATTCTTGCTATAATTTGTCTAATTCTTGTTCTTATTCGCTGTGTTACATTCTAATCCATCAAACTTGAGATCACTGATCCTGTAAAGGGAGCTGACATTGATCAAGTGGGTGAAAGTCATAAAGACTTTCATGTCACATATAAGAGAGGAAGGTTGAAGGAAAAGAAAGAGAACTCAAACTTGATGAGATGATTAAAATGGCGGACGCTACACACAGTAAATCAATGGACTCCATTATTGATCAACTGTATAGACAGGGGTTCGATACTGCACATCTTGACTCAGAGATTAGGAGACTTGAAGTTGAAGAAATTAACTCAAGATGGGCAAGTTATGATGCATTAGAAAGAGAAAGACTAGAGATCATGATCAGATTCATTGCAAAGTACCTTGGGAGATCATTGATCGAGATTAAGTCATGGACCAGGGACAGTATCTTGGCAATAACCACCAAGATCTGTTCGTCTGAAGCATACACTAAGGGATTGGTGATTGAAGCACTAAATGAGGCAGGTGCTGGGAACAGAAAGGAACAAGCTAAACACTCAAAAGCCTCACTCACTACAAGAATGCTAGAACAACCTGCAAAACCTCCCACTTCAAAATCACCACTACCACAACCCACTAAACCAATTCGTTTACCCTCAAAACCAACAGCCGATTATGCACCCAAGAAGAAGAAGAGAAGGGTGTTGAGGCTAGAAGAAGAAGAAGAAGAGAATGATGAGGAAGAAGAAAGGCTGCCTCTTTCCGCAGTCCTAACTTTGCCTAAAGCCAAACCTATGCCCATCACTCCCACCTCTCAGATGGAAGTTGTGAGAGTAAAGATAGAAGAAGAACAGCAGCAAAAGCTTCATGATGATGAGATGCTGAAAAGCATAGACAAAACTTATGTTGCTTCTTCATCAATAATCAGTATGAAGAAACAGGCTCTGAGATTGTACACCCTTGCTAACACATTCCAATATCAAAAGGAAAAGGTGAGAATATGGCCTGATCCTAGGGTGGCTCACAGATTGTGAAGAAAGACATTCCTTCGACATACAAGGGCCAAGTAAAAAGGATCGTAGATGAAGAGATCACAGTGGTCCTTGTAGTATCACCCTGGGAAATTGTAGAAGATTTCAAGAAGGCCTATGAAACTAAACAGCCACCCCAAAAGATGTTAGAGAACAGAGTAATTAAAAAGGGGTTAGTCTACAAGAGGCTTGAGAACTTCAAACAAAATGAGCTCAGTGTGTTACTTGAAGGGACTCACCCAGATGAGTTTGCATACAGACAGATCACAACAGTTGAGCTCAAAAATGGCAAACAGGCTAAGTACATTTCAGAGCTCTATGGGCGTGAAGGACTGTTTGATGGTGGAGCTAAAAATCTTACCATGGAGGAACAAATTATGTTTCTCGGAGCATACACCAGAGAATCCTACAGGCTTATACATGGGAAGTAGATTTAATGGATAGGACCACAGCCCTGTGTCCAGTTCCCCAAAGTCAAGGCTCCTATCCATACTATGCCAACCAAATTTCAAAAATCTATTCCCAGGCCAGTGCTTAATTGGGTCATCTTCTTAGCTGATCAAGAAGGAAAAAGACCAATCTTATTGCCAACAATAAGTGGGACCTCAATAAAGTTAAGGTTTTGGCTGCATTGGTTCAGGGGGAGTTTGTTGGACCAAAAGAACCAATGAGCCGGATCAGAAAAACCTTAAGTCCCACAGACGTCACAACAACTGCTGAAGTCCACAACAGCTGTAGACAAGTGCTGAAGACAAAGTCTGAAGACACAAGTGCTGAAGACAAAGTCTGTAGACACAAGTGCAGAAGACAAAGTCTGAAGACACAAGTGCTGAAGACAAAGTCTGAAGACACAAGTGCTGAAGACAAAGTCTGAAGACACAAGTGCTGAAGACAAAGTCTGAAGACAAGTGCTAAAGACCACGTATCAGTCCTTGTCACAACAGCTGAAGAGGTCTTCTTCAGTAGTTGTGACGGTTTTCTTTCGTTAGTTTTATGTTTTTCCTTTCAGTAGTTTTGTAAAATGACTGAAGAGCTTGTTCTTCAGTCGTTGTAGTTTCAGTAGTTTCATATCAGCAGGTTTATGTTTTATACTTAGCACTCTGATATGTTCTCAGTAGTTGTGAACATTTCAGTAGTTTGTTAAGTTTTAGTTATTTTTGTAATAAATCTGCCAGATGTCACTATCCCGCGATATCAGCAGTGATTGCACTCTATATAAGGAGTGTCAACCTAATTGTAATCGGTGAATGATTGAGCAGAAACATTTGATATTATTGAAACATTCCTTTTCACAGAAATCTATTCTCTCTTTACAACCGTATTTGTTCTTAATGCATACGAATATCAAATTCTTGCTATAATTTGTCTAATTCTTGTTCTTATTCCGCTGTGTTACACTCTAATCCATCAAACTTGAGATCACTGATCCTGTGAAGGGAGATGACATTGATCAAGTGGGTGAAACTCACAAAGACTTTCATGTCACATATAAGAAGAGGAAGGTTGAAGGAAAAAAAAAGAACTCGAACTTGATGAGATGATCAAAATGGCGGACGCTACACACAGTAAATCAATGGACTCCATTATTGATCAACTGTATAGACAGGGGTTCGATACTACACAGCTTGACTCAGAGATTAGGAGACTTGAAGTTGAAGAAATTAACTCAAGATGGGCAAGTTATGATGCATTAGAAAGAGAAAGACTAGAGATCATGATCAGATTCATTACAAAGTACCTTGGGAGATCATTGATCGATATTAAGTCATGTACCAGGGACAGTATCTTGGCAATAACCACCAAGATCTGTTCGTCTGAAGCATACACTAAGGGATTGGTGATTGAAGCACTAAATGAGGCAGGTGCTGGGAATAGAAAGGAACTAGCTAAACACTCAAAAGCTTCACTCACTACAAGAATGCTTGAACAACCAGCAAAACCTCCCACTTCAAAATCACCACTACCACAACCCACTAAACCAATTCCTTTACCCTCAAAACCAACAGCCGATGATGCACCCAAGAAGAAGAAGAGAAGGGTGTTGAGGCTAGAAGAAGAAGAGGAGGAGGATGATGAGGAAGAAGAAAGGCTGCCTCTTTCCACAGTCCTAACTTTGCCTAAAACCAAACCTATGCCCATCACTCCCACCTCACAGATGGAAGCTGTGAGAGTATAGATAGAAGAAGAACAACAGCAAAAGCTTCATGATGATGAGATGCTGAAAAGCATAAACAAAACTTATGTTGCTTCTTCATCAATAATCAGTATGAAGAAAGAGGCTCTGAGATTGTACACCCTTGCTAACACATTCCAATATCAAAAGGAAAAGGTGAGAATATGGCCTGATCCTAGGGTGGCTCACAGAATTGTGAAGAAAGACATTCATTTGAGATACAAGGGCCAAGTAAAAAGGATCGTAGATGAAGAGATCACAGTGGTCCTTGTAGTATCACCCTGGGAAATTGTAGAAGATTTCATGAAGGCCTATGAAACTAAACAGCCACCCCAAAAGATGTTAGAGAACAGAGTAATTAAAAAGGGGTTAGTCTACAAGAGGCTTGAGAACTTCAAACAAAATGAGTGTGTGAAAGTTATGGTTGCAGGATAAAAAAATATTAGTAACTTTATGATTAAACTTGTTTTTTTATATACAAGTGTACGTAATATTGTAGTTGAATACAATACGAAATTAGTCGAATTATTGAGTGTGTGAATAATTGGGAAATAAAAGAAGTTTTAATTCAAAATACATGGACTCTTTATCATAAGAGAAGTTATTACATATATTCTGAAATTTTTTTGATTGTGGTAGAATAGTAAACAAAAAAAATGTATATATAATAAAATATGATATTATGTTATATAATGCAAGGAGATATAATACGATATTATTAAAATACATAACATTTTTAAAATTTTGAAAACATTAACCAAATATACTCAAATTGATTATTATGATTACAATTTAATATTTGTGAACTACATATGCTTCATTTGAGTATTTAAATTGTTAGTTTTACATATCAAATTTTAACTAATTTAGATAGTTATTTTTAGAAAAAAGTTTGGATTTAATTGTTGATTGACTTTTAAATTTAAAGTTTCTAAATTTATGTTTTAATTATTAACTTTTAAAATCTAATCTTAGAATGTAGTTTAATTAGAAATTAAATACCATTTAAATATTTTCTTTAAAAAATCATATTGATTATAAAACGCTACATGGCAGTGATATGATGTGAAAATGTCATATGACAGTGCATTGACTAAAAATCTCGCCATGTGGTCAAACCTCCTTTCATTTATATGTTTCTTTAAAAAACCATATTGCTATAAAACACCATATGGCAATAATATGATGTGAAAATGTCATGTGACAATACATTACCTAAAATATTGTCATGTGGCCAAACCTACTTTCATTTATTATATATTGAGATTAAGATTGTGTTGATACATATGTACATAGATTTGGATCTTAATGTAATATGTCTTGAATGTCTTACGCTTATGTAATGCTTGGGTATTTAATGAAATGAGAATGTTTGGTTGTGATTTATAATTTTAATATTTCATTAATGAGTTGTGTAACGCATATTGACTAGATTATATAGGTTTGTGATTGTTTGAATTGATATGCATACTATTATAACAATAAATACATTCAAACTTGGTTAAGTGAAGTTCTCCGAATGGCCATGCCACTGAGTGTCCATGCGCCTAAATTGTCCATACGCCTGAACAACTTCATGCGACTGACTCACTCGCACAACTGAAAACTCATTCGTGCGAATGGATCAACCCCATAGCTCAATCGCACGAATGAACCATGCAAATAGTTTAGTCGCACGAATGAGTAAGCCTAACCTATAAATACCACCTAATTCATGGAAAAACATAAGCTTGATACACACTTCGACTCCAGACGTACCCTACCCATCTAGAGACCTCTAAGATCATACTCCAAGTTCATAGGTCGCGGTAGATCGATTCCTAATCGATTGTTAAAGTTAGATTCAATTACATAATTGTTTCTATGCGTGTTCTCACTGATTGGATCGCCAATAAAATAGGATACCGCACTATTTGGTTCGGTATACACGTTAATCAGTTAGTACATCGTCCAGTACACTGTCCCTAATAAGTGGTATCAGAGATTTGGCTCTTGATTACGTGATGATTCAATTGTTCTTGATACAAAATTGTGTTTTTTCACTAAAAACGCAATCCTTTTGTGTCAAACGGTGTCTTAGACGTCTCCTTACCATAAAGTTTAGTTTTTCCGGCATACGGCTATTAGGATTTGTAAAAATTCGAGTTTTAGTGGTCAATACACGTTTAACCTACGAATTTTCAAACTTCAGCAGGTTTAGTCGCACGATTGGCTCAATCGCACGACTGAGGTCATTCGCATTCCCCAAACGCACGATTGGACTTATTCGTACCCTCATTCGTACGACTGATAACCCTATTCGGACTGTTCAACCGCATTAGTTCATTCGGCCGACTGACTCATCCGCATTAGTTCAGACGCACGATTGAACCATTCGCCTAGTTCATTCGCCCGAATAAGCCCAATCGCATACCTTCATTCGCACACATAAACAATTTGTTTAATAGTAAATTATATGAAATGGAGGACCAGTTTTCGGCTTACACATCAAGTAGAGACACTCGTATTCAGAGTCTACTGCTGTTGGAGACCGAAGTGGGAATTCATAATAAACCCTAAAGCTTATCATGTTAGACGACTTCACATAATGGAAGCAACGTGTCGAAATTTACTTAAATGGTGTAGATACTAATTTGTGGGAGGCATTAGAGTTGGGGTACAACATGCCAGTAGGAGCTGACGGTGTCAAACTTACGTTAAGTGGCATGTCTGATGCACAAAAAGTGAAACACAACGCTGAGAAGAAAGTCTACGCTTTTTTTTACCCAGCCTATTCCGAAGGATATCTTCCATTAGTACTCAGAGTATACTCAAGCAAAGAAATTATGGGATGCGTTGGAGAAGAGGTACGACGGAAATGCCTCACTCAAGGCCATTAAGGCCAAAGCTTTGAAGAAGGAGTTTGACAACTTCCTTTCAATGGGAAAGGAAGGCCTGGACGACGTGATCGATAGATTATACCACTTGATGAGTGAGATGCACACTCATGGAGTAACTACGTCGATGGAGGATAAGGTATCCAACTTTGCAGATGGATTACCAGAGAAATGGGCTTCCTTCGTTTCAAATCTCAGACAGAATGGGATGCTCTCAAAGTTAGATATAAATGACTTCATTTTGAAACTGAGAGAGGAGGAGCTTAGGATGAAGTATAAAGCCCAAAAGGCCAACTATGATCAGAACCCAGCGCTTTACAACGCGACTCCTCAGGCAAAGACATCTGGAGCACCACTGCAGACTGCTTTCGTCTCATGCTCAGCAAGTCCAGCACAAGCATCTACTTTAGGGCCTAAAACACCAACGTCGTCTGGTACCCAGTATATTATACCTGAAGCCAATGCAGCAAAATTGAAGATCGATAACTTCGGTAACGTGACTGTTGAGGTGGCCAGAGAATACATAGACCTCTTAGCTGTTGTAGTTCACTCCTATGATGGACTAATTGCTGGAAAGATAGGAAATTGCCACTTGGTAGATGAGTACTATGAACAGGTGGATGAGATGGAGTTGGAACGGATGCATATAATGTGGGTTTTGGTAAGTGCTGTCCGACGAGCGAAAAAAGGTTGTCAAGAAGACTCGACAGAACTTGGTTGCAACCAAGGACACGACCTTTGGCTTTGACAAGTCAAAGGTAACCTATTTCAACTGTGGTGAGAAAGGGCACCTCAAACGGGAGTGTGTGAAGCCAAAGAAGACTGGTAATGGCAATCCTTTCTCGTCCTTTAATCGTCAGGACCAAGCCACATCTAGTAGTTCTACATCATCAAGCAAGGACCCTAAAGCCTTGACTGCTAACGATGATGAAGGACATGATTGGAGCTTCCGGTCCGTCACACTGGGACAGTCCAACATAGTTAGTGTGGAGGACATAGATGATGATTCCGCTAGTGAGGGAGATATAGCAGTAGAGCTGCGATGTCAAATTCTGAAGACACTGCACCTGTGGTCAACCACCTGCCTGAAGAAGAAAAATCTAGACCAATGTCAGAATCACCAGAACCACAGACAACAGATTCTGCACACATGGCTGATTCCTTTTCAATATCTCAGTAAGTATTACTAACCAGTTGTTTAATAATCATGCTTGTTCTGACTATAATAAATTTAGAAAAAGCATAGATTTAAAATTTGCTAGGTTATTAGATCATAATGATCACCTAGTAAAGGATTTGGAACTGTGCACTGAAGATAATTGAGTTTTAAAACAAAATGAGCACAGTTACAAAGAAAAGATAGATCGTTTGAACAAACAGCTTAGGGATATAGAACTAGTTGCCTTTAACCAAGCTAATGACATTAGATAATATCTTAACTCCCTATAGGACACTAAGAAGCAGAAAGCAGTTTTAGAAGTAGAAGTCAACTCCTTAAAACAAAAACTGAACAGTTGGATAAGCTCATCACATATTGTCCAACACTTAGTGAGAAAGAGAAACAATGGGGAGGGATTGGGATACAAAGTGGTTCCGCCACCACCTGAGACATTGATGAACACCAAAAGTAAACCAATTAATAATAACCCCATCAAGGATCATGTGGTGACCACTCCTCTTGTTAGTGACCTAGATTCCACAAGTAAATCAATTGAATCTGGCACTAAACAAAAGGAGTCCACTTCAAAGGCAAAAGAAAAGATACCTTGTGTTAACCTGGAAAAAGAGTTTGAAAAGGTCAATTTAAAGTCAGGTTCAAACAAAGTCAAATCAGAACCCAAAAAGACTATTAAACCTAATCAATCACGAGTATCATGTCAAAGTCAGGTAAACAAGAAATAAAAGATGTAAAACCAGGTAAAGCAATTAAGTTTGTAAAACCCGACTATACATCAAACAAAGAAGTATCTCAATAAACAAAATATGGTCATCCGTGTGACACCTACATCTCCACAAAAACAAATTAACAGTAAAGTTGAAAGGAGATCTTGCTACAATTGTGGAGAGTACGGTCACATTGCGTCTAATTGTCCTTATTATGAGACACTAAGGAGGAAAGTTGAACTTCTTGCATCTAAAACTAGATCTTTTAAGCGAAACTCAGTGATGCCTCCTAAAAGGGATAGTGAATCCAAAGTTCAACCCATTAGCCAGTCGTCTGTTTATCACAAACAGGCCTTACACAAAGCTGGTGTATGGAAAGAGAAATCCACCTCAACGTCTGAAAATAAGAACAAACAGAAATCTGAGCTTCCCTCAACCTCAAATAGTCAATGGGTTGAGTTTATGCTGTGTTATGCATCGGGGAAACCCAAGCCAGTGAAGGCTTGGGTTCCTAACTTGAACTAATGTTTTCACTGAATGTGCAGGGTGTTCACTATAGTACTGAGACTAACACGTGGATTGTAGATAATGGAGCATCCAGGCACATAACGGGGAATAGTGCTCTCTTATCAAACATCAGACAAATCAAAGGATGGCATGTTTCATTTGCTGAAAACAAAGGGGGGCATATCACAGCCCAAGGAGAAGTGGGAAATCAGAAAGTTAAGTTTGACAAGGTAAACTATGTCCAACAATTACAAAATAACTTACTTTCTGTTTCTCAAATATGTGATAAAGCTTCAAAGTAGTCTTTGACAACAAGAAGTGCTACGTTTTGAAGAAGGACTATGTGATCCCGGAGGATCAAGTTCTAATGTCAGCTTCAAGATATAATGATCTTTATGTTTTGGATCTTTCGATGGCCTCCACAAAGAATCGTGAAGTTTAGTACTTCTTGTCCAAAAAAAGGATTCCATCTCCTGGAATAGGAGAATAAGACACATAAATCCAAGGAAGATGAATCCCTTGATCCAGAACGATATAGTGAGGGGAGTGAACGTCAAGAACGTCCAACTCCCGGATTTCTATGTTGCATGCAAGAAGGGCAAACAAACAAAGAAGTCTCATAAGGAAAAGAAAGTTCATTCCATAGAACTACCTCTTGAGCTTCTTCACATGGATCTGTTTGGTCCAATCAGTACAAGAAGCATTGCAGGCGACTTGTACTGCTACGTAGTTATGGAAGACTACTCAAGATTATCTTGGGTGATGTTTTTGAAGTCCATATCAGAAACATTTGAATCTTTCAAGTATTTATTAACTACACTGGAATCCCTATACAAGCTGAAAGTACGACAAGTGCGCTCAGACAACGGAACCGAGTTCAATAATCAGTGAATGGAGGCCTACTGCAAGGAAAGGGGAATTGTGCATCAATTTACCTCTGTCTACACTCCTCAGATGAACGGTGTTGCTGAATGGAAGAATCGCAACTTGATAGAGACCGCACGGACTATGCTAGCAGACTCGAAACTGCCTATTAAATTCTGGAATGAGGCAGTTGGAAATGCATGTTATACGCTAAATCAAGTTGTGGTAGTTAAACGCCATGAAAAAACATGCTACGAGTTACTACAACGACGTAAACCTAACTTAGAGTATCTCGAGCCGTTTGGTGCTCCATGCACCATGTTGAAGAAGACTCAGGAGGGAAAATTGAGCGAGACGTTTGATGAAGGGATCTTTCTAGTATACAACATACCAAACAAGAGAGCTTACAACAACTCATCGGGTCAAGTAGAGTTGTAGTGTAATGTTGATGTTCAGAAATACACCACACCACCTGCTGGAAAAGGGCCTGCTTACTTCATTGACTTTGATGGATTCTTCAAGTCCTTCAACATACCTCTCTCTACTTCCGAAGACGAGTTGGCAAACAAGATGATGTACGATGTCTTGAACACACCGTCTCAAGATTCAACACCATCTGGTTCACAAAGTCAATCATCTACCAACTCAGGGGGAGCACTTGATGTGAGTGACTCTTCCTCTGATGAAGAAAATATGGAAAATGATCAGAACAACTAGGATGAAGAGGTTCCGACTACCACAAGTCCACAAGCATCTGACAGTATTGCATCTGAACCTTCTAAACTTCAAACTCCTATTACCTCAGATCCAGAACCAAATGTTCACAATCTTGATTATGAGGTGGTTGTTCCAACGACTCCCAGCTCACCTCTAAACATCTATCATCCCTTGGATAATGTCGTAGGTGATGTGAGATCAGGAGTTCAGACCAGAAATAAGTTGTACTCAACTGATTATGCCTCTGTGATGGAAAAGGGATACCTTCATGACGATGCCTATCGTTTCTTTATGTCTTAATTTGAGCCAAAGTACGTTAGTGAATCCCTGAATAATAAGGCATGGGTGAGTGCCATGCAAGAAGAACTTCTTCAGTTCAAGAAGTTGGGTGTATGGACTCTAGTGGATAGACCTAAAGGTGCTAAGGTCATTGGTACCAAATGGGTCTTGAAATGCAAGAAAGATGATCAAGGAGTGATCATCAGAAACAACGCGCAGCTTGTTGTTTAGGGATTTTGACAAGTTGAGGGTATTGACTACAATGAAGTGTTTGCACCCGTGGCAAGAATGGAAGCAATATGCGTCTTCCTTGCCTATGCATCGTATATGAAGATCAAAGTATATCAACTAGATGTGAAGAGTGCATTCCTTCATGGTGAGATCTGCGAGACAATGTTTCTCAGTCAACCTAAGGGATTTGAGGATCCATATCATCGGATAGAGTTTACAAACTCGACAAGGCGCTATACGGGCTTCATCAAGCTCTGAGAGCTTGGTGTGAGAAACTCTCGACGCATCTTGTGAAACATGGTTTTCGCAGGGGAGTCATTGACTGTACATTGTTTATCAAAGAAAAAGATGGGGATTTACAGCTGGTACAAATCTATGTCGATGACATAATTTTTGGTTCCAAGAACGAAGAATTATGTAAGGAGTTTGAGGCAGTAATGAAGGCGGAGTTTGAGATGAGTGCAATGTGAGAGATGAAGTTCTTTCTCGGGTTACAAGTGGATCTGTCACCAAATGGGATTTTCCTACATAAGACAATGTATGTAGGTGTTATTCTTAGTCGGTTTGACATGGAGAATGCTTCTATAGCTGGAACTCCACTTGCTACAAACCATGTTGTAGCACCCGATGAGAATGGTGATCTGGTGGATGCCACAATGTATCGAGGGATGATTGGATCTCTCATGTTTCTCTCTGCCTCATGACCTGATATCATGTGTGCTACATGTTTATGTTCACGATATCAGGCAAAGCCTACGGTGAACCATCTTATTTCGGTCAAAAGGATTTTTCGTTATCTGAAGGGTACACCCACACTTTGGTTGTGGTATCCTCATGATGATGACTTTGAGCTTACTACATACAGCGACTTGAATTACGGAGGCTGCAAGATGAACTACAAGTCTACATCAGCAGGGTGTCAATTCTTTAGGAGAAGATTAGTAACCTGGCAGTGTAAGAAGTAGACCTCGGTTGCATTGTCAACCTGTGAAGCCGAGTACGTTGTTGCTGCAAGTTGCTGTTCACAAATCCTATGGATTCATCAGCAAATACGGGATTACGGTTTGAAATTCTCTTCTACTCCTATCTTTGTTGTTAACTTTGCTGCAATTGCAGTCACTAAAAACCTGGCCCAACATCCTAAGACCAAACACATCGGAATTAAATATCACTTTATACGTGATTGTTTTGAAAAGAACTTAGTCGATGTGGTAAAAATAAACACAGATTTTCAACGTGCTAACCTCTATACAAATGCTTTTGACAAATCACGTTTTCTATATTTGTTAGAGGTCAACGACGTTAAAAATAAAAGTGAGGTCATTCCTTAAGATGACCATGTGTAGTCCGATGCATCTTGTTCATTTTCTTTTATTTTTCAATTTGTTTTATTTTATTTTCTTTGCTTAGTGTTAAGTTGTTTAATTAAAATTGGTCTTATTGTTTTGCCTATTAAAATCCTAAAATACTAATCCATTACGGTTTTAAAATTTTAGGAGGAGAATAGGTTTAGACAGTTTAAAAAAACGAGGGAGAAGGAGAGGTAGCTGATAAAAATAAGATCGTATGTGTGATATCGATTCAATCTTCGAAATATGATAGTACATAGGAGCAAACCATTTGGGACTTTAAAATTTTAAGTTGAAAAATATGCAAAGCTCGTGTATAAGTTTGTGTATCTGAGCAATATAAAAGGAAATATGATAGACAAACTAGCTACTACTAAGTTAACACAAAGAAAGTAGACCTAGAGCTTGCCAGAGCACATATGATAAGTCGGTAGATTCAACACAATAGATGACTAGATCTTTTTGGTGATCTCAAGATTAAACTAAAATGTTTGACTAGTTGTGGGTAACACCTTATCCCAGGTTAACACAATCAACAAGATTCCAATAAGGGGTGGCGAGCAAAATAAACGCCACGAATGTGTGCGTAAGACCAAAGCATGAGCAAAAGCAAATTAAAATGCAAATACAATCAAACTGATAACCAATGTTGTTGGTGAGATCTGTGCAAAAAGAATGAATTTGCTCAAACAAGAAGATAGATTATGTGCCTCTATGTTGTGCGGTGACACTGACCTGAGGATAAACATAACCTATATATTCTAGAATTCATTGTTGTTTGCTGCCTCTGTGTGCTGTGCGGTGGCACTAACCTAAGGCTTGGCTTCTCTTTGAAAGTTCTAAGAATAGTCTCTTCTTGAATACTACCCTGAGACCGCTCGAAAATCTCCTGAGGAATATTGATTACCATATAAGTGTGGGATCCACAAATGCTTGTTGAAATAAACAAACCTTAAACCATCACCAATCCGTGTTGAAAGACTGTGTATGGATTTAAGAGGACAAGTATACTGACAATCATTATGGCTACAATTCTTGAAAGTTCAAATCAGTGTGGGACCTAATAGTACTAGAATGGTTTCCTAAATTTGCTAAATGACTATAGATGAAAAACAAGAATAGAGCATCAAAGGTTTTAGATAACTTAACCCGAATGATTTGAATATCCTATATGATTCGAAATTGAATTGGTCCATGTATGGTCTAAATAAATTGAAGCTACTTTTCCAGAAAAATAATTCTTTAGATTACATCTTAGAACTTAACCCTCACAAAAACAAAAAAAACATGTCTTAGTTTTAAGTTTTAAGTTTTATTTCTTTTATTTATGTATAAAGTTTGTCAATTTCAGTTTTTTCAATATCGGACTATGTCATGGAAGTTGATAGGGAACATTATCATCTAAATGGTCACGTCTGAGGCGACCACACGTGCTTTCAAATAAAAAATAGGTCACGTCTGAGGTGACAAAGTATTTTAAAAGGACCACGTCTAAGGTGGTCAAAAGTTTTCAAGTTAAAATGATCATGTCTGAGATGATCAAATGCTCATAACATTTATTCAAAAATTGAACAGAGAAATTGTGGAATGGTCATAAAGTCAAATTCATGAGTCTGACCCATTCGCACGAATGGACCATGAGTATGGATCAATCATACGAATGGACCATACCCATGCACTAGACAGTCGAATTGACTTGAGTATGAACCATTCACCAGAATGGCCTCTCAGATTGACCCATTCGACCGAATGTGAGCGTGCGAATAAGTCAGTCGCCTGACTGAACTCCAGTCGGCCGACTGAACGTAATCAACTAAGCCAATCGCATGACTAAGGTCCATCCGCCCGAATGAACAAAGCGAACGGGTCCAGTCGGCCAATTGAACTCCGATTCAGTATAAATAGGGCACAGTCGATCGCATTCGACTCATCACCCCCTAATCGCCCTCATATAGCATAGCCTACCGTTACTCTGTCCAAATTTCATCAGACCACGATTTTACATCTTTATTGATATTCTCACGTGTGTGTGCAATTATACAGGTGTAATAAGATGAAATCTCACCGGAATCAGGAGAAACGGTGCCCTAATTTGTGATTCTCGACCCAAACAAGAACCAAAGTTTATAACAGACAAATAACCTACTTAAACCAAGTAAAATGTTAAAACTAAATTTATTAGGCTATTAGTTAAGAGACTGCGAGTCTAAACAACCATTACATGAATTTTAATGTCACGAATTGGCTGAGAATCGAAATTTAGTTGACCGAACAGTCGGTCATGCGACTGGTCGTCAGGATGAACTCCAATCGCACGATTGAGCTGGTGGAATGGCTCAATCGGCCGAATGTATCATACGACTGAGCTCAGTTGGCCGACTGAACCAATCGCAGGCACAGTCAATCGATTGAACTCAGTCGCCTGTTCATTTATTGGACTGAATCCAGTCGTATGACAGGACAACCGACACAGTCGCATGGTTCATTCGCATGAATGAACCATAATGAATTCTATCAAGTTACTTAGAAATGATTTGTGTCATGTGAGTATCTAATTTTTATGTGTTTTGTGTTACAGATAGATGGTTGATAGATGGTCTATCAACCCCAAGCACAACATCTGTGCTCACCTAGACTCCACCACTCGGAATGCAGCCGAGTTTGCAGGGATCATCGCTTTCCTTAAGCGATCCAGGATCCACCGGGCTATCTCTACACCATGAACCACTTACAGGTCTATACAATAGGCCTTCTGGGAGAATGCATCGGTCAATCGATCACACGAGCCATACAACATTAGGAGCTCTATTTTTGGTATGAACATAGAGATTACAGCTGAGGATATCAGGCCTGTACTTGGGCTGGGTGATGATGCAGACCACCCTACTAGACTTCACTCACTGACGGTGAAAGGGTGCTTCGTGAGGATGAAGTATGTTGGGGACATAAATGTAGGTGTGCTCAACAAGAGCAACCTGTGCCCTTAGTATAAGTACATGGCACATGTCATCCTGAAGTGCATAGCTTCCCGAAGGGGTGGGTTCGACGAACCACCCCTTCAGCTTTTCTAGTACGATCTTCTCTTACCTCATAAAGAACTTGGAGGCAAAGGGCAAAGAGGGTTTTGCATGTACCCTAGGTTCTACAGATGATTTTTGACGAGAAGCTGCCCTTGCTGTCAAAGGAGAGCCACGACGCTGTGGCTTTAGAGATTATGGATGATACGACACTGGGTCGTATGATGGTTTACCGGGGATAGCAGGCCAAGCCCCCGGTAAAGAGACTTATAGGCCATCTGGCCAAGGTGGACTACGTGCGCCAGGGAGGCGTAAATAACATCACGTAGACAATGATTCAGAGGTTGAGCAATTACAGCTCCCGGAGGATGACTCCGATGACGACGACAGCGGTGATGGTAGAGATGCAGGACCCACTTACCAAGGGCCCCCACTGCCAGTATAGCATCCCTGACATCTACCTATGATGGAACGGAAGCTACAGGATTCCATAAGGACTTCATACCTGATGAGGAGGAGGATACTGATGAGGAGCACCTAACCCGCACTGTGGGGAGCTGGGTGGTTGCCACTGACCGAGGTATTCGGGAGGTTGGTGGACGCCCTGGCGAATCTGCGGAGACTGACACCAATCCCATGTTTTTTCCCGATCAGCCAAGCCGTGTTCCAGGGGGAGCATCCACCTCGTAAGGATCAAGGAAGAAATGGATGGCTCAACCCCATGGCTTGAAGAAGAAGAAGAAGAGAAGACTGACCTTCATAACCACCACCACTACTCCGTCCACTACCATCACTCCACCTACCACCACTACACCGTCCACTACCACCACTCCACCTACCACTAATGCTCCATCCACTACCACCACTCCACCTACCACCACTACTACCAAACCCACACCACCATCTCCTTCATCTATATTACCCCCAATCTTCACCATTACCACCACCACCACCACCACTAGCCATCCAGCTGCATCATCATCCTCCTCTCCATATACATCTGGATCACCTCTACCTCTCTTTAGGGTAGAGGAATAGTTGTCAGCGTTGAACCGTATGGTATTGCATGTGTTAGCGGCCGATGACGAGAAAACTGCACAGATTCGTCAGTTAGTAGATCTTACTGCTGCACAATCTTAACAAATTGTTCAGTAGGCTCGATTGATTGATCAGCAGGCAGATGTCTCAACTCCAGGAGCAACATGCGAAGAAGATTGAGAAGCTAGAGGCTGCAAACAAGACTATCTTGCTAAAGATCAAAGGATCCAAAGAAGAGCCGTTGAAGATAGGAGAAGGAGACAAAGATGATGATGACGATGATGATGAGAGTGATGATGATGATCATGAGGGTGATACTGATGCAGATGTTGATGATGATGATGACGATTCTTTTGCTACGGGTGCCACATCTACAAGCGAACGGAGGACCAAAAGGACTTAAGATCAGGGTGCCTCCACATCCGCCCCGGTAGCAGAAGAACAAAGGATACATGATAAGAGTAATATTTAGTTATTTACTTTATTTCAATCATATATATTCGAATCTTGTATCTCATTATTGTAATGAATGTTTATATTTAATTGTGGTATTTCTGTCTTGATTATTAACTAATGATTTTTGTGTTACAAGTATAAATCAAGCATATCCAAACTTTCAGAGGGATGAACATGATGTTGCTCCCCTCCAACAGATCAAGAGTTAGTGCACGATGATTCTTGATTTGCAGGGTATTGTTAGAAGATCGGTGATGTACACTCCTGAAGAAAGAGAGATCATTCACAATCTCACTGACGAGAAAATTGCAGAAATGTTTAAGCTCAATCCCGATGTGATTGTCAAGGACGCTCTAACTTTTGTAGAAACCAGTGACGACGAGCTAAACGACATTGAGGAGATAGAGATCGAGGACGTTACTGCAGAACACTATCCCGAGTACGCTGACAAAGAGGGAAATATGGTCCCCAATTTGGGTGACTCCCGGGTCGGTGATACATTTGAGATGTTAGATAAGATAGAGCAAGAGTCCAAGAAGGTTGAAGAACAAGCTCAAGCCTCAAACAGTGATGTTGATATCAGAAAGGCTGAATGGGCTGCTTGTTTTGAGGAGATTCGAGCCCAGTGCACTGCTCCTAAACAGAATGTCTACACCAAGCTCTATAATATGAAGAAACATCACAAGGTGTCAGGAAAGATTATCACGTGGGCATATTTTGACGACCTTAATGTATACGCGGTGAAGAGAGAGAAAGGTATTGAGTACTTTAGATTCCGCATGATCTAAAGTCTCTACCTGGTTTTGAGCTCAACCAGCTGGCTAAACTGAAGTTGTTATATGCTGACCCGAGAAAGATGTCAGGCTAGTTTGAGGCTGCCTTGAAGAAAGAGTACCACACCAGGTGGGTCAACTTTAAACCTCAACAACCTACGAGGTATATCAGATATTCTGAAATTGATCCCATAACTGGAAAGCCAAAGATAGTGCTGAAGGGGAGTCCTCCATGAACAATGTCAAAGATCCCTCTACGGGAGATGCGACAGGACTTCACTCCTCACTTCAAATAGTGGTACTATGATTGGAGAACAGGGGAAGCTGTCGTAGTTCTGAACAAAGAGGGAAGAAGGATACTATCAGGGTATTCGACTCGATGTGGCTTACCAACTTGTCAGCTAACGAGGTTTACACTTTATACAAGTGGCAACTGTTCTATGACACGCCGGATATTGAACAAACCCTCCAATTCCAAAATATGATATGACTCTGCTTTGCATTTGAAATACATGCAGGAGTCAAAGAGAGGAAACGTACAAGAAGTATGAGGAGGTTATGAAGAAGGTAAGACGATAGATAGATCTAGATCCAAGGGGGAGTTGTTGATACATATGTACCTAGATTTGGATCTTAATGTAATATGTCTTGAATGTCTTACACTTATGTAATGCTTGGGTATTTAATGAAATGAGAATGTTTGGTTGTGATTTATAATGTTTAATATTTCATTAATAAGTTGTGTAACGCATATTGACTAGATTATATAGGTTTGTGATTGTTTGAATAGATATGCATAATGTTATAACATTAAATACATTCAAACTTGGTTAAGTGAAGTTCTCATGCGTCCGACTGGACCATGCGCCCCAATAGTGGTCATGCGTCCAAATAGCCATGCGACTAAGTGTCCATGCGCCTAAATAGTCCATACGCCTGAACAACTTCATGCGACTGACTCAGTCGCACGACTGAACACTCAGTCGTGCGAATGGATCAACCGCATAACTCAATCACACGAATGAACAATGCAAATGGTTCAGTCGCACGAATGAGTAACCCTAACTTATAAATACCACCTAATTCGTGGAAAAACATAAGCTTGATATACACTTCGACTCCAGACGTACCCTAGCCGTCCAGAGACCTCTAAGATCATACTCCAAGTCCATAGATCACAGTTGATCGATTCATAATCGATTCTTAACGTTAGATTCAGTTACATAATTGTTTCTACGTGTGTTCTCACTTATTGGATCGCCAATCAAATACGATTCCGCACTATTTGGTTCGGTATACACGTTAATCAGTTAGTACATCATCTAGTACACGACCCTAACAGATTGAGATTGAGACTTAATATCTCGTGTATCACACGGGTTAAATAAATAAAATATTAAATATTTAGTAATTAAAAATTATTAATTATAAAATTATATTTTAAGATAAGGGATGATTAAAATTATCTATAAGTAATGATATAATTTCCTTTAAAATTTTGTATTTTAGTTTTTTATTAAAGAATTAAAACCTTTTGTTCTAAATCAAATCGTGTTAAGAAAATTTCATTTTATAAAAAACTATATTATAACATTGAATTTTAATTATCATGGTTTATAAAATTTATTTTCTATAAAACGTTGATTTTTAGAAATATTACTTATGTTATATAAAAAAGTTTCTTTAGATATTTCATTTATAGAAAGACATCTTTCTTAAATTATTAAAAAACTATTTTAACCTAAAAAGAAAAGTTAAATTATATAGATGATAGTTAATGTAAATATTTAATAGGAGAGAAAAACAAAAAAATAAGTTTAAAAAGTCTAAAATTATGACAAGTGACAAATTAAAACTTTTTATTATTATTATACATAGATTCAATGACTACTAATCAAATTAAATATATGTAGCGAAATCATTATGAACCCTGGGGGCATAATCGCATATAGATGGTTCATCGGGTTGTATTTGTAGAATATGTGTAAGAAAAGATAACCTAGTGGTGTTTGTTTTTTAAATTATGTTGTATTTACTTGGCAACAAAATAATATATTTCGTATATGTGTATTTTTAAAAGCTATTTTTTTTTTCAATTGAGATACGCATTTGCATTACGGATTGAAACTTTATTCAACTAAGTTGAGACATAAGAGTGTCGTTAGAGAGTATGTTAAAAAGAAAACATGTTACCTTCCTAATGAAAGCATTATAATTTGCGCCACTTGTCAATGTTTAAAGCTAGTTATTTATTTTTTTTTGAAAAGTGAATTCGTAAAAAAACAAACTAAACACTAGCAAACAGCTAGAGAAATCTTACCAAGTAAATAATGGATTGCATAAAAAAATTACACCATTTATTCCGATCAATATCCCCACTTTTTTACTATCCCCACCTAAAGCTAGTTATTTAATAGAATAAATGGTTGTAAATTCTCAAATTAGAAGCAAATAACTAACATTAAAATTTATGCCTACCTTATTAAATAATGCATCATGTAATAGCATCACAACAATATGTTTTTCCCCGAAACTAAAAGATTAAAAAAGGGCTACATTACTAGCATTTGTTCCAAAACTAATGTATTCAAATTTACAAATGCCAATCACTTAAATAAAAGGTTATTATTATATTACTAAACTTTAATTCATGCTCTAATCTTATTTACAATATATGTTTTAGTTAAATTAGTTTGAAATTAACTCATACCTTATTTTAATTAAGTTCATTTACAATACTTTTACTCTTTAATATATAATTTTCAATATTTTTAGTTATCCAACTTTTAAATCTTTTGATGACTTATTTATTTAGACATTTTATATAATTATTTTACCAGATTAAATATCTAATAAATAAAATTTGCAAGATTGTTTAAGGAATGATCAATACAATCAGTCTCACATTGAAGAGAGTATTAAAACACTTAACATATCAAATAGGGAACTAGAACTTTTTTTAAGATGATAGAACACAAGCAAAGGAAGTGTAGGACCGGTGAAGGGGTTCTACTTACAACACAATAACACAAAGAGGAGATTAACCAAACTTAAACAGACAGTGAACTGGATTAACCATAATAAGACACTAAGAAAACAAGTAATGTAAGAGACAGAACATAAGAGCACAAGCATATGGTTTTCAAGAATGAAATATATTTCTTTCTCTATGTTCTATTACAAGTGTTATAAAGCATAAAGGAAAGATACAAGAACATGAGATACTTATACTACATCCTACCGTCGGCCATACTATGAAAACCATCTAGATACAATTGACTAGACACAAACAAAATCAATTGTTGAGTCAAAAGGCAGATCGTCTTTTGACTAGTGACTATGACATGCCATAGCTCACATCCTTAGCTATTACAAAAAGGATAAAGTACATGAAGTAGAAAGTTACAGACTCAAGACCTCAATGTACAGTTACCAAAAGCATGGACCTTTTCACCAACTCATGCAAGTTGGTGACTTTATAGAGATGCAGCGGAAAGGTGTCCAGCTTTATGGAAAAGTACATGAGATAAAGCATGTTACTAAAAGTCTTCGGAAGAAATCTATCTTCAAGAGTTGAGGCTTCGGAAGACTTTGTATCTGATGCTTCGGAAGACTTCATCTTTGGCTTCGGAAGATATTGGTCTTCGCTTCAGAAGGTTTTACACTTAGAGTATTTTTTTGTTGTACGTGTAAAACTTCCTAAGCATTCTTCTTCAATGCACTTGTGTAGCATGCAGGATAGACTTTGGATGTTTAAGTTGCATCAGCCTATTCATACATTCTCTACAAACTCCCCCTAGGCTGATGCTACCAAAACACTTAAGTAGACTTCAGATATTAATAGTCCTCGTTAGGATGATCACCATTACTTTCTTCATGAGGTGATCAGGATCCTTTAGACTGTCAAAATGTCTTCTCAAGTTAAAGAGATCATGCAGAGGCAACTGAAGCATGTCTTGCCAAGTGTAGATGTCTTTAGTTCCTTGATCTCTAGTGACATGCCATCTTTCTGGATTTGTGGTGTATGTCTAAGACAAGATGGATCTTCCTGATGCTAGAGGAGATGTTTGAATTGGAGTTAATATAGTATCCTCTGGCTGAACATCCTCAGGATGTTCTGACTCATCCTAAGGTTTAGAAGAGGGTGTAGTCTTCTTCTTCTTTGGCTTTGGTTTAGAAGCCATCATCTTCTTTCTCTTTACAACTTTTAGCTGAGAAGACTAGCCTGCAATACCATATTGATCTTCATTGTCTTTCTCAGTTGGGTCTTCTATTCTCACAGATTCAGATTGAGAGTGAGATTGATTCTGCTATGGATCAGAAGATGAAGCTTGCTGAGATTCAGCAGGAGGTCCAGGTTGTGTTGTCTCTGGTTGTTCAACGTTAACCTCCACTTCAGATGGGGCTTGACTTGGAGGGGAGTGTAAGTCAATGAGCTCTCCACTCTTGATCTTCTGCTTGATCACCTTGATATGCTCATCCATAGTGGATAGAGAGATGAGGCCAAGTCTCCTTCAAGAGAATCAATACAGCTTCAAGAAGCTCATCATCCTCTGCCTATCAGTAGACTTCTTCATGCTCTTTTGGATGATGGCTCTTGATTTAGCAGCTTCTTCCCTTAGCTTCCTTTTAGTTGTATTTGTGCCCTTGACTATCTCAAATTCAAGTTATTTAAGTACTCAAACTCAACATAGTTATAGGACAAGGGAAGAAGTGCTTCTACCTCATAGAGGCCTATGGCACTCAGGTAGTTGATCATGTTGATCCTATCTTCTTTTTTTATCTGCCCGAGGTTCTTATTGAACCACATCCATTTGTGCAGGACTTTCTTGAAATAGGGATAGGGTAGGCACATGCTTGTACAATCTTTTCTTCCTTCTGTCTTCTTTGATTTGTACTAGCAGTTCTATATCTTCTGCCTCCTTCTTCTCCCTTGACCTTTCCAGGTTAACCAGTTCATTCAATTCTTATAAGGGGAAAGATATGACACTATCTATGTCATAGTTCATTGTCTGCAGATAGTTTATCCTGACTGCCTTTAACTCATCATTCTGAGTATCTGGTCTGGGGGTAGCCCTGATAGCAGACTCCATGAGTCTTGAAGACTCAGCAGAGGAACTTTCTCCCCTCATCTTCCTTTTCCTCTCTCTCCTTCTCCTTAATCTCCTTAGATGTCATCTTTCTTTTCCCTTTGTCACTCACAGACCTTATGACTCAGGGTGGGAAGAGCTTTGGCCTTCATTGCTTGATGCAGCTTCTAAGGTCTGGCTAGAGAGAGGTTGAGAAGCACCTTTACCAGTACGTGTCTCAAAAAGGGCATTGATCTTTGCAATAGTTGTTGGTGATAAGACTAGGCTCTCAGGTTCTGTCACTGGGCCTTCAGTCAAGGTTTCCCCTATGAAGCTAATCTTAGGTTTGCCTCAACATCCAGTTGACCGATGACATTGCCTGATTCCCACAGTCTTCTTCTTAGGGTGAACTCTACAGTGATCCAGTCTTGGATTCTTTGAGCCAACTTGTTAGCTTGTCTTGATTTGCTTGAATTGACAATTGGCATGCTGACTAGATCCAGATTGTCATAATAGTTCAAGGTCTGAAAATTGAAGATCTCTTGCTGCCCATGAACTTTCATGATGATTAGGGCTCTTCTGTTGCTCTCATGCCTCCATCCAATGATATGATTGGAAGTTGATGGAGATGACATGGCCCTTGGTATCCCTTCCTCAAACAGACTCTGTATTAGGGAGTCTATTGAGTCCATATCAATATGAACTTGAGGAAGTTGTTGAGTAGGCATAATTTCAAGTGAGGATGGTGAGTTCTCAATGTCCATACTCCCTGAGGAACTTCTAGGTTCTGTGGTAGTAATGACTTTCTCCTCATTTTTGGTAGCATCACCTACTTGCATAGGTGAGCTAGGAGTTAGGTCAATCATCTCCACCGGTTCTTGTGTTCCTGGTTGAGGTCCTTTTAAAGGTCTCCCGGCTAGTTGTTCGTTAAGATATGAAATATCAAGTTGTTGATCATTGATCCTGTTATGCAAGGTAGTCACTTGAGATTCAAGGTGACAAACCTTGGAGGCTAAATAGGTGCATGTTGTAGATAGTTGTTGCACCTTTAGTCTTAGATTCACCTCATCTTCATCAGAAGAGTCATTGGGGGATGAGATTATTGGACCAAAGTCCTCACTCTCACCACCAGCTTTAGGTTCTTGGTTGCTAGATTTCCTCTGCTCACTGGCAGTCTCAGTTGAGATGACAGTGGGCTGAGTTGCCATGGTTGAGGTCTTAATGATATAATCACTTTCTAAAGTGAGAGCCTCTTCCACATGGACATCTTGATCAGGTTCAGAAGTGTCCACCTCAGTAGTAGGTGACTGGTGGGGGATAGAAATAGGAGCCTCAGAAGCACTCATCTCTCTTTGAGTAGGGGAAAAGAAGAGAGAATTATGGTACTCAATGAAACCTAGATCTTCATCAGTGTAGAAATCAAGGTTGGGGATTGGTTGGTTGAGATCTATAGGCTGGGGACAGAAATTGTTCCTTGAAGGTTGATCACTTGGGTGTTGAGGCTCAGAGTGATGGCTAAAGGGAGTTTGGCTTATGAGCTCATTTGGCTGAGTATGAGGAACCTCAGCACTGATCCTTGAAGTGATGAGAGTGGTCTGCTCCTCAGGAGAAGTGGGAGCTCCAGTGTCCACTTCCTCATATATGGGTGAGTATATAGCGGCCTCCACAGACTGAATAGTCTGAGCAAGGGGTCGCTTGGATTTTCTTTGGTAGGTGAGGGTGATTTGAGGCTGTGTGGGTGGTTGGGATGTTGCAGGTGTGGGTTCAACACTAGCTGGTGCTACTAGGTTGTCACCTTAAGCAATGAGCTCTAACATTTTTAGGACTAGGGCTGTTTCTACCCTAGAGAAGCCAACAATGGGCTTTCTTAGTATTTTGAAGATGTCGGGCTTCATCTGTCCCAATTTAAGAATGTTACATGTTTCCCTTAACTGTGAGCCCAGTTCACAGTTAAGAATGTACTGGATAAATCTAGGAAACATGTAATATTCTAAGGAGTCCAAGTTTGCAAGTAAATTAGTGTAAACAAATTGAGAATACCTGAACTTGACCCCCTTAATCATTCCATGGATGATGAAGGAGAGATCCTCAGGAATCTGGTCCCATCCACCATGCTTGTTTGGTAAGCTGTGGATGACCACATGTAACAGGAATCTCCATTGGGATGAGACCTTCCCTTTCTTAAAGGTCTTTACAGAGAAGTCTCCCTCATAACCCATCTTCTCAAAGGAATGATTAAGAACTTCCTTTGGGAAGAACACCTCACCTTCTTCATCATCCAGCGGAAGATGCATGTTGATGATGGCTGGAGTGATGAAGACTATTCTCCCCTACACTGTGGCAGACAATGCCTTCTCCCCATCCATGATGACCTCTTGGCAGGTCCTCCAAAATTAAAGCAGAAGATCCTCATACAGTGGAAGATCAATGGTTCGGGAGGTGAAGTAATTTGACAAAGCCAAGAAACGGAAAACCTTTGAGAAAGGAGGATCTTTCTCAGAGCTTAACAGAGCAACTTGGTTCTGTTGCCTTTGTAGCTGCATGGTAAAGGTTGGGTCATTTCTGTGAGCAAGGTTGGCCATTGTGAGGTAGCTTAAAGATGAAAAAAGAAATTTCATAGAGAAATTGGGGTTTTAGGTTTGGAGGAAGAAGCAGGTGATAGAAAGAGGGGGAAACCATTGGGTTAATATGTGAAAAGGATTTCAGATAAAGTTTAATGAAAGAGGATAAACTTTGAAATCCGGATGTCGGTCCCACCTCTGAAAAAGTAGTTTACTTTTGCTCAAAAGTAGTTTTCTTGGAAGTCAAAAAGCTTCCAAAGGTAAATTATCTTCGGACGATTTAATGAAAAAGCTTCCGAAGCTAAAATGACTTCGTAAGAATTTCTTGAGAGTTTTGAAAATTTTGCTTCGGAAGAGAAATTAAAACTTGAATGATTTGGTCATAAAAGAGCAAAGCTTCCGAGAGTTAATTTTGCTTCGAAAGAAAAAAGGTTCATGAAAACATATAAGTGTCTAAGACAAGTATTTAAGCTTCGGAAGATATTTTAGAAATCTCTTCCGAAGGTAAAATTTCTTAGACAGTTATTTGTTTTGAAGGCATGATTTTCTTCCGAATGTAAAAACATATCTTCTGAAGGATCAGAAAATTTCAAAATTCTAAGGAAAGTCTTCAAAAAGGTTTTCATCCAAAGAAAACAAGAGCTTATGAAATGATGAACTAGACACTTAGGACACACATATTTTAAGAAATAATAAGAATTAGTTTAAGAAAGAGCTACTCAAGGCTGATCATCCCCATAGCTGATTTGATATTTAAATCTCTGTTCATCAAAGGCCTTTGTAACTAATCAGCACTTGTTCATATGTATGAACCTTGACTAGTTAATTAACCTCTTTTCATAATTATCTTTTGTTAAATGATACCTGATATTGATTTTGTCCTTTAGTGCTACACAAGGATTCTCTGTAATAGATAGCACTATTGTTGTTCTATGGAATAGGATCTCCTTGAGTTTACACCCATAGTCTAACTCTGATTTTGAATCCAAAGCCTTAAGCACACAGCTTGAGCACAATGTATTCACTTCAACAGTTGAATGCACGACAGAAGATTGTTTCTTGCATTGCCATGAGACCACCCCTTCCACCAAGAAACTAACATCCCCCAGATGTAGACTTGTAGTTCATGTGCAACCACATAATCACTATCTGTAATGCATACAGATTGAAATCAGGATTCTGAGATACCACAGACCAAGTGTTGAAGCACCTTTGAGTATTTTTAGGACCTGGTATTCGACTGAAATACCTAGAGATCACGTGTATACCAGATCAAATAGTGCGGAATCCTATTTGATTGGCGATCCAATCAGTGAGAACACACGAAGAATCAATCAAGGATTGAAACTAACGTTAGAAATCGATAAGGAATCGATCTAATGTGTTCTATGAACTTGGAGAACGATTTGGAAGGTTTCTGGACGGCTAGGGTTCGACTTGAATCGTACTTGATCGAATGTCCTCGTTTTTCACGAATTGAGTTGTATTTATAGGTTGGCACTATTCAATCGTGCGACTGAACCATTAGTTTGGTTCAGTCGTGCGATTGAACCATGCGGTTGGTTCATTCGTGCGACTGAGTGTTCAGTCGTGCGACTGAGCCAATCTTATGTTACAGTCGTACGACTGATCCAGTCTCCTGGTCCAGTCGTGCGACTGAGTCAATCGTGTGAAGTTCTTCATGTGTATGGTTCATTCGCATGAGCCATTCGCATGGGAACTTCATTAAGTTAAGTTTGAATGTTTTAGTTAATTAATATAATATTATATGTAATCATTCAAGTAATCATAAACCCATCAATTCATTTACGACTCATTAATGAACTATTAAACATTATAACCAACAGACTATCAATATCAGTTCATAATCATACCAAACAAGATCTATTACATCACATATCACGATCTAGGGACATACATGTATCAACAAACTCCCCCTTGGACCTAGATCTCTCTAATGTCTTGTTTTCTTCATTACCTTCTCATATTTCTTGTACTTGTCCTCTTGTGTGACTCCCGCGTGAATATCAAACGCGAAGCAAAGTCGTATGACATTTTGGAACTGGAGGGCTTGTACAATGTCTTGTGTGTCATAGAACAGTGGCCACTTGTATAATGTATAGACATCATTAGCAGACAAGTTAGTTAGCCACATTGGGTCGAATACCCTGACAGTATCCATTTGATCCCCTTTGTTCAGAACTATGACAGCTTCAGCAGTTCTCCAATCATAGTACCACCATTTGAAGTGTGGAGTGAAGTCCTGTGGCATTTCCCTGAGAGGGATTCTCGACATAGTGCGAGGAGAACTCCACTTCAACACAATCTTAGGTTTCCCAGTAATGGCATCCATCTCAGACCTTCTAATATACCTTGTAGGTTGTTGAGGTCTGAAGTTAATCCACCTGGTGTGGTACTCTTTCTTTAGGGCAGCTCAAACCAGCCTGACATTTTCTCGGGTCAGCATACAACAGCTTCAATTTGGCCAGCTGGTTGAGCTCAAATCCTGGTAGAGTCTTTAGATCATGTGGAAATCTAAAGTACTCTATGCCCTTTTCCCTCTTAACGGCATAAACGTTAAGATCATCAAATATGCCCATGCTATAATCCTGCCTGACACCGTAAGATGTTTCTTGACGCTGTAGAACTTGGTGTAGGCATCCCTCTTCGGTGCAGCACGTTGGGCTCTGACTTCTTTAAAACATTCAGCCCACTCAGCCTTTCGAATGTATACGTCATCGTTTGAGGCTTGGGCTGTTCCTTCGGTCTTTCCTGCTTCCTGCTCCATCTTGTCTAGTACCTCAACATATCACTGACTAGGGACTCACCCAGATTGGGGACCACATTACCCTGTTGTCAGCGTACTGAGGGTACTCTTCAGCAGCAATATCTTCAACCTCAACTTCATCAACGTCGTGTAGTTCGTCGTCACTGGTTGAATCAACTGTTGGAGCATCCTTGACAATATCATCAGGATTGAGTCTGAACATCTCTGCCAGTTGCTCGTTAGATAGGTCGTGAATTATTTCACCTTCTTCAGGGGTATAACTCACTGACCTTCTGACAATCCCTTGCAGATCAAGAATCATTGTGAGTTGAGACTTGATCTGTGAAGGGGAGCAATATCAAACTCATCTCTGTGGTACTTTGGATCTGTTTGATTTACACATTTCACACTCAAATCATTAGTAATATATCAAACAAAATGCATTAACTTAATATAAACATTTAGTACATGGTTTTTCAATACAGAATACAAAAGTAAATAAATACATAAACATCCACTATTTACTTTTATCCTGAATGCTAGACTCTTCTTGTGAAGGTGCAGAAGCAGAAGCTGACTGATCCTGTCTGTTCTTTGTTCTCTTCTCTTGCCTGGAGCTGAGACAGATTCAGCTGCTTCTCCTTCTTCAGTGTCTTCATCTGCACACCACTCTTCGGTTTCTCTTCATCAGAATCACTGTCATCATCATCATCATCATCATCATCTTCATTATCTCTGTCTCCATCCTTTATCTTTAGAGGTTCCTCCTTTGATCCTTTCAATTTTAGCAGAATGGTCCTCTTAGCCTTTTCCAACTCCTCTATTGCTTACCTGCTGTGACACTTTTTGCGCTCGGAGTTGGTCCAACTGAGTGTTCTGAGCAGCCAATTGCTGGGCCTGCTCCTCAATTACTCGATCCTGCTCTGCTATTTTCTGCGATTGTGCAGCAGTCAGGTCGGTGAGCTGGCGGATCTGAGAGGTCTTTTCCTCATCAGCCGCCAGCAATCGTAACACCATTCTATTTAAGGCTGACAGCTGTTCCTCTACCCGATTGGAGGTAGAGGAGATCTATAGGTGTGTGAGGGGTAGGCTGAGGGCTCGTTTTGGTGGCTAGTGGTGGTGGTGGAGGTGGTGAATATCGGGTCAGGTCTGGATGATAGTGGTGGTGAGTGTGGGGTGAATGATGTAGTGGTGGCAGGGGTCTGGCTTGTGGTGGTCGGTATGGTGGTCTGTGGTTGCTGTGGGGAGAGGTATGGTGGTGGAAGGTGTGTCTGCAGAGGTGGTAGTGGTGGAAGGTATGGGGGATGTGGTGGTGATGAAGGTTACCTTACTTTTTCTTTTCTGGCCATGGGGTTGAGCCATCCGTTTTCTCCTCGTTCCCTTCGAGGTGGATGCTCCCCCTTCAATCCCGCCTGAGGACCCCGGAGCATATGTTGGATCAGTTTCTGTATCTCCGGAGCCTCTCGGTTGTTCACCAACAACCCTCAACCCGTGTTCTGTGGGAACCACTTTCCTTCCCACAGTCCGGGTCAATGGCTCCTCATCAGATTCATCCTCATCCTCCTCGTTAAGAACAAATCTTGATGAAATCCTGCTGACTCAGTTACCTCAGCAGGTGAGACAGACACCGAGGGAACAGAGTCAGACACAGTGCCTCTGGATGGAACAGCATCATCCCCACTGTCATCCTCCTCTGAATCATCAGTGGGGAGGACAATTGGCTCCACGTCGGAGTCACTGTCCTCGTGACGCCATTGGCGTCTCCCCGGTGCCACATAGCTTTCATCTGCTAAGTGGCCAATCATTCTTTTCACTTGGGGCTTAATCTGCTTTCCCCTGTAAACTCTCATCCTGCCAGAGTAGTATCATCCATTATCTCTAAGGCCACTGCGTCATGACTCTCTTTGGGAACTGTGGCAGCTTCTCGTTGAAGACGAGCTGTAAGAATCTGGGGTACATACAGAACCCCTCTTTTCCCTTTACCTCAAATTCTCCACCAAGTAGGAGAATATCATGCTGGAAAAACTGAAGGGGTGGTTCAAACCAGTGCCACGTAGGCATTTGAATCTGGTCTGAGAGGTCGTCAAACCCACCCCTCCTCGATGCTACACACTTGAGGATCACGTGTGCTAAGTACTTGTACTGGGGGCTCAGGTTGCTCTTGTTGAGCACACCTGAGTTGATATCCCCAGCGTACTTTATCCTTAGGAAGCATCCTCTCACTGTCAATGGATGTAGTTTTGTAGGATGATCAGCGTCCTCCCCGAACTCTAGGACCCTCTGAATGTCGGCAGCAGAGATCTCAATATCATGGCCCAGTATGGAGCTCCTGATACAGTAAGGCTCACGAGAGCGGTCCACCGAGGCATTTCCCAGAATGCCTGATGGAGTGATCTATAAGGCGTGCAAGGAGTGGAGATCGCCTTATATCCGGGACCGTCTCAGAAATGCTATAATGTCGGTAAACTCAGCCCCGTTCCTGGTGGTGTGATCCAAATGGGCACAGATGTTGTGCTTTGGATTTATGGTCCACTTTTCTGCCCATTTATCTGTAACACACAAGACATAGAACCATTAGTACATAGACATGAAAACTTCTGTTCTAAGTGTAAAGTTGAAAGTCATTTTGATTCATTCGTGCGAATGAATCATGCGACTGAAGTCAGTCGCCTGTTTGAGACATGCGATTGAGTTCAATCGCTGATTGAGACATGCGATTGAGTTCAATCGGCTGATTGAGACATGCGATTGAGTTCAATCTGCCGACTGAGACATGCGATTGAGTTCAATCTGCCGACTGGACTCATTCGGGTGGTTCAGTCGGTCGAATGATCCAATCGCAAGGTTCAATCGTGCGATTGGAGTTCATTCGAACCCAGTCGCTTGCCCCACTGTTCGATCGCCTGTGGGTCGAATCTTGACCAATCTAAGTCTTTTAACAGTGTGTAATGGTCCATTAGCCTCGTCTACTTGTCACTAATAACCTATTAAACTCAATTTTAACATTTTGCTTCATTTACATAGGTGATTAGGTCAATTCACAGTTCGGTTCTTGATTCAATCCAATGTCGCTATTGTAGTTCGGTGATGTACTGATTTTGGTAGGATTCAAGGAGTAGTGTACCTGTAAAACGTCACTGGAATGTAAGAATCTTAACCGCAATGTATATCAGAATCGTGGCAATTTGACAGGGTAACGGTACAGATGCGATTTGGGGTGCTATTGGGAGTGATGAGTGAGATGCGATCGACTAAGACCCTTAAATACTGAACCTAGGTTCATTCGGCCGACTGGCCTCATTCGCTCAGTTCAATCGGGCGACTGAGGTTCAGTCGTACGATTGGCCTAGTCAATCGCATTCAGTCGGCCGACTGAGTCTCAGTCGGTCGACTGACTCATTCGGTCTCCTTCATTCGCCCCTTTAGTTGACCGACTGAGAGCCTCAGTCGGTCTACTGTTTCATTCTCCCCCTTCCATTCGGTCGAATGGATCAATTTCATGTCCATTCGGCCGATTGGAAGCCATTCGCATAGTTGGTCGATAACCATGATCCACTAGTGCGAATGGGTCACACTTTGTGAGTTTACAGTCATTTTAACATTTACTATTCAGACCCTTTTCACTTTTGATAATAACATTGTAAGCTCTTAACCAATTCAGTCACTTCAGACGTGACCTTTTAAATTTTAAAACCATGTGGCCATCTCAGACATGACCCTTTTAGGTAAGTTAATTCCCTTCTGATTTCCCTGATGTAGTCCGACAGACACACAAATTAAAAGATAAACATAGGAACTTAAACTAACTACACAACTAAAGTTTATGGACTTTTTGTGAGAGATAAACCCTAAGATGAAATCTAAGGGATTTGATTAGGAGTAGACAGCTTTAACTTAGATTGATCATATCTGGACCAACTCAATTTTGGAATCATACAGGAATATCAAATCATTTTGGGACTTGTTATTAAACTCTTTGATGCTTAAATTCTCGGTGTTCATCCAGAGTCGTTAGCAACTTAAGGAAATCATACTGAAACTCTTAGATTTCACATTGATTTGAACTCTTGAGAATGTAGCCACTAAGATTGTCAGTATGTTTGTCCACTTAAATCCATACACAGACTTTTGACGCAGACTGGTGACTGATTTAGGTTTAATTATTTCAGCTAACATTTGTGGATCCCACACTTATATGGTAATCAACATTCCTCAGAGGTTTTGAGCGGTCTACGGGTATTATTACAAGAAGAGACTATTCTTAGAGCTTTCAAAGAGAAGCCTGTCCTCAGGTCAGTGCCATCGCACAGCAGAGAGGCGGCAAACAACAATGAATTCTAGAATATCTAGGTTATGCTTATCCTCAGGTCAGTGCCATCGCACAGCAGAGAGGCACACAACCTATCTCCTTGTTAGAGCAGCTTATTTATTTGACACAATATGCACCAACAACATGAGTCATTAGCTTTATTGCATTTGTCTTTCATTTTTTCTTGCTTTGCTCTAATTATGGTCATCCGCACACTTTTGTGGCATTTAAATGCTCATTACCCCTTATTGGAATATATTTGATTGTGTTAACCAGTGATAAGATGGAAGCCCACAGTCAGTTGAACAACTTAGTTTGATCTTGAGATCACCAATCAGGTCTAATTGTCTATTGTGTTGAATCTACCAACATATCATTTGTGGTCTAGCAGCCTCTAAGTCTACTTTCTCTGTGTCACCTTAGGAGTTGCCAGTTTTCTATCATTTTCCCTTTTTATATTGCTTAGACTACACAGACTTATACTTTGAACTTTTGCATCTTTTCAAACCTAAATTTTAAAATCCCTCTTGATTTGTTCCTGTGTACTATCATATTCCAAGGTATTGAATCGTTCCAGACACATCTACCTTATTTCAGCTAGACACAATCTACCTTATTTCAGCTAGTTACCCCTTCTCCTTTTTTTTAATATAACTTGCTGACATATTCTCCCCCTAAAATACTAAAATCATTTCGGATTTAATTATTTTTGGATTTTAATAAACAGCAAGATAACATGAGTTTAATATAACAGACAAAAGAAAGAAAAAAACAGATAACATAAAATAAAATAAACATTAACGAAACTACATCGGACTACACATTATTCTCATCAGGAATTACCTCACTTTTCTTTTTAACGCCGTTGACCTCTAGCAAGTATTGAAAACGTGGTTTATCAAAGGCTTTTGTATAGAGGTCAGCACGTTGAAAATCAGTATTAATTTTAACCACATCTATTAAGTCTTTTCAAAACAGTCTCTTATGAAGTGGTATTTAATACCGATGTGTTTGGTCTTAGGATGTTGAACCGGATTTTTGTTTTACTGCAATTGCAGCAGAGTTATCAACAAAAATAGGAGTAGACGAGAATTTCAAACCGTAATCCCGCATTTGCTGTTGAATCCAAATGATTTGGGAACAGCAACTTGCAGCAGCAACATATTCGGCTTCACAGGTTGACAATGCAACCGATGTCTGCTTCTTACACTGCCATGTAAAATCTTCTCCCAAAGAATTGACACCCTGCTGATGTAGACTTGTAGTTCATTTTGCAGCCTCCATAGTCCGAGTCACTATACGCTGTGAGCTCAAAATCGTCATCATGAGGATACCACAACCCCATGTGGGTGTACCCTTAGATAGCGAAAGATCCTTTTGACCCCGATCAGATGATTGACCTTAGGTTTAGCCTGATATCTGGAACATAAACATGTAGCATACATGATATCAGGTCTTGAGGCAGTGAGATACATGAGAGATCCAATCATTCCTCGGTACATAGTGGCATCTACAAGATCTCCATTCTCATCAGGTGCTATATCATGATTCGTAGCAAGTGGAGTCCCAGCAGCAGAAGCATTCTCCATGTCAAAGCGACTGAGAATGTCTCCTACATACTTGGTCTGATGTAGAAAGATCCCATTAGGTGTTTGATCCACCTGTAACCCGAGAAAGAACTTCATCTCCCCCATCGCACTCATCTCAAACTCTTTCTTCATCACTGCTTCAAACTCTTTGCATAACTCTTCGTTCTTTGACCCGAAGATTATGTCATCAACATATATCTGTACAAGCAGTAGGTCACCATCCTTTTCTTTAATAAACAGTGTACAGTCAATGACTCCCCTGCGAAAGCCGTGTTTCACAAGATGAGTCGAGAGTTTCTCATACCAAGCTCGAGGAGCTTGATGAAGCCCATATAAAGCTTTGTCGAGCTTGTAAACTCTATCCCGATGATAAGGGTCTTCAAATCCCTCGGGTTGACTTACATAGACTGTTTCCCTGATTTCTCCATGAAGGAATGCACTCTTCACATCTAATTGGTAGACTTTAATCTTCATGTACGAGGCATAGGCAAGGAAGATACGAATAGCTTCCATCCTTGCCACGGGTGCAAACACCTCATTATAGTCAATCCCCTCGACTTGGCGAAAACCTTGAACCACCAGTCGAGCTTTGTTCCTTATAATGACTCCTTGGTCATCCTTCTTACATTTTAGTACCCATTTGGTGCCAATGACTTTAGCACCTTTAGGTCTATCAACCAGAGTCCATACACCTAACTTCTTAAACTGCAGAAGTTCTTCTTGCATGGCACTCACCCACGCCTCATCATTTAGTGCTTCACTGACATATTTTGGCTCAACCTGCGAGACAAAACATCGATAAGCACCATCATGAATGTAACCCTTCTCCATAACTGAGGCGTAATCAGCTGAGTATAGCTGATTTCGGGTTTGTACTCCTGATCGGACATCTCCAATAACATTGTCAAGGGGATGATAGACGTTTAGTCGTGATCCTGGAGTAGTCGGCACAGTCACCTCCGAACCAAGATTGTGAACATTTTGGTCTGCATCTGAGGAGGTTGGAGTTTGAGGTTCCGAAGTCGAGGGTGCATCACTTGTGGATGCTTGTGGACTTTCAGGAACTGGAACCTGTTCCTCCTGACTGTTCTGGTCATCTGCTTCAGTTTCATCTTCAGAGGAGGAGTCACTTTCATCGACTACCCCTTCTGACTGAGTAGATGACTCTCCCTGTGTGCTGGATGGAGTATTTAGAATATCATACATCATCCTAGTAGCTAACTCATCATCCGAGGGAGAGAGAGGGATGTTGAAGGATTTGAAGAATCCATCATAATCGAAGAAGTATGCAGGTCCTTTGCCTGTAGGTGGTGTGGTATATCTCTGAACGTCGACATTACACCACACTTCTACAAGACCCGTTGAGTTATTGTAAACTCGCTTGTTCGGTATGTTGTATCCTAGAAAAATTCCTTCAACTGCCTTCTCGCTGAATTTTCCTTCTTGTGTCTTCTTCAGAAGTGTACACGGTGCGCCAAAAGGTTCAAGATACTCCAAATTCGGTTTGCGTCTTTGAAGTAGCTCATAACATGTCTTTCCGTGGCGCTTGACTATTAGGACTCGGTTCAGTGTATAGCACGCATTTGCCACTGCCTCGTTCCAGAATTGGATAGGCAGTTTCGAGTCTGCCAGCATAGTCCGGGCTGTTTCTATCAAACTCCTGTTCTTTCTCTCAGCAACGCCATTCATCTGAGGTGTGTAGGCAGAAGTGAATTGATGCACAATTCCCTTTTCCTTGCAGTATGCCTCCATCCCTTGATTCTTGAATTCTGTCCCGTTGTCTGAGCGTATTTGTCGAACTTTGAGCTTGTAGAGTGATTCCAGTGTGGTTACTAATTCCTTGAATGTCTCCAAAGTTTCTGATTTTGATTTCAGAAACATTACCCAAGTGAACCTTGAGTAGTCATCAGTGACCACATAGCAGTACGCGTCGCCTGCAATGCTCCTTGTACTAACTGGACCGAACAGATCCATGTGAAGAAGCTCAAGAGGAAGTTCTATTGAATGAACTTTCTTTTCCTTATGAGACTTCTTTGTCTGTTTGCCTTTCTTGCAAGCTACACAAAAGTCAGGAAGTTGGAAGTTCTTGACATTCACTCCTCTAACTAAATCCTTCTGAATCAAATGATTCATCTTCCTTTGACTAATGTGTCCCATTCTCCGATGCCAGGAGATGGAATCCTTCTCAGTAGCTTTAGATAAGAAACACTGAACCTCATGATCCGTTGTGGCAGCTGTTGACAGATCCAAGACATAAAGTCTTTATATCTTGAAGCAGTCATCAGAACTTGGTCCTCTGGGATCATATATTCTTTCTTCAGCACGTAACACTTCTGATTATCGAAGACGACTTTAAATCCTTTATCACAGATTTGGGAAACAGAAAGTAAGTTGTTCTGAAGTTGTTGAACGTAGTTCACTTTATCAAACTTAACTTTCTGATTTCCCACTTCTCCCTGAGCTGTGATATAGCCTCCTTTGTTTCCTGCAAAGGAAACATGCCCTCCTTTTTATGTTTGACGTTAGATAAAAGGGCGCTATTTCCTGTCATGTGCCGGATGCTCCGCTGTCTATAATCCACGTGTTAGTCTCAGCACTATATCGAACACCCTGCACATACAAAGTAAAGAATCAGTTTAGGTTAGGAACCCAAGCTTTGACTGTCTTGGGTTTCCCAGAGGCATCACACATCATAAACTCCACCCATTGACCCTTAGAAGGTGAGGGTAGCTCAGGTTCCTTCTTGTTATCAGTATCAGACACGAGGTGGATTTTTCTTTCCATAAGCCAGATTTGTGCAATGCCTGTTTATGATAAACAGTCGTCTGGCTTACAGGTTGGACTTTAGGTTCACTAGCTCTTCTAGGTGGAGTTAGAGAACTCCGCTTAGAAGACCTAGGTCTAGAGTCCAGAAGATCCTTCTTCCTAGGTGTCTGATAGAAATGACAGTCGGAAGCAATGTGTCCACATTCTCCACAGTTGTAGCATGACCTGCTATCAACTTTATGAGTAGACTTTCTTTGTGGAGAAGTGCGTGACACTCTAGTAACATCAATCACTTTAGTTTTTGACTCTTGGATGTTTGATGTTTTCTCTGGTGTAACAAACTTTACTGATTTAACCTGTTTTACTTTTTGGTTAACTGGTTTTTGACTTGAAGCATGTGAAAAAGTAACATTTGAAGTCCTTTTAGGTTCTGATTTGACTCTATTTGACCCTGACTTTAAATTAACCTTTCAAATTCATTTTCCAGTTAACAAAGGCAATTTTCAGACCAAGAGAGTGTCACCAGATGATCCTTGATGGGGTTATTATTTACTGGTCTAGACTTGGTGTTCATCAAGGTCTCAGGTGGTGGTGGAACCACTTTGTAGCCTAATCCCTCCCGTTATTCCTTTCTCTCACTAAGTGTTGAACTATGTGTGAAGAACTAGTCCAACTATGCAGTTTCTGTTTTAATGAATTAACTTCGACTTCTAAAACTGCCCTTTGTTTCTTAGTGTCTTCTAGGGAGTTAAGATAGTACCTAATGTCGTTTGCTTGGTTAAAAGCCACTACTTCGGTTTCCCTAAGTTGTTTAGTCAATAGGTCTATCTTTCTTTATAACAATGCTCATTTTGTTTTAGTACTCTATTTGCCTCAGTGCACAGACGTAAATCTTTTACTAAGTTATCATTATGATCTAATAACCTAGCAAATTTTTCATCTATGCTATTCAAACGTGTCACAATCAGAACAAGCATGGTTATTAAAAATTTGGTCAGTGGTACTTACCTGAGTTGGTTCAGAAGTATTAGCCATCAGTGCCGCATCAGATGATTCTGGTTCTGTCGACTCTGGCTTTTCTGTCTCTGATGTGGAAACTTCCTCATTTGGCTTGTAGCTGACCTCGGCTGCAGTTGTTTCTTCACTATGTGACATTGCAATTCAACTGCTATATCACCTTCACTCGCAGAATCATCGTCAATATCCTCGACACTGGCAATGTTAGATTCTCCTGGTGAGACAAACCTGAAACTCCAATCCTGTCCTTCATCATCATGAGCAGTTAGTGCTTTTGGATCCTTGTTTGATGAAGTAGAATTAGAGGGTTGCTTGTCCTGGCGAGTAAAGGATGAGAACGGGTTCCCATTCCCCGTCTTCTTTGGCTTGACACATTCTCGTTTGAAGTGCCCCTTCTCACCACAGTTAAAGCAGGTCACTTTACTCTTGTCGAAGCCAAAGGTGGTGTCCTTAGTAGCAACCAAGTTCTGTCCAGTCTTTTTCACAAACTTCTTCGCCCTCCGGACAGCACTTGCTAAGGCCCACATTATATCCATTCTTTCAAGCTCCATCTCATCCACCTGCTCGTAGTCCTCATCTGCCAGATGGCAGTTTCCAATCTTCCCAGCAACAAGTCCATCATATGAATGAACCACTGCTGCTAAGAGATCCATATGCTCTCGTGCTACTTCCACGGTCACATTACCGAAGTTCTCGGTCTTCAGTTTGGTAGCGTTTGCTTCTGATCCAATATGATGGGTACATGATGACCCAGACGTGTCTGATCCAGAAGGAGAAGCATGTGAAGGACCTGACGAGCTAGACACAAAAGCAGTCTGGAGGGGTGCTCCAGATGTCTTAGCTTGAGGCGTGGCGTTGTATAAAGCTGGATTTTGTGTGTACGAAGACTTCTGAGCTCTATACTTCATCCTTAGTGCTTCTTCTCGCAACTTAAGAATGAAGTCATTTATATCCAGCTTTACAAGGATTCCATTCTGTCTCAGGTTAGACACGAATGTAGCCCACTTATCAGGCAACCCGTCTGCGAAGTTGCTTACTTTTTCTTCCATGGTAGTAGCCACTCCATGTGTATGCAATTCGCTCATCAAGTGGTAGAATCTATCTATGACTTCGTCCAAACTTTCATTACCAATTGATGAGAAGTTATCGAATTCCTTCTTTAACTCCTTTGCCTTGATTGCCTTCAATGATGCATTACCATCATATCTCTTCTCTAGCGCATCCCACAGTTTCTTGGACTGCTTGTTCTCGGAATACTGGTGGAATATGTCTTTGGGGATAGACTGAGTGATCAATGCATAAACTGTTTTCTCTGCATTGTACTTTACTTTCTGTGCGTCTGTCATCCCGCTTAATGTTAGTTTAACCCATCAGCTCCCACCGGTGTACTATAGCCTATCTCAATGGCTTCCCACAGATTAGGATCTACTCCATTAAGGTAGATCTCAAAACGTTGTTTCCAGTGGGGAAACTCATCTAAAGTCAAAAGCTTTGGTGGTTTATTGTGATTCCCCACCTCACTCTCAAGCAGCAACAGATTCTGTATCCGTGAGTCATTCCCAGCAGTAAAGGTTGACATTTGATCTTCCATGATGAATAAACTTATAATCTAATCAAACAAACTTTCACTGATGCGACTGAAGGATGCGAATGAGCTAATCGTACGTATAAGCTCTGCGATTGGTTCAATCGTGCGAATGAACTAGGCGATTGGTTCAGTCGTGCGAATGAATCTGGTGCGTATGAGCTATTGCGAACGAACGGTTCAATCGGCCTAATGAAGGTGCGACTAGGTCCAATCGTGCATATGAGCAATGCGAATGGAGTCCAGTCGTACGAATGAGTCAGTCGTGCGATTGAAGCTGCTGGTTTGTGAAAATTTCTAGGTTTGACGGGTTTCAACCGTAAAAATTCGAAATTTCACAAGTTCTAATCGCCTGAGTCCGTAGAAACCAAACGTCGATGAGCAGGGAACTTCCAAGATTACTTTTGATGCCAAAGATTGCGTTTTTAGTGTAAAAACACAAACTTTTATGCAATCTTGATTGAATCAACATGTAATCAAGAGCCAATAGCTCTGATACCACTTGTTAGGACCTGGTATTCGACTGAAATACCTAGAGATCACGTGTATACCAGATCAAATAGTGCGGAATCCTATTTGATTGGCGATCCAATCAGTGAGAACACACGAAGAATCAATCAAGGATTGAAACTAACGTTAGAAATCGATAAGGAATCGATCTAATGTGTTCTATGAACTTGGAGAACGATTTGGAAGGTTTCTGGACGGCTAGGGTTCGACTTGAATCGTACTTGATCGAATGTCCTCGTTTTTCACGAATTGAGTTGTATTTATAGGTTGGCACTATTCAATCGTGCGACTGAACCATTAGTTTGGTTCAGTCGTGCGATTGAACCATGCGGTTGGTTCATTCGTGCGACTGAGTGTTCAGTCGTGCGACTGAGCCAATCTTATGTTACAGTCGTACGACTGATCCAGTCTCCTGGTTCAGTCGTGCGACTGAGTCAATCGTGTGAAGTTCTTCATGTATGGTTCATTCGCATGAGCCATTCGCATGGGAACTTCATTAAGTTAAGTTTGAATGTTTTAGTTAATTAATATAATATATATGTAATCATTCAAGTAATCATAAACCCAATCAATTCATTTACGACTCATTAATGAACTATTAAACATTATAACCAACAGACTATCAATATCAGTTCATTAATCATACCAAACAAGATCTATTACATCACATATCACGATCTAGGGACATACATGTATCAACAGGTATCTTAGAATCCTCTTGACAATGATGAGGTGAGACATCTTAGGGTTGGCTTGATATCTTGCACAAATACATGTAGCAAACATGATATCAGGCCTGCTAGTTGTAAGATACATAAGAGACCCGATCATAGCCTGTACAGGTGTTCATCCACACACTCCCCCTCAAGATCAGGTCCAAGGGAGTGGTTTCTTGCTATATGTGTCTTTGCAATCTTACAATCAATCATTTTGAACCTCTTGAGTATGTCCTGAACATACTTTGACTGACTAATGAAGATGCCATCTTCAACTTGCTTCACTTGAATTCCTAGAAAGAAATTGAGTTCTCCTATGTCACTCATTTCAAATATGTCCTTCATTAGCTTCTCAAAGTCTTTGCAGAGCTTTGGATTAGTTGAACCAAAGATGATGTCATCTACACACACTTGAACTAGTAGTATGCCATTTCCCTATCCTTTTATGAAGAGAGTTCCATCTATGATACCTCTCCCGTATCCATGTTTCTAAAGATACTCAGATAGTGTCTCAAACCACTTCTGGGTACCTGATGCATACCATAAAGTGCTTTGTCAAGCTTGTAGACATAATCAGGATGATCAAGATCTACAAAACCAGGTGGTTGTTTGACATAACCTCTTCATCAATCACCCCATAAAGAAAAGCACACTTAACATCAAGCTGAAAGACCTTAAAGTTCTTGGATGCAGCAAATGCCAGGAACATCATAATAGATTCCAGTCTTGCTACAGGAGCAAATACATCAGTGTAGTCAATCCCTTCTTCTTGTGTGTATCCTTGAACAACTAGTCTAGCTTTGTTCTTGATGATAATGCCTCTATCATCCTACTTATTCCTAAACACCCATTTGGTACCAATGATAGTCTTCCTATAAGAAAGAGGACAAAGGTTCCAAACTTTCTGCATTTTGAATTGAAGCAACTCTTGTTGCATAGCTTCAACCCAACTTCCATCCTTTAGACCCTCATCAACTTTCTTTGGCTCTATCTGGGACAAGAAACAAGAGTGAAGACAAACATTTGCCTCATGGGTTTGTCCTCTTGTTTTACCCCTGTGACAACATCTCCAATGATGTTTTTGTAGGGTGAGACTTGTGGATCCTTAGCTGAGGGATCACATTAAGTTGTTGAGAGACATCTAAATTTGAAAAATTTAGATCTGGTGGAGACATCATTGATGTTGTCCTCTATGGAGTGGTTATCAGCATCAAGAAAGTCCTGATCACTGTCACCACTACTATCATTGTCTTCTGCAATTGAAGCATCTTTATCTGGTTGTGGAGCCTCTGAGCTGGAATTTGAAGACATCCCAGATGTATTAGCTAAAGTTGTCATTGTAGTGCTGATAAAATCCTCATTTGTAGAAGTAGTTCCAGCTGGAGCTGAAGATATGTTGCTTGAAGGTGTTCTCAGCTCAAATCTTGGATCTGGATCACCTGTGTTTAAATTTTCTATAGATCCTGAAACAGTCTCACAAGATTTGTTAAAATAGTTGGTAACTAAATCAAGATCAAATAGCCAATTAGGACCAGAACCGGCCACACATGGTGTGTGTTCATTGAAATTCATATTGGCTGACTCCTCAACAATTCTAGTTCTGAGATTGTATACTCTTTAAGCCTTAGCTTGGGAAGAGTATCCAATGAAATGTCCATCATTTGATTTCTCAGCAAATTTGGCTAATTGATCTTTGGTATTCAAGATGGTGCAAGGAGATCCAAACGAACTCAGAAAACCAATGAAAGGTTTCCTCTTGTGCCAAAGTTCATAAGGAGTCTTGCCATGAGTTTAAACTACTAAAACTTTGTTCTGCACATAGTAGGCAGTGTTGACTGCCTCTACCCAGAAGGTGATGGGTAGCTTAGAGTCAAATAACATGGTTCTTGCAGCTTCAATCAGTTAACTGTTTCTCCTCTCAGCAACACCATTCTTCTGAGGAGTCCTGGGAGCACTGTATTGTCTTGTAATACCTTTTTCATCACATAATGCATCAAGGATTTGGTTCTTGAATTCGGTTTCCTGATCACATCTTAGGATTTTGACCTTGTGATCAGATTGATTCTCAATTCTTTTAGCTAAGCTACCCTCCTCCCTCGTTTTTTAAGTAATTAAGTACTGCACGATTTAATACTAAATAAAACTATTCTCTCCCTAAAATTCTAAAACCGAAAATCATTTTGTGTTTTTGGATTTCTAATAGATAGAAAATAAATAAAATAAAATAAAAGAGAATAAAACCATGTCGGACTATGCACTTTCTTCTTCAAGAATCACATCACTTTTCTTTTTCCTGCCATTAACCTTTAAAAGATATAAAAACCTCTGTTTATCAAATGCTTAAGTGTAGAGGTCGGCGCGTTGAAAATCCGTATTTGTTTTAACAACATCGATTAAGTGCTTTTCAAAACAGTCACATATAAAGTGATATTTAATACCGATGTGTTTAGTTTTAGGGTATTGGACCGGATTTTTAGTGACAACAATAGTAGTAGAATTATCAACAAAAATAAGGGTGTTAGAAAATTTTAAATCGTAGTCGCGCATTTGCTGTTGAATCCAGATGATTTGTTAACAACAACTTGCAGCAGCAACGTATTCAACTTCACATCTTGATAGAGCAACGGAGGTCTGCTTCTTACACTGCTAGGTGATTAACCGTCTACCAAAGAACTAACATCCCGTTGATGTTGACTTGTAACTCATTTTGCATCCACCATAATCTAAGTCACTATATGTTGTAAGCTCAAAGTCATTGTCATGAGGATACCACAACCCAAGTGTTGGAGTACCCTTCAGAAAATGAAAAATCCTTTTGACCCCGATGAGATGATTTACTTTTGGTTTCGCCTGATATCTTAAGCAAAGACACGTCTCGTACATAATATCAGGACATGAGGCTGTGAGGTACATGAGAGATCCGATCATTCCTTTGTACATGGTGGCATCAACCAGATCACTATTTTCGTCGGGTGGCACGTCATAGTTTGTGGCAAGTGGAGTTCCAGCAGCTGAAGCATTCTCCATGTCGAATCAACTAAGGATATCACCTACATACTTGTTCTGATGTAGGAAGATTCCCTTTGGTGTCTGGTCCACCTGTAAGCCAAGAAAGAACTTCATCTCCCCCATGGAACTCATTTCAAATTCTGCTTTCATTACAGATTCGAATTCTTTACATAATTCTTCGTTTTTGGGACCGAAGATTATGTCATCAACATAAATCTGTACTAGCCGTAAATCGCCATCTTTTTCTTTGATAAAAAATGTACAGTTTATCACTCCTTTCTGAAATCGTGTTTCACAAGATGATTTCAGAGTTTCTCATACCAGGCTCTAGGAGCTTGATGGAGCTCGTAAAGAGCCTTTTCCAGTTTGTAAACTCTATCCCGATGATAAGGATCCTCAAATCCTTCGGTTGACTGACATAGACCATCTCACGGATTTAACCATGAAGGAATGCACTCTTCACACTAGTTGATAGACTTTAATCTTCATGTAGGATGCATAGGCTAGAAATATACGTATTGCTTCCATCCTTTCCATCGGTGCAAACACTTCATTGTAATATATGCCTTCGACTTGTCAAAATTCTTGAACTACAAGTCGAGCCTTATTCGTTATTATGACTCCTTGGTCATCTTTCTTGCATTTCAACACCCATTTAGTACCAATTACCTTAGCACCTTTTGGTTTGTCCACAAGGGCCATACTCCTAATTTCTTGAACTGTAGGAGTTCTTCTTTCATTGCACTAACCCATGCCTCATCGTTTATAGCTTCACTCGCATATTTTGCTCAAATTGAGATACAAAACATCGATATGCACCATCATAAAGATATCAATTTTCCACTACCGAGGCATAATCAACTGAGTATAGCTGATTTCTGGTCTGTACTCCCGATCTAACATCCCAGTGACATTGTCCAAGGGATGATAAACATTTAGCCGAGATCCTAGAGTAGTTGGAACAACCACCTCATTATCTAGATTGTTAAACTCAGGTTCAGGATCTGAAGCTGTTGGAGTACGAGGTTCCAAAGTGTTTGAGGCATCAGGATGTGATGCTTGTGTACTTTCATTAGTGGGTACCTGTTCCTCCTGTTCCACATTTGCAGTCTCAACTGCATCATCATAAGAAGATGAGTCGCTTACATCAAGTGCTCCCTCTAAAGGATTAGGGGACTCGTCTAGTGGATCTGATGTTGTCGAGTCTTGTGGTGGTGTGTTTAGAACATCATACATCATCCTTAGTAACAGCTCATCATCAGTGGGAGAAGGAGGGAGCTTGAAGGATTTAAATAATCACTCATAGTCGAAGAAGAAGGAGGGTCCTTTTCCAGCAGGGGGTGGTGAATCTTTGAACATCAATGTTGCACCACACTTCTACCTGACCCGTTGAGTTGTTATAAAGTCTCTTCTCTAGTATGTTGTATCTGAGAAAGACACCTTCTTCTGCTTCTCACTAAACTTTCCTGTCTAAGTTTCCTTCAGCAGCATGCATGGTGCTCCAAACGGTTCAAGATACTCCAGGTGGGTTTACGTCGCTGGAGCAGTTCATAACATGTTTTCCCATATTGTTTGACCACTAAGACTCGATTGAGCATGTAACAAGCATTAGCTACCGCCTCATTCCAGAATTAAATAGGTAATTTCGAGTCAGCTAACATTGTTCTGCCAGTCTCTATCAAGCTTCGATTGTCCAAAGATGTTCACCAAAGTCTAATTGTCCTTATTATTAAACCCAAAAAGTATATTGAACTTTATGATACAAAAGAAAGTTATTCTAAAACGAGTTCTATTAGTCCTCCTAAGAGAACTAATGACCCTAAAGTTCAAACTCTAAGCCAGTCGTCTGTTTATCATAAACAGGCCTTACATAAAACTAGCTTATGGAAAGAAAAGTCAAATAAGGTGTCTGATAATGATAACAATAAAAAGAACGAAATGACCTCATCCTCAAGTGGACAGCGGGTTGAATTTATGATGTGTGATTCCTCTAGGTCACCCAAGCCAGTTAAGGCTTGGGTCCAAAACCTAAACTGATCATTTCCTTTGAATGTGCAGGGTGTATGCTACAATGCTATCACAAATACCTGGATTGTTAATAGTGGGGCATCTAGGCACATGACCGGGAACTTGTCTCTCCTTTCAATGTCAAACAAATTAAAGGAGGACATGTATCATTTGTTGGGAATAAAGGAGGATATATCACTGCTCAGAGCAAAATAGGAAACCAGAAAGACAAGTTTGACAAGGTCAACTGCATTCAATAACTACAAAACAACTTGCTTTCTGTTTCCCAGATCTGTGATAAAGGATTCAAAGTTGTTTTTAACAACAAGAAGTGCTACGTGTTGAAGAAGGACTATGTGATTAAGGAGGATAAGGTTCTCATGTTACCTTCAAGATATAATGACTTTTATGTTTTGGATATATCAAAAACATCCACAGCTGATCACATAGTTCAATGCTTCTTTTCAAAGACAACTGAGAGAGACTCGGTCTCGTGCATAGGAGAATGGGACACATCAATCCTAGAATGATGAATCACTTGATTCAAAATGATCTAGTGAATGGTGTAAATGTTAAGAACTTGCAGCTTCTAGATTTCTGCATAGCTTGCAAGAAAGGGAAACAAACCAAGAAGGCTCATAAGGTAAAGAAAGTTAACTCTGTAGATATGCCTCTCAAGCTTCTACACATGGATCTGTTTGGTCCCGTCAACACTAAATGTATTGCTGGTGATTTGTACTGCTATGTATTAACAGATGATTACTCAAGATTCTCTTGGGTGATGTTTCTGAAAGCCAAATCAAATACTTTTGAATCATTCAAACATCTAGTAACTACATTGGAATCACTCTACAAGCTGAAAGTTAGACATATTCGATCAGATAACGGAACAGAGTTCAAGAACCGGTGAATGGAGGCGTTCTTTAAAGAAAAAGGGATTGTACATCAATTTACGTCTACCTACACACCATAGATGAATGGAGTTGCTAAGCAAAAGAATCGGAGCTTGATAGAGACAGCATGAACGATGCTAGCCGACTTGAAACTGCCTATCCAATTTTGGAACGAGGCAGTGGCCAATGCATGCTACACCCTCAATCGGGTCTTGGTGGTAAAGCGACATGGAAAAACATCTTATAAGTTGCTCAAGCAACCTAAACCTAACCTGGAGTATCTCGAACCACTTGGTGGACCATGTATGCTGCTGAAGAAAACTCAGTCTGGGAAGTTCAGTGAGAAAGCTGAAGAAGGGATCTTTCTCGGATACAATATACCGGACAAGAGAGTTTATAACAACTCTATAGGTCAAGTAGAGGTGTGGTGCAACGTTGATGTGCAGAGATACACCACCACCCCTGCTAGATAGGGACCTTCATTCTTCTTTGACTATGATGGATTCTTTAAGTCCTTCAATCTACCTCCCTCTCCCAGTGATGATGAGATGTCAACAAAGATGATGTATGATGTTCTAAACACACCACCACAAGACCCGACAGCATCGGTTCCACTAGACGATACCTCTAATCCTTTAGGGAGAGCACTTGATGTAAGTGACTCATCTTCTGATGATTAAGCAGTTGAGAGTGCAAATGTGGAACAGGAAGAACATGTTCCCAAAAATGAAAGTACACAAGCATCACATCCTGATGTCTTTGATACTTTGGAACCTCATACTCCAATAGCTTCAGATCATAAACCTGAGTTTAAAAATCTGGATAATGAGGTGGCTGTTCCAACAATTTTCGGATCTTGGCTAAACGTTTATCATCCCATGGACAATGTTATTGGGGATATTCGATCGGGAGTACACACCAGAAATCAACTGTACTCAGCTGATTATGCCTTAGTAATGGAAAAAGGATACCTTCATGATGGAGCATATCGATGTTTTGTGTCTCAATTTCAGCCTAAATACATTATTGGAGCGCTAAACGATAATGCATGGGTCATTGCGATACAAGAAGAACTCCTACAATTCAAGAAGTTAGGAGTGTGGACCCTTGTGGACAAACCAAAAGGTGCTAAGTTCATTGGTACAGAATGGGTGCTAAAATGCAAGAAAGATGACCATGGGGTAATAATCAGGAATATGGCTAGACTTTTAGTTCAAGAATTTCGACAAGTCGAAGGCATAGACTACAATGAAGTGTTTGCACCAGTGGCGAGGCTGGAAGCAATACGTATATTTCTAGCGTATGCATCCTACATGAAGATCAAAGTCTATCAACTTGATGTCAAGAGTGCATTCTTTCATGGTGAGTCCGTGAGATGGTCTATGTCAGTCAACCCGAAGGATTTGAGGATCCTTATCATCGGGATAGAGTTTACAAACTGGAAAAGGCTCTTTACAAGCTCCATCAAGCCCCTAGAGCATGGTATGAGAAACTCTTTACTTATCTGCTGAAACACAACTTTCGCAGGGTAGTTATTGACTGTACATTGTTTATCAAGGAAAAAGATGGTGATTTACTGCTGGTACAGATTTATGTTGATGACATAATCTTCGGTTCCAAAAACGAAGAGCTATGTAAAGAATTTGAATCTGTAATGAAAGCAGAATTTGAGATGAGTGCCATGGGGGAGATAAAGTTCTTTCTCAGGTTACTGGTTGATCAAACACCAAAGGGAATATTTCTACATTAGACCAAGTATGTAGGCGATATCCTTAGTCAGTTCGATATGGAGAATTCTTGCACAACTGGAACTCCACTTGCCACAAATCATGACGTGGTACCTGACGAAAATAGTGATCTGGTTGATGCCACCATGTATAGAGGAATGATCGGATCTCTCATGTACCTCACAGCCTCACAACCTGATATCATGTATGCCATGTGTCTTTGTTCCAGATATCAAGCTAAACCAAAAGTAAACCATTTAATAGGAGTCAAAAGGATCTTTCATTATCTGAAGGGTACTCCAACACTCGGGTTGTGGTATCGTCATGACCATAACTTTGAGCTTACTGCGTATAGTGACTTGGATTATGGCAGTTGCAATATGAACTACAAGTCAACATCAGCAGAATGTCAGTTCTTTGGTAGACGGTTAGTCACCTGGCAGTGTAAGAAGCAGACCTCTGTTGCTCTATCAACATGTGAAGCTGAATACGTTGTTGCTGCAAACTGCTGTTCACAAATCATTTGGATGCAACAGCAAATGAGCGACTACGATTTGCAATTTTCTAACACTCCTATTTTTGTTGATAATACTGCTGCTATTGTCGTAACAAAAAATCCGGTCCAATATCCTAAAACTAAACACATCGGTATTAAATATCACTTTATACGTGACTGTTTTAAAAAGCACTTAATCGATGTGGTTAAATTAATATAGATTTTCAACGCGCCGACCTCTACACAAAAGCATTTGATAAACTGAGGTTTTTATATCTGTTAGAGGTCAATGGCGTGAAAAAGAAATGTGAAGTGATTCCAGAAGACGAAAGTTCGTAGTCCGACTAGTATGGTTAATTTTATTTATTTTATTTTATTTATATCTATCTGTTAAAAATCCAAAAACACAAAAAGATTTTCGGTTTTAGAATTTTAGGTAGAGAATAGGTTAATTTTGTATTAAATTCGTGCAGTATTTAATTATTTAAAAAATAATAATAAAAAAACGAGGAAGGAAAACAACTTAGCTAAAAGAAATGAGATCAAATCTGTGATTCTGATTCAACGCTTATGGAAAATGATAGTACATAGGGAACAAATCGTTTGGGACTTCAAAAGAGTTTAAATGATTAAGATGCAAAATTCCAAGAATAAGTCTGAGAAGTCTAAGAAAAATAAAAGGAAAAAAGATAGTAAAACTAGTCTGCTACCGAGGTAACAAGAGAAACTAGACCAAGAGGTTGCTAGTTCATTATATCATGTGTCAGTAGATTCAACACTATAGATGAGTAGACCTCATTAGTGTTTTAAAATTCAAACTAAGTTGTTCAACTTGCTATGGGCTTCCAACTTATCCCTGGTTAACACAATCAATGCAGTTCCAATAAGGGGTGAAGAGCAAAATAAACGCCATAAATGTGTACGGACGACCATAAATGCTCTAACAAGAAGATAGGTTGTGTGCCTTTATGTTGTGTGGTGGCACTGACCTGAGGATAAGCATAACCTAAATATTCTAGAATCCATTGTTGTTTGCGCTTCTCTACTATGTGATGGCACTTACCTGAGGCTTAGCATCTCTTTGAAAGCTCTTAGAATAGTTTTTTCTTGAAATATACCCGTAGACCGCTCAAAACACTCCTGAGGAATGTTGATTACGATATAAGCGTGGGATCCACAAATGCTCATAGAAATAATTAAACCGTAACTCATCACCAATGTATGTCAAAAATATATGTATGGATTTAAGTGTACAAGTCGACTGACAATCATCAAGAGCTGCAGTTCTTGAAAGTCAAAATCATTGATTGCATCTTATAGCTCTAGTATGATTTCCTAAAATTTCTATTGATTCTCGATCAAAACAAGAATCTAGCATCAAAATGGTTTATTAAAATGTCTCAAATGATTCTGAAATACTTGTATGATTCCATAATGAATCATACCAGAAATTATAAAATAGACTTGAAGTTGTGATATCAAGAAGTAAAATCGGTTAGATGTACTCCAATAGGTTTAAATCCATCTCCAATCAAAACTATAAAAATATATCTTGTTTCGTTTTTAAATTTCAAGTTTTTTTGTTTAACTTTTAGTCATTTGTTAGGTAAAAGTCGAACTATACATCTGGATTCAATCTGTAAATCACTCACTAAAAGTGGTCATGTCTGAGGTGACCAATCAGGTTTTTGAATTTAAAGGATGACGTCTGAGGGGATCAAACAGTTTTTCAAATTAAAAAGGTCATGTATGAGATGATCATCGGTCATAACGTCTTATCCATAGTTACATGTGTTTGTTTGAAAGTGAAGAGGTCAAAACCATAAGTATGGGTCAAACGCACGATTGGACCATGAGTATGGACCATTTGCACGATTGGATCACAAGTATGAGCCAATCGCACAGTTCAACCATAAGTATGGATCAGACGCATGATGGGATCATGATCATGGAGCAAACCATGCGATTGGATCACAAGAATGTACCAATCGCATGAATGGATGAGGCCGTATGAGCAAGTCGCACGATTGAACCCCAGTCGCACGAATGAAGCATGCGAATGGGCCCAGTCGCACGATTGAATGTTAACTTAGTATAAATAAAGGGGAGCCAGTCACATTTTCTCATCACCCCTCAATCGCCCTTAGTCGCAAAAAAGTATAGAGACTCTGCCCTAATTTTGTTTGGTTGATTTAGCATCCTAATTGTGATTCTAACGTTTTCTTCCTTCAGATACAGGTAATGTAAGACCGAAATCAACAACAATGCCCAGTTTAATCAAACCCTAAGGACCAAAATCATTCAAAACAAGAAATTTTAAAAACTCCTCAAAATAAACCACTTAAATGGATATAATCATTGATTTAAAGAATATTAGGTGTTATTTTGAGTTTTTGCAAGTCAAATGAGTCTAATCACAACATTCAACATCAACTTTTTGAGCAAGAATTGAATTTAAAGTATCGAACAGAGAGTTATGCGAATGGACATGCATATGAACTTCAATCGAACGAATGAGCTGGGCGTATGACTCAATCGCACGACTGAGCTGGGCGTATGAATCAATTGCAAGAATGAGCTGGGCGTATGAATCAATCGCATGATTGAACCATGCGTATGAGTTCAGTCGCACGATTGGCTCAACTACATGGCATAGCATACGACTAAGCTCAGTCGCAGGCTCAATCGTACAACTGAGCTCAATTGTATGACTAAGACTCAGTCGTATTGTCCATTCCCATGACTGAACAAAATGATCCAAGTTCAATAAAATTCAAATGTCTTCATTTACACAAATCTAACGTATATATGGCTTGTGTTACAAAACATGGCTAACAAATGGACTATGAGCACCAAGCACAACATTTGTGCTCCTCTCGACGCTAGCTCTAGGAATGCCACTGAGTTCACTGGGATTATAGCCTTTCTACTTAGGTCGAGGATCTACAAGGCTATCTCTACTCCTTGCACACCCTACCGGTCTCTACAACAGTCCTTCTGGAAGGTGCTTCAGTTGACAGATCTGTTGAGCCTCACTACATATGGAGATTTATCCTCTGGTAGGAGATAGAGATCACTGAGGAATATTGATGGGGGTCTGGGATTTGGGTGAGGATGGTGCCTACCCAACCAATTTGCATCCCCTGATAGTTCGGGAACGCTTCCTACGGATCAAGTACGCTGGGGACATCAATGCCGGTATCCTCAACAAGAGCAACATGTGCCCCCAGTTCAAGTAATTGGCCCATGTTATCCTTAAGTGCACAGCCTCAAGGAAAGGAGGCTTTGATGAGATGTTTGATCAAATCCAGAATTCATACGTTGCTCTTGTGCTGAACCATCCATTTAGTTTCTCCCGCATGCTCTTCACATACATGGTAGAGAACATCGAGGCCAAGGGCAAGAAGGCTTCTGTATGTACCCATGTTTTTTACCAATGATCAATGATCAGAAGCTTCCTTTGCTGTCAAAGGAGAGAGACGATGTGGTTACTCTCTAGGTGATGGTCGATAGAACTCTAGGTTGGATTAAGATTTACCAGGGCAAGCAGGTGACGCTCCTAGTGAAACAAAGAGGGCTTCTTTTCACCAATACTTCATCCCTGATGAAGAGGAAGAGTCAGATGAATAGTGGCGGTTGGTGGATGCCAGGGTGAGTCAATAGGTGCTACTACTGATGTTATTGGTCCTACATACACCCCTAACCAGCCCATCAGCCTAGGGGGAGCATCTTCTTCTAAGGGCTCGAGAAAGAAGCGAATGGCTCAACCCTAGGGCTTAAAGAGTAAGAGACGGAGGATCACTGAAGATCATGTATAGGTTGAACTCACCTTAGTTTAGATTATTTACTTCTGATTGTAATAGGTCTTTTGTTAGTTTCCTTTTCTATGTATTTACTTTTATGTAATTTTGCAGTCCAGCGAAGCTATGAACGAAACTATAGTTTCGCTCAAAACCAATTGATTAGTTAACCTAGCGAAATTACTGTTTCTTTCGGGCAAAACTATAGTTTCGGCAGTACAGTTTCGCTGATAGCAAAACTAAGACTGCTATATATAGATTTGATCTTTTTCAATGTTAGGTAACCTTGCAAAACCCTAATCGTGAGTCATTGTTGCAAGTTACCTTTTCAAGGCAGTTATTACTCTGAAATATTATTGTGCTTGATGTTATTGATTGTTATGATGTTTATTGTCTTATTTTGAATGAGTTCTTATTGTATTCAATCTTCTATATTCATTATGTATGGTTTGTATGATTGATATTGAATGATTCTTCATCTCATTTGCACTGTTATACGATCAAATGGACCAACAATATGGTATCAGAGCCTTAGTGCTCATGATTTGTTGAGTTTTGATGGTTTTTGTTCAATATCTAATTTCAATCATTTTTCAGTTCATTATTAGGTCTTTTTGATATGGAAATTGATTGAGTTTTTTCTGTTTTCGGTTGTGGAAGCTTTGCTAATCATCAGATCTCAAATTCATTGAGTTTTTGATTATTTCAGATTGATTTTGGGTTGAAAAAGGGTTTAAGGTTTGTCCAGCGAAACTATTGTTCTTTCTGTGAAACAACGATCATCTTCCGGCGAAACTATGGGTATTATCACTATTGAAATCGTTTTCTAGGTGTTCTGCAAAACTAGTCATTTTGAACGAAAGTTCACCAGTGCTTGTGAAGGTTTAACAACCGAAATTGCTGCCAAAAGTGATTTTGAAAAAAAGTTCAAGCTTGTTTCGTGAGAACTTATCAGCGAAACTAAGCATGTTGTGACAATTGGCTAGCGAAACTGCTGCCGAAATTGTCAGCGAAATAAGCCTCCTTTGCGAAAGTGTCAGCGAAATTAGTTTTCACTACGAAAATGTCTGTGAAATTAGCTTTTTCTGCGAAATTGTCGGTGAAATTTTCTCTTCCCTTGCTGAAACTGCATCAATCCCAGCGAAACTACAATGTCAAAGTTAACATCACCCACTCTTGCAGATCTTGAAAGTGTTGCTCCCAATATGCCACAAGAGTCATTAACGGAGACAATTTCGAAGATTGGAAGAGATGTCTCAAAGCTTTTTTCTTCTACACTGATCACAATCAATGGGAATCGATTATTTTTGGTCCTCACATACTAACTGTCACTGTAAAGGATCTGAAGTTGGTGATGTTGTCTCTTAGAATAAGGACCCATACTCTTTCACTGAAAAGCATCTGAAGTTGATTGATCGAGATCAAAAGGCTTTTGGTGCTTTAACTATATGCCTGGCACCGGACATCTACAATCGTTTTGTAGAAGATAAAAATGCTAAATCTCTTTACGATGCACTATGTGAGTTCTATGATGGTAATAATGATGTGGTAAAGGATAAGAGTATTCAATTTGAGAAGGAATTCCATTCATTTATGGATACAAGAATGAGAGTCTGATAGATCTCACACAAATCATTTCTTGACAGTTTCTAACACCTTAAAGAAATACGATGAAAAGCTCTCCAACAATGAACAAGTTAACACGCTAATAGACTCTCTCCCACCTCAATGGAGTCTTCAGGTGAGGATGTTAAAGCAAGAAAAAGGGTTCACAGGCAACAAGCTGATGGATATTATTAATAAGCTTAAATCCTTTGAGTTGGACAAGAAGAGACGAGAATTTAACCAGACCATGATGCCTACTTCTGGTTTTACTCAAAATGTTGATGTATTATCATCCACTGCAAGCTCTCAAATACAAAATTCAATTCAAGGAGGAGTTAATACAAGTAATTTTTCTGGAGGAAATGTTACTGCTGGAAGAGATCAGATTAATTCTATGGCGAATGTTGAAACTTCAGTTCCATTAGAAACAATGGCTCTTTTTAGAAAGTTTGTTCAAAGCTATGAAGCACTTGTGGTAGGAGAATTGAAAGGAAAAGGAATGACAATGGAAGACATGTATCAGGTAGATCTAGATGATCTTGAGGAAACCAACATCCAGTGGCAAATGGCAATGTTGACTCTTAGAGCTCAAAGATTTATGGAGTGCACTAGACGAAAAAACTTCGGCGGACAAACTTCTAATCCAAAACTGGGATTTGATAAGTCAAAGTTGAGATGTTTCAACTGTAAACAATTAGGACATTTCAAATGTGAATGTCCATCACCAATTGTCATCGATTCCAGCAATTTTGGAGTTCCAAGATTAACAATTGAGAGGGAGAAGGAAGATGTGAATCACAAAAAGGAGACATCATTGATTTCTAACTTTGATTAGAGTGTAGAGGTTAAGGAAAGAAGGACTGAGATAAATCATGCTTTGGTTGTTGAGTTTGTTAAAGGGAAAGGAAAGAAGATAGTGAAGATGGATTTGACCCTTTCAAGGAATTAAAAGAGGAGTTAGTGTCGTCTGTGAATGAGAAAGAAGAGAAAGATGTTAGAATCAGAGCAGGTAAATCTGAAAGTCTAAAGCAGGAAGGAAGTTCACCCACTGTGCAAGGAAAGGATTGTGATGATGAAAATGTCACCGTTGAGGAAAACAAGTCAAGTACTTCGGTGTGCCGATGTGAAAAGGCCTTAGTAGCTGAAAGGTGGTGATGGGACTTCCATATGAGGTAATTCAAGATATGTGTTCATCTGCTTTTAAAATAGGATTATTTGGGATTTATAAAGCTAATCGGTTATTAATTGATAATGAAAAGGATTTTAAACGAATTAATGATGAACTTAAAATAAATGAATCAAAATATTTTGTTAAATTAAATGAGGCTTTAAAAGAATATGATCATTTAAAACGAATCGTTTTGGAAAGAAATGTTGAGATTAACACTTTCACTGAAAGAGTTTCCCTTTCTGAAGTTGAAACAAGCAAACTTCAATCAAGTTAGATAAATAGACCATATCAGGAATGAAACATGATGATCTATGTAAATCTCAACGGGGAGCTAGGATTAAAACAGGACTGTGCTACGAAAATGTAAAGGTTTATCCTCCTTCTAGTACATATTGTTATTCTCCTATGCTTGTTGCTCATCCTCTAATGATTTAATCAAAACAGATACTGACAGTATATCTGCAGGTTTAGAGGGTGTTAATTCTAAGAACATTCGTGAAGACTACGACTATGGACCAACTAATTGGCTTGGATGCACTAGTATTAGTACACTTGATTGCCAGCAGTCTATTCTAGATCATAAGTCTTGTTTAAATTCAGTCTTTGTTACTAGTTCTCTTGTAACCGACTCTGTCGCATCATGTTCTCATGATGTTTCTATTTCATCTTTAAATTCAGTACACTGTGGTGATGTCTTTCGTTCTGATGCTGATAATGGTGCAACTGATCTTTCTACAAAGCCTAACGAGAAAACTAAAACTAATTGTTTTGATATATTCTTCTCTCACCCAATTCCATCTTTTTTTCCATTAAATATTTCTTTATCAAATGAAAAATTGCAACTTCGTCTGAAGCAAGCACTAGTGGAACTAGTTATATTGGTTCTTCAGACGATCAGTCATATATTTATGTAAATAATAATTCTTGTTCACATAAAATTCGACCTCGTGGCATGTATGAGACATTTAGTGACATTGATTCAAGTGTATCTGAATGTGATGAGGAAATTCTCATTGACCATATTCCTATCTCATCACATCACAGACCTACACACAAACCACATTGTTTCCAATGTGGTTAAGAGGATCATCTTGTCAAGAATTGTCCTACATTGCTTCATGGTCATTTTAATAGGAACTATTTTGGAAATAAATTAACAAAATTGGTTAATAATTTCTTTTGCAAGAAATCTGCTTCTTCTAAAATTAAAGCTTTTCAATCTTGGGTTCCTATTTCACCTTGTTAATCTTTTCTTTATTTAATTTTAGATGTCATCCACTAAGATTGTGAATAGCATGTGGCATGTAGATAGTGGATGCTCCAGACACATGACGGGATTGAAAGACTTGTTGACCAATTATTGAATTATAAATGGAGGATATGATGCTTTTGCTAGTGACAAAAAGGATGTAAAGATGATTGGTCAAGCAGAAGTTTCCAATGGTTTTTTAACTTTGGAGAAAGTCAATTATGTCCCTGAGCTGGCGTTTAATCTTTTGAATGTTTCTCAAATCTGAGATAAAGACATTCCAGTCTTCTTTAAATCCGATGAATGTCTATTTTTAAAATAAGAGATTGTTATTCCAGATGGTTTGATGCTTATACGTGCTCTAAGAAAACATCACACATATCTTCTTGATATGAACTCCGAGGAGTCAAAGTCTACTACAACATGTCTTCTTTCAAAAGCTTCAACCTTTGAGTCTTTGTTATGGCACCGTCGATTGGGTCACGTAATTTTAAAAAATAAACAAATTTGTCAAAAACAATATTGTTAGAGGACTTCCTCCAAAAGATTTCTTTGTAAATGAAAAATGTATGGCTTGTGCCAAGGGTAAACAACATAAAAAACCACATAAGCCCAAACTTGAAAATAGCATAACCTGTCCTCTTGAGTTGTTACATACTGATTTGTTTGGCCCAATCAGTGTTAAATCTATTGATAAAATCGTTTTGTCTTGTTGTTACAGATGATTTCTCAAGATATTCATGGGTGAGATTTCTTGCTCACAAGGGAGAGGTTGCTGAAGAATTGCAGAAGTTAATACTTTCAATCGAGACAATCAACAAGAGAAAGTTCTGGCCCTGAGAAGTGACAATGGCACTGAATTCAAAAATCAGATTCTTAATTCTTTCTATGCTCAAAAGGGAATGTGAGACAACTTAGTGCTGCCAGGACACCTCAACAGAACAATATTGCTGAACGAAAGTATCACACTCCCATCGAAGCCGCACGTACAATGTTGATAGAATCCTCATTACCCATAATCTTTTGGGCTGAAGCGGTCAGTTATGCTTCATATGTGTTAAATCAAGTGTTGATTGTCAAGGACAAAATAAAGACTCCTTATGAACTTTTTCATAAAAGGAAACCTTTAATTGACTTCTTTCGGCAATTTGGTTGTTCTTGCACTCTTCTGAATACTCAATCTCAAAAGACAATGTTTGGTTCCGTTTTTGACGAGTGTTACTTTGTCTGTTACTATTCTTCTCAAGAGGCCTATTGAGTATATAACAAGAGAACACATATCGTGTAAGAATCGTTCTATGTCGATTGGCAGGAGTCTAACTCTTCTGATGTTCGAACAGAACCAGCATGGTTCTTTGATTCTGATACTGTGTTTAATTCTTTCAATCTTCCAGTCTTCGATGATGATGCGTCCATTCCAAAAGTTCAAACATATATTATGTCCTCAACCCCATTTCCTGCCCATTCCACCTCTTTAACAAATGATTTAACTTCAGCTGATGTTGGATCATCTTCTCCATCATTTGATATGTTCCCAAACCTTATTTCTACTACATCAACATCTGATCCATAATATGTTCCACCACCAACATCTCTTCCATCATCCTTAACATCTATCCCATCACAGTTTGTTCCATCTCTCTTGCTATCATCTAATCATTCACAATCTGTGAGCGAAACTTCTTCAAACATCTTCCCTTTAGACACAGACTTCAAAACTTTGAAAGATCATCCTCTTGATAATGTTATTGGATTAATAACTGATGTTGTACGGACGCGGAGTCAAACTGGTTTGATTAATATCCGCCTATTCTCTTGCTTCATCTCTCAAACTGTCCTGAAAAATGTGCATGCCGCTCTATAAGGTTATACTGTCCATGCGAACTTAACAGTTTCACTGCCTAACTTTCAGTTTCGCTGTGCCGAAACTATAGTTTCGGCCAGTCGAATTTATCTCCTTTGTTTGGCCGAAACTAATGTGCTTTTTCTAGCGAAACTATACTTCGCTTGCAGAAACTCAACCTAATTCAGCGAAACTATATTTTCGGCCAGCGAATTTATTAATTTTATTTTGTTTATTTTATTATTTTATTATTACTAATATTATTTTTGTATGTTTTCATTTTTCATTCTTTATTCTAATGTAATTCATTTGGTTTGTATCTCAGGTTTCAATGGAAAATTTAAAGTTCGACGAGAGAAACAACATCACTGCTATTCTGGATGATACACATCCGAAAGGCGTCGGGTTTAGAGATTGTATTAGATGGCTGCAAAGATCTCCTATATCTTATGCTATATCTCATTCCACTATTATATATGATATTCACATCAGAGATTTCTGGAGATCTACTGAATATGACACAAGAGGAAATACTCAAAGAATTACTGCCAAAGTCTTAGAGCACGAGGTGATTATTACTGCAGAGACAGTTTCAAGGATTTTGAGGCTAGAGGAGGATTCTGGTGAAGATGTTCTATGTTTGATGAACAGGTCTTTGAAGCATCCAGAAGCATAGGTTTTGAGGGGCCAGTTTTTGGTTCCCGAAAGGAGATCAAGAAGTCTTGTCTCTCTAAGGAATGGAGATTTATTTCTCACGTATTCATCATGTGCCTAGATCACCGTAAAGGTGGATTAGACGGGCTAAACATTGATGTGCTAAAACAATGGTGTTGTGCTGCAAAGGAGAGAATGCAAACATAGTTAGACTAATATTCGCTTGCATGGATGAGAATGTTATGGCCTTGAAGAAAGATAAATGGTTGATGTATCCTTGATTTCTTCAAATGATCTTGGACGACCTTATACCAAATGAGCCAAAACACGGGGAGGTGAAAAGGCTAGTACAAATGAATCCTTGTATCTTTGCTGACTGTTATGCTATTCGCCATGATTTTAGAGGAAAGATAACCCATCTCTGGGAAAACATGTACCCACCAAAGAGATGGAACTACATTAGACGGGTGGGTGAATCTAAAAATAAAAGAGTTGAAGAAACCAATGCACAACAATCGATAGAAAAGGAGAAGAGGTCAAAGAAGAAAGTTGATACTGAAGAATCAGAGAGGCGTACTAAACAGAGACATCAAGCATTCACTGAGAGGAAGGAAGAAAGAGGAAATCTAGATGAAGATATGATCCGTAATCTTAACAGTTTTTTGGAAAATGAACTGAGTATGATAAAGACGATGCTCACCAACCAAGAAATATGGGAGAAGCAAAAAGATGAGATGATAGATGGAATGAAGAAGATGCTTGTTGATCAAAACCATCTACTGAAGAAGTTGTTTGAAGAGATTGGCCAACTGAAAGCTGCAACCAGCCTGCCTAATCAACTAGCTCAATCTGAGTTAGATGATTTGACTAATACATCAAAGTAGCCATTCCTGAATGTCGGTACTTCATCTAAGGCAGGAGAGGGCACCTCTGGTGCAGCAACTGATGATGTTGTAGATTGTGAAAGAAGAAATAAAGATGCAAGAAAGGAGAATGAAGAGGAAATCTTGGAGGCTGGATTCATAAACATGGGACTTGATATCGAGAAGGATCTGGCTGGAGAAGAAGTGGTGAGGGAGAAGTCGGTGGACAGAGGTGGTGAGACAGAAAAGATACTAGTTGATGAAGAAAAGGATTATGAACAACTTGTAGACTACAATTCTATACATGAGATCTATGAAGTTGATGAGAGGCCGTTGATTTATGTAGCCAAGAAAGGAGAGCTTGATGAAGATGTATTTGAAATGGATAAAGATGAGTGGTTTGTTAAGGAGAAATAGACTGGGGAACTGACTTCCCTATTCCAACAAATGGAAGGGTTGAGTAGGAAAGAGGCTGACAGAGGATCATAAGTTGGTGTTATAACCCGGCCTTAAAATGTTCATGATAAAGAGGAGAGGGGGTGGAATTAGCTACTTGCATAAAGGAAGGCTTTCAAGACCTTGCCTAAATGGGATCCAAGGCGACTGGAAACTCTGCCTTTACTGAAGGCAAATCTGAGTGAACGAGCCTCTCTGCTAGAGAAAGAAATTTAGAATGGGCTAAATGACAATTTTGAGTCTTTTGGTTATATGAAGGCTGGGAGGAAACGTTCAAAAAGAGACAAGGATTGGGAGACCGGGAAGGGAAAAATTGTACTATGGGTGAAACCCCCAAGGACCATGAATAGGGTCAGATTAGCATATCCACTTCCCCAACGATTACAGAGCTTTGAAAAGTGGTTTTATGACAATAATACAGGGGAGGCAGTCATCAGAGTGACGAATGATGCAGAGATCAAAGTCTTTGCTCCAATGGAACTCTTTAGTTTTTGAGATGAAGACCTGCTGATTCTTTGCGAGAATCATATCAAAGCAGGTGCAGGTGAGGAAACAAGAAAGGCAGCCAGTCTCTTTATGACTATAGCAAACAAGATCAGAGGTGTTAGGGCAGAGGTGAAGAGATTAGCAGAAAGAGTAAGGGCTCAAGATGACCTAAACATGGATGTACAAAATTTGGCCAAGCAATTTGAGTGAACAAGTGCTCATCCAGAAGAGGCCGTGAAGCACGAGGAAACCATGGAGAATCAGGTACTGAAGCCTCAGTGGGAGTTGTTGTAGGAGGTTCTAAAGATTAATCTAAGGCAACAAAGGACACTGGAGCTGAATAGACACATCAAGACGAGTTAAGGTGGTGAGTTCCAACCTAGGGGGAGTATTGAAGATCACGTATAGGTTGGACTCACTTTAGTTTAGATTATTTACTTTTGATTGTGATAGGTATTTTGTTAGTTTCCTTTTGTATGTATTTAGTTTTATGTAATTTTGCAGTCCAACGAAAGTGTGAGCAGAACTATCGTTTCGCTCACAGTCAGTTGATTAGTTAGCCTAGCGAACTACTATTTCTGTCGGGTGAAACTATAGTTTTGGCAATACAGTTTCGCTGACAGCGAAACTAAGACTACTATATATAGATTTGATCTTTTGAATTGTTGAGTAAGCTTGCAAAACTCTAATCGTGAATCATTGTTGCAAGTTACCTTTTCAAAGCAGTTATTACTCTAAAATATCATTGCGATTGATATTATTGATTGTTATGATGTTCATTGTCTTATTTTGAATAAGTTCTTATCGTAATCAATCTTCTATATTCATTATGTATGGTTTTTATGATTGATATTGAACGATTCTTCATCATATATGCACTGTTATACAATCAAATGGACCAACAATCACCATTTCTACCACAACTACTACCACCACCACCACACCTCCTACCACCACTACCACACATCCTACCACCACTACCACACATCCTACCATCACTACCACACATCCTACACCACTACCACACATCCTACCACCACTACCACACATACTACCAACACTACCACACCTCCTACCACCACTACCACACATCCTGCCACCACTACCACACATCCTACCACCACACCACACACCTGCCACCACTATCACACATCCTACCACCACTACCGCACCTCTAACTACCACTACAAAACATCCTACCAACACTACCACACATCCTACCACCACTACCACATCTCCTACCACCACTACCACCATCCTACCACCACTACCACACCTCCTACCACTACTACCACACCTCCTACCACCACTACCACGACCACTCCATCATTATCCATCCCCATTCCTCCTCCCATATACACCACATCCACCACCACAACCACCACCCAACGAGCCGGGACATCTTCTCAAGTCCCGATGTCCTATGGATCCACTCTACCCAATATCAGGTTAGAGAAACGGCTAGGCAACTCAACCAAATTGTTTTAAAGTTGCTGGCTACTGATGAGCAAAGAGCTGCACACCTCAACTAGCTGATGGAACTTAATGCTGATCAGGCTGAATAGATTACACAACTCTGTTAAAAGAATGCCCATTCGGTTAAGAGGATTGAAGAACCGGAGAGAAAGAACAAGAAGATTATGCTCAGGCTAAAAGGATCAAAAAGTGAGCCTCTAAAGCTCAAATATGGAGATGGTGATGATGTAGATGATGATGATGATAAGGAAGAAGATGATGGTGAAGAAGATGTCGAGGAGGGAGTACCAAGATGAAAAATCACGATGAGGATGATGATCAGGAAGGAGATGCATCTGTATCAGCCTCTAATCCTTAGTCTCAGGAGAGGCGAACAAAAAGGATTCAAGATCAAGGAGCCTCATCTTCGCTCCTCCTACTGAAGAACCTGTGATTCAAGATAAAACTCCACAGTAGGATGAATACGATGTTGCTCCCCTTCAGCTAATCAAGTCTCAATACACCATGATTCTTGATTTTCAAGGGATAGTCAGAAGGTCAGTGAACTAAACTCTAGAAAAAGGAGATATATACGTGATTTGACTGACGAGCAATTTACTGAGATGTCAGACTGAATCCTGACGAGCTTTTCAAAGATGCTCCAGAGGTAGATGTTATAAGTGATGATGAGCTTAAAGATGTTGATGAAATAGAGATAGAGGATGTCACTTCTGAACACTATCCAGAGTACATTGACCGGGAGGGAAATGTGATACCTAACTTGGGTGATACTTTCGGTAGTGCTACATTTGAGAAGCTGGATGAAATGGAGAAAGAAAAGGAAAAGGATGAAAGCCAAGCCCAAGCCTTAGATGCTAATGTTGATATTATAAAGGATGAATGGGCAACGTGTTTTGCTAAAATAAGAGCCCACGCACAACTCCAAAGCAAAATGCCTACACCAAACTCTACAAAGTCAAGAAATATCAGAAGGTGTCGGGCAAGATCATAGCATGGGCTTATTTTGAGGACTTAAACATGTATGTAGTGAAAAGAGAGAAGTGGATCGAGTACTTCAAATATCCTCATGATCAGAAGACACTTCCAGGTTTTGAGCTCAACCGACTGGCATGCTTAAATCCGCTGTATGCTAATCCTAGAAAGATGTCAGATAGGTTTGAAGCTGCACTGAAGAAGGAATACCACACAAATGGGTAAACATCCGACCTCAACAACCGAGAGGTTTATTCGCAAGTCTAAAGTGAATCCTATATCTGAAAAGCGTAAAGTAGTGTTGAAGTGGAGTCCATGCGCATGATGTCTAAGATTCCCTTACTAAAAATGCCTGAGGACTTCACTCCACATTTCAAATGGTGTATTAAGACTGGAGGACGGGTAAAGCGGTCATAGTTCTAAACAGAGAGGGAAATTGGAAACTATCAGGGTATTTGACCCAATGTGGCTTACCACTTGTCAGCTGAAGATGTCTACACTATATACAAGTGGCCACTGTTCTATGACACGCATGATATTGTACAAGCCCTCCAATTCAAAAATGTGATACAACTCTGCTATGCGTTTGAAATCCACGTAGGAGTCACAATAGAGGAGAAGTACAAGAAGTTTGAAGAGCATATGAAGTATGTCAGACAATAGAGTAAACTAGGTACATGGGGGAGATTGTTGATACATATGTCCATAGTTATGTGCTTAATGTAAATGTCTGTCATGGCTTACATATGTGTAATGATGTGTAATGAAATGATGTAATGATATATGATTTGTGCTTTGATGTTAATGTATCTTTAACTCATATATTTGAACTTATTATATAGGTTTGAAGTTGTTGTATGATTATTCATGCTAATGGACCATGCTTATGGACCATACGCATGAATACATCGTGCTTATGGACCAGTCGCACGACAGAACTAGGAGACTGGATCAGTCGCACGTTTGAGACATGAGAATGACTCAGTCGCGCGATTGAACCTTCAATCGTGCGTATGAATCAGTTGCATGGGTCAGTTGCACGACTAAACCATGCTAATGGTTTAGTCGCACGAATGAGGACTGAAAACCTATAAATACCACTTAATTTGTGAAAAAATGAGCCTTTTGACACCTATATCATATACCCTAATAACCTAGTCCAAGGAAGCATGTCCAACTTCATAAATCATTCTTAATTGATCTCTATTCGTTTATAACATTTAGTTTCAATCTTATATCGATCGGGTAATTGTTCTCACTGATTGGATCGCCAATCAAATAGGATTCTACACTATTTGATTAGGTATAAATTGGAATCTGTTAGTATTCCATACGTACACGGTCCTAACAAAAGGATTTCATGTGCTGGTTCAACTACTTTGTATCCCAGATCTTCCCTGTTGTTTTGTTCTTTTACTAAGTTTTGAACTATATGAGAAGAATTAGCCCAACTATGCATTTTTTGTTTTAAAGAATTTACCTCGACTTCCAAAACTTCTTTTTCCTTATTGGTCTCTTCTAAAGAATTTAAATAAAACTTTTTATCATATGATTGATTTAAGGCAACAACCTCGGTTTCCCTTAGTTGTTTCCCCAGAAGTTCTATATTTTCTTTAAAACTACACTCATTTTGTTTTAATATACGATTAGCTTCAGTGCATAGTTATAAATCATTTACTAAGTTATCATTGTGTTCTAATAACCTAGCAAATTTCAAGTCAATGATTTCTCTAAATTTATCACATTCATGACATGCATGTTTATCAAATAACTAGTCTAGAGAACTTATCTGTGATGAATCGTTAGAATTAGCCATCAAAGAAGAATTAAATACTTCGATGGCTAGTGATTCTTTGGCTTTACACATTCCCGTTTAAAGTGACCCTTCTCACCACAGATAAAGCATGTTGCTTTGGTTTTGTCAAAACCAAACGTTGTGTCCTTAGTGGCTATTAGGTTCTCTCCGTTTTCTTGACAAACTTTTTAACTCTTCTTATTGCACTTGCCAAGGCCCACATGATATCCATTCTCTCTAGATCATTCTCATCAACTTGCTCGTAGTCTTCATCTGCCAGATGACAATTTCCAATCTTCTCGGCAACTAAAACATCATAGGATTGGACAATAACTGCTAGAAGATCCATGTGCTCCTTTGCAACTTCCACTATGATATTACCAAGATTCTCGGTCTTCAACTTTGTAGTATTGGCTTCATGCACTATATATTGGGTAGTTGATGACCCTGACGTTTCTAATCATGAAGTGGTGGATTGGGCGGTAGAAGAAGAACTAGACACAAAAGTTGTTTGTAGAGTTGCTCCTAAAATAGCTGGAGACAAAACTGAGTTGTAAAGTGAAGGATTCTGAACATAGGATCCTATCTTTGACTTGTACTTCATCCTCAGCTCTTCCTCTCTTAACTTTAAGATGAAGTCATTAATGTCCAATGTTGCAAGAATGTCATTCTATCTGAGACTGGACACAAATGAGTCCAATTTATCAGGTAACCCATCAGCAAAACTTGAAACTTTACCTTCCATTGATGTGGTTACCCCATGAGTGTGCAACTCACTCATTAAATGATAGAACCTGTCAATTATGTCATCCAAACTCTCATTTCCAATTAAGTAGAAATTATCCAACTCCTTACGAGCCTTAGCCTTTAGTGCCTTTAACGTTGCATTACCATGATATCTCTTCTCTGAAGCCTCCCATAGCTTTTTGGCATTTTCGTTCTTAGAAAACTTATGAAAAATGTCTTTTGTTATTGACTGAGTCAACAGGGCATAAACTTTCTTCTCAACATTAAATAGTATCTTTTGTGTTTCATTCATTCCTCGCAAAGTTAGCTTGACTCCATTAGCACTGACTGGCACCGTGTAACCAGTCTCGATGGATGTCCAAAGATTGGGATCAACTCCATTTAAGTAAATCTCAACCGTTGTTTCCATTGTGGATAGTCTTCTAACGTTATAAGCATTGGCGGTTATTGTGATTTCCTATCTCATTTTCCAGAAGCAGAAGGTTCTGGATGCGTGAGTCCTTCCAGACAGTAAACGCATCAAACTGATCTTCCATTTGTATAAATTTGGTACTTGGAGAACAAGACGGTTTCAATCGTACGAATGGACTATAAGTATGGCTCGCTGATGCGAATGAAGGGTGCGAATGAATTCAATCGTGCGATTGGATTCAGTCATGCGTGAACAAGACGAATGGACATAAACGACTGGAGCTGTTCAGTCATGTGAATGAAGAATGCGACTGAGTTCAGTCATGCGAATGGAGTGTACGAATGAGTTCAATCGTACGAATGAGCTAGTCGTGCGATTAAAGGCTACTATTTCGGCAAAATCGAAGATTTTGACACTTTGACACAAAAACGCGAATTTCACAAGAACCCTAATCTGTTGTATAGTGAAAAACCAAAACTTTAATGCCCGAACATGTCAAAAAAAATTTTTGACTCAAAAGAATGACTCTTTTGAAAAAAAACGTTAAGTTTAACACCAAAACTAATCGAATCACACCCAAAAACAAGAGCCAAAGCTTTGATACCACTTGTCTGGACCGTGTAGGTATGGAATACTAACTAATAATGCGTGAAACCAGATCAAATAGTGCGGAATACTATTTTATTGGTGATCCCATCAGTGAGAACATTTACACAATCGATAGAAGAATAAACTAAACATAAGACCGAGTAGGAATCGATCAAGAACGAACTATTAAGCTGGATTAGGTGCTCTGGACGGCTAGGGTTTATGGATATCGAATTGTTCTGAATTCTTATGTTTTTCCAAGAATTAAGTGGTATTTGTAGGTTTGTAGTTTCCATTCGTACGACTGAACCAATAGCATGGTTCAGTCATGTGACTGAATCATACGATTGAGTCATGCACACAACTGAAGGTTCAGTCGTGCGACTAAGTCAATCTTATGTATCATTCGTATGACTGATCTAGTCTCCTGGTTCAGTCGTGCGGCTGGTCCATAAGCATGATGTATTCATGCGTATGGTCCATTAGTATTGTCCATTTGCATGAAGACTCATCCGACTAGGTTAAACATATTTCTTAATCAATATTGACTAAGAACTATGTACAATAATTTCAAACCTATATACTAAGTTCATACATATGAATTATATCCAACACAGAAATAATATGAAATAGATAAACATTAATAAGCAACAACCACATATTATATATCATTGAATAAATTCATTACATGTGTGTAAGACATGAAAGACTTTTACATTAAGCTCATAAACTAGGAACATGATGTATCTACACTTCCGAAGATATATGCTGAACTTCTGAAGTCAAGTTTAAAGGAACTTCTGAAGATAAGTTTCAGCTTCTGAAGATAAGTTTCAGCGTACGGAGACAAAGTCTCTACTCTTTAGAGAGTTCAACACTAAGAAGAAATAAAGACTTCAACGTCCGAAGTATGAAATCCAAAGGAAACCTCAGACGAAGTAGTCACTTCCGAAGTATAAGTGGTTTCGAAAGAACAAGTTCTTGGGAAGCCACTTAACCTTCGGAAGTAGCAATTATGAACCAGCGGACATAAGTATTGTGTCTCTGACCCTCCGCTGCAAATCTCTGAGATACTACATGGCGCTTTCCCACACCCATGTAGTTGACCTTACTTTAATCCATTGTTCACACATTATCAGTTAGTACAGTTGCTAACTTTAGTTGGTGACAAAAATGTAAGTCATGAACATGTCATGACTACCGTATCTTAGATAATATTTAGCTTTGTAGTATTATCTTTAGTTTAAAGTTTCCAGTTGGTATCAAAGTATATTCGGCTGTAGGTGGTAGTGTATGTAGTTTCTCATTGCAACTCTTGTAGAAAGCTTGTAAGAGTCTTGTAATACTTCATGTTGAGAAGTAATATATACAAGTATCTTGAAAATCATTCTCTTGTGTTTTCTTTGTGTTAATTAGTATATTATAATCAACTCTTAGAAGGATTTTGTTTCTTGAGTGATCATTAGTGAGCTTGTGTGATCTTCTTGTGTTGAATACAAAAACCAATCCTGTAACTGGCATAAGAGCTTCTTAGGCTCTTAATTGTGTGATCTAACCATCCAAATCAACCTCTTGCTCACTCACCCTCTCACTACACTAAAACATGGCCCTTAACCAGAAATTTAAATGTGAAATGGGGATGATGACTAAAGCACCCATCATCACCCTAGAGAACTTCGGACAATAGAGCAGACGCATAGAAGGGTTCATCAGATATCAAGATAGCCGCATGTGGAAATCTATTGCTAATGGTCCCTACAAGCCAAAGGTGGCTTCACGTGCTGGGGGTGGTGCCATGATAGAGAATGTAGTAGAAGACTACTTTGAAGAAGACCTTAAGCGGATAGATATTGATAGGAAGGTGATGATTGTTCTGATGACTGCAATTCCCAACTCCATTATAGTGGGGTTTGAGAATTTCCAGACAGCTAAAGAACTGTTTGATGCCTTAACCCACATGTACTCCAACTCCAACGACTCAAAGAAAGATTCACTGAAGTAAGAATTCGAGAAATTTACTCATATTGCTGGAGAGACCCTGCACCAGCAATACCTCAAGTATATAGATTTTATCTCTTCCCTTTAGTCTGTGGGAATTGCTCTGAATTGAGAGACCTCTCAAGGAAATTCATGAGTGCACTCTCCAATGAGTGGATGTTCTATTGTGTCTCCATCAAAAGGATAGAGAATCTAAACACCCTCACCATGACTGAGCTATACAACATTCTAGATCGCGACCGTGTAGAGATGGGAACATTAGTGGCCGTCAAACGAGTAAACCTTCAAGCCTTCCTACTAGGAACACTCTAATGGTTGATGAAGGCTCAGCACCCCCTCAACCTCAGCAGTAGTTGACTTATCACCAGCAGCCATCCAGCTCTTCTTGGCCTTACATCATATTTCCTAAGACTCCAAGGTCTCAACTAGCTCAGCCCAGTCCCTTTAGGACAGCTGTGCTTTTGTCTCAGGAAGTGGACACTATAATGATTTTCAGTTTTTTTGGAGATCTGGAGTGCTTCAGCCTAGATGATGTGGAATACATGGACCAACAAGTCGTATGGGGTGGGGTGCTTGTGATAAGCTACCTTGGATATGAGGAATTATCAAAAACTAAAAAAATAGTCCAACAAATGGCTCTGTTAATCTACAGGGCAAAGATGTTCTTCTAAAGAACTAGAAGGCAATTCCCTCATAACCCAATTAGCAGCAAGTTTGGGTTTGACAAAATAAAGGCCAAATGTTACAATTGTAACCAGTTAGGCCATTTTGCAAGGGAATGCAAAGCTCCCAAGTCAAACCCGGGATCTGCTCATGCCTCCTCACATCCTACAACACCTAATGTTGTTGGAAAATCAACGGAGACTGTTGTTGTGGCACAAGAAGTTGATTGGAGCTTTATGGTATAAAATGTCACCCCTGCAGAAGCAATCATGGTTGGAGAAGACAACTCTAAGGTATATGATCATCTCTGTACTCTAGCTTGTATTGCTAAGGTTAAAATGTACCAAGACTATAACATGGAAATTAAATATGATATTGAGGCCTTGAATATGTTAAAAGTTGATTTTAAAAAGGCTAAATCTGACTAGGAAAACAATATCTTCTTTAAAACATGAGCACACTAACTACAAGACTCAAATGAAGGATTTAATATCCAAGTTAACGAGGCTCAAGTCAAGCAAGTAATAGCTGAGGCTCAGCAAGGAAGCATGCTCTCTCTGAGAAAAACTTCCAAACCATTCTTGCATGATCTTCCTACTAAAAAATTGTTACCAAAACAAAGGTGGTTGGGGACCAATGAGATTATTTCATCACACTCTTATGAGTCTATTAGACAACCAAGGTGTGAACTGAAGATCAAGAGGTCCCATCTGCTGACCCACCTTCCCATGAGTTGAAGAATGATGCAACCATGGAGATCACCACAGGGAAGCAACAGTTAAATCAACCTATTTCTACTTGTGATGATCAACCCCAATCCACCAAAGCTAGAAGAAACCGGGCAAAGGCAGCCAGAATAACTGCCAAGAAAGTAGTTGAATCTAAGCTAAAGATTGACCCAAAGCAAAAGGGTGTCTTCATTTCGGCAGGATTCCAGGTGGTAGGCACTTCTAATTCTGGAAAGGAGTGTAGTACCAACACTCTTGTCCTGCCAAAGGATCAGAAGTCAAAGGGGAAGGCTGTAGAGGAAGACAAGAAGATCAAGAAACCTCAGCCCTCAAAAACCCTAAAGATTAACATTGCATGCCTAATGTGTGGTCTGCAAAACCACTTTGCTAAAGATTGTTATTACAATCCAGCAAGGACACATTATGCAAATAATCTTAAAAAGGAAGCAACCAAGGAAGGATCCACATTTGGACCTTATCACATGGTTCAAGTGATGAGAAAAGGATAGCTGGTTTCCGAAGCTAAGTTGCTTTCGAAAGAAACTCATTCTTCCGAAGAAAAATGGGTTCGGAAGTTAAGCCAAAGAAAGGTCAAAAGAACAAGAGAGCTTCCTCGAAACATTCCGAGAAGAAAACTACTTCGGAAGAGAAGGTAGTGAATGCTTCTTCCGAATACAAAGAATCTTCGGAAGAAAGTCATGCTGCTCAAGCTTCAACAAGCTCATCAAAACTGATCAACCATGGGATGGAATGGAAGATCAGACAAGATGTTGCAGCCCTACCTTCCTCTTCAAAGACATCCATTGAACAATCTACCATTCATTTTGGTTCAATTATGTCATTATCAATGGAAGAACCCAAAGCTAGCCAGGCTTGGGTTTCTAATCAAAACTAACTTTTCACCTTATGTGCAGGCACATTCACAAGACAAGAAAAATATTGTCTCGATAGTGGACGATAGATGCTCCAGGCACATGACCAGGAACAGATCTATACTTCAACAATTTCAACATTTTGATGGAGGTCCTATTCAATTTGGAGCTGAGATGGGAGGATACATTTCAGGCAGAGGAAGTGTTTCGAATGGCTTGTTAAGAGTCGACAAAGTAAACTTTTTCAAATAGCTTGAACATAATCTCCTAATTGTTTCTTAGTTCTATGATCAAAAGCATCAAATGCTTTTCATAGAGCATGAGTGCATCATCCTCAAACCTGGGATGAAAATTCCTCAAGAATTGGAGCTTCTTAGATCTCCCAGGAATGGGGATATGTACAAGCTGGATATGAACCATGTTTCCCCATTGGGTGAAGTATCATGCTTTCTTTCCAAAGATGATGGTGATAAGTCTGCTTTATGGCAAAAATGTATGTGTCATGTGAATTTTAAAACCATGAATAAATTGGTTAAAAATAACTTGGTACATGGTGTGCCCAAAAAGGATTTTTTCTATACAAACAACTGTGTAGCTTGCTTGAAACGAAAGCAACATAGAGTCTCTCACAAATCCAAAGAAGTTAACTCTATCACCACCCTATTACACTTATTGCCCATGGATTTATTTGGTCCAACAAGTATAATGAGCATTGGAAGGAAATCATATTGCCTTGTGATTGTTGATGATTTTATAAGATTTACATGAGTCTTCTTTTTAAGAACTAAGGATGAAACAGCTAAAACTTTAAAATCTTAGGAGTGATCAAGGGACTGAATTTAAGAATCAAGTTCTTGACTCATTCTGTAACTCAAAAGGGATTAGCAGACAATTCAGTGCTCCTAGAACTTCTTAACACAATAGTGTTATTGAGAGGAGGTACAGGACATTGATGAGGCTGCTAGGACCATTTTAGTTGATTCAAAGTTGTCTCTAATATTCTGGGCAGAGGCAGTTAGCACTGCATGCTATGTGCAGAATAGGGTTCTCATTGTCAAACACATGGAAAAACCCCTTATGAGCTATGGAACAAGAGGCCACTGTTCATTGGCTTTCTAAGGTCCTTTAGCAGTAGGTGGATCATACTTAACACAAAGGACAACTTGGAAAAGTTTTCTTAGATGTCAGATGATGTTATCTTTGTTGGATATTCCTCCACCACTATTGCTTATAGAGGTCTATAACATTAAAAACAAACAATTTGAGGAATCATCCAACATTGTTGTTAATGAGCACACTCCTTGTGTTAAAGGGAATGGCCCTGATCATATTTTTGGCTTAGAATTGTTTCCAAACTATCTAAACCATCTTGTGAGATATTTTTAGCTAGAATAGGTACACAAAGTGATTCTGATGAAGACCAACTATATGAGTTACCCAGACCACTTCCAAGTTCTCCAAGAGTCTCTGAATATCAAGCTCCCACTATTGGTCGATCTAACAACATGACCATTTCAATAACTAGTGGAGCTTCAACCAGTCATCAACAAAATGAGCTTAATAACTCATCAACTGATAACATACAACACCAAGCTGATGGAAGTACTATTTTGAAGGAACAAGCAACTGTTAAAACTACTTCTTAGCCAATTGATACTGATGTTGTTTCTCCTTCATTCAATCAGTCCTCGTTGAATGAGTGTGAAATATCAGCTAGACCATGTGTTCTAAATCTTGAGCCAAACATCTCAAATCTGGATTTATCCATGCAACTGGATGTAATTCCAAGGCATAGGATTCACAACACTTGTCCAGCTGATCACATCATTGGAGATGTCTCTGAAGGTGTAAGAACCAGGGGAAAATCTAATAATAGGAATGTCTGCTTGTACTCATGCTTTTTGTCTCAGATGGAACCCAAGAAGGTAAATGATGCCTTGAAAGATAGTAATGGGTTCAATCAATGCAAGAGGAATTGCTTCAATTCAAAAGACAAAAGGTTTGGAACCTCTATTCGCTACTATCTAGTCAAGAACCTATAGGTACCAAGTGGGTTTTCAGAAACAAGAGAAATGATAGAGGCTTGATCATCAATAATAAGGCAAGACTAGTAGTTCAAGGATACACCCAAGAGGAAGAAATCAATTATACTGATGTTTTTGAACCTGTTGCAAGACTTGAGGCAGTTAGGATCTTCCTTGCTTATGTTGCATCTAAGAATTTTACTGTCTACAAGCTTGATGTCAAGTGTGCCTTACTATATGGGCATATAAATAGGGAAGTCTATGTGTGCCAACCTCCAAGATTTGAAGACCCACAACACCCCAATAATGTGTGCAAGCTGTATAAAGCTCTATATGGGTTGCACCAAGCACCTAGGCTGTGGTATGAGACCTTGTTCCAATTTCTTCTGATGAATGGTTACTAGAGCTACCATTGATAAGACTCTTTTCATAAGGAAGTCTAGGAAAGACATTTTGCTCGTACAAGTCTATGTTGATGACATCATATTTGGTTCCTCAAATAATCAAAAGTGTAAGGACTTAGAGAGCATTATGATGAAAAAGTTTGAGATGAGTTCCATGGGAAAAAAAGGACTTTTTCCTTGGAATTCAGGTAAAGCAAATGAAGAAAAGGTTCTTTATCAATCAATCTAAGTATGTCACTGACATCATAGAAAGATTTGAGATGAAAAATTATACGCTAGCCAAGACACCTATTCCTAGAAACCACAATATTTGCCTTGACTCTAAGGGGGAGGATGCTCATCAACATCATTATTGAGCAATCATTGAGTCTCTGATGTATCTCATAGCAAGCATGCTTGATATTATGTTTGCTACATGCATCTGTACAAGATATCAGCCTGCTACAAAGGTGTCTCACCTAGTTGCTACCAAGGGAATTCTTAGATACCTCAAAGTAGCACCAAAGCTTGGTCTCTGGTATCCTAGAAACTCCAACATCAATCTCTTTGGCTATACTGATAGTGACTATGGTGGCTACAACATCAACAAGAAATCCACATCAGGTGGATGTCAATTCTTGGTGGAAGGATAATCTCATAGCAATGCAAGAAGAAACTTTTTGTCTTAATATCTACTGCTGAAGCTCAATACATTGTTGCTAGAATTTATTGTGCTCAGCTGCTGTGGAATCAACATCAGATGATAGACTACGGATTCAACTTCATGAGCACTCTTATCCATATTGACAACAAGAGTGCAATCTCAATTACTAAAAATCCGGTGAAGCACTCCAAGACAAAGCACATTGACATCAGGTACCATTTTATTAGAGATATTCCTGAGAAAAACCTGATTAAACTAGTCAAAGTTGACTCAAAATGAACAATATGCTGATTATTTCACCAAAGCCTTTGATGAACAAAGATTTGAGTATATATTATTACGGCTATTGGGATGATACACCTTGACTAGTATATCTCCTTTGACAACCTTTTAAAATGTGTCTTGTCTTTTGTCAAACACAATCTAAGCCTAGTTACAACATGTTATTCTTCAAAATTTACTAAGTGTGAGTATTTTCAAAGAGAAAATTACCCTCGAAATATTTCTTCATTATCTTCCAAAGGCAATTTTCTCAGTTCAAGCTTTATCTTCCGAATAGTTTTTATTCTTGGAAATATATCTTCACCACTTTCGAAGCTTGAAAACTTCTTCATTCTGAAGACCGTCTTACTCTTGGAAGTACATTTATTTACCAGAAGACATACTACATTTCTTCCGGTTATGGTTGAGCCAATGGCTCCAAGTGACATCCCTGTTAACCCCACAGGTGATGAACCCCCACCAGCAACTACCCTCATACTACCAAATTACCTTCTCCTCCTATCAAATAACCAACCAGTGTCTTCCAAAACAAACCCTTATTCAAGCTCCTCTGATTGAATAAGCCCCCTATTCTACCCAAAAAGGCTAAAGTGAAACAAGGGCTCCGACTCCGCCTCAGGTCCCACCTTCTTTCACAACTAACCTCAATATGGGTATTGAGTCTCCTCAGTCTCAATCCTATGAGCCCGAATACCAAACCAAAAGCCCTCAAGGTAGTCTCTATACTCTCGTGAGTAGCCAAAAAGGGACAGCCCCACCAAAGGCTCAATGCTATTAGACATTGATAAAAGTCCTGGGTCACTAGGAATAAATGCCATATCTTTCGTTGACCTATTGACATGTTATGATGAAGAGTTTACATCTCTTCATGGCAATGAAGTTGATCAACAACACCCCTTAATAGATCAACTGATCCCAAGGAGACTCTGATCTCTAGCCCCCATCAGCATATCCAAACTAAGGTGAGTCCCACTAGAGTTGAGGGGACTCCTGTAGATTCAGTTTCCACTACTGCAGGTGCCTGAATGGGCCCTCAGGACAGTGGTAACATTGTTGACACTAAATAAATGGAAACCAAGCATTCTGATGACTCTGAAAGAGACATCATTATGCATGGGAAACCAAGGCGCCAAGTAACCACTTCTGGTGGTGAGGATGAACATACAAGGTATGCTACCTCATCTCCCCATGATTCTTCTCAGCACTCAAATGTTTTCCCTGAGCCTCCTCTAGTCACCCTCTAAGTGGATACTAGGATGCTAAAAGATCTAAATAGATTTTTTACCTTGTTTCTCATGGGATCTTCTATGTGGCAGCCAGGTCCAGATATCTCTATGGCCTACTTTGGAGCTAAAGAGCTTCAGAGGTTGAATACACCCTCTATCACTTTTGAGGAAGTTGGTCAACTTAAGGTCTACATGGAACCTGAGATTAATTTCGAAGGGGAAATGAATACTGATGGCCAAGCAACCAAATAGTGGTGACAGAGAGTGTATTTCCATAGACTTCTGAAGTAGAAGTCAAAGTTGCGGAAGAGCATTTTCAATCTGTTCCGAAGCCAAGATGGAAGTTGTGGAAGGACTCTTCTCCTTCTCCTAGGATCTTACCATCATAGATGCAATCCTGGAGCTAGCATCTGAGGTGAATAGTGAGGACTTTCTCAAGTTACCCATCACTTAATCACCATCATCACCTTATGCTCCAACAACCACTCAATAGCCTGAATCCTCTTCACAAGAACCTCCAAGGTCAAAAGCTTCCAATGATGTCAAAGGAAAGAGGAAATTGACTATGGAAGAACTTCTAGAATAGGAAAGGTTGGAGAAACTGAAAAGAAAAGGGAGACTACCCTTTGGGAAACTACTAGCTGCCAGTGGTAAAGCGGTTGTAGCCAACCAGGTGAAGATGTGATCCTCTTAACGTTAGAGGCACTGATTGAATTTGAAAAGGAAATCCTTCTATTAAAAGAACAAGAATAAGAAGCAAGGTTGGCCTTGGAAGAAGAAAATCGGAGGAAAAAGGAGGAAGCCAATCAAAGGCTTAGGAGTGAGATAATAGCCTTCCTGAACTCAAGAGGATTCTCTCTTGAAGAACTTGCTCCACATGACAATGACACGATCCTATGGCTGGTAAACAAAGAACAGTATCAAATGGAGAATGGAAGAAAGAGTGATTCCAGGGAGAGGATGAAGGAGAGAAAGAAGAAGGAAGATGATGTTGAGCTTGTAGCCTTGACGAAGTCCGGGGACAAAGCCAAGATGAAAGACTATCTCAGGGCCCATGGCTTCTCAGGCAGGCAGATTGGACCCATGTCTATAAAGACCCTACAGTGTATTATCATTGAGACCAAAGCTGACATACGCTCAAGAAGAAGGAAAGAGATGTAAAGAAGAGTACATGGGATGACTTTCACACCGACCTCACTACCACAATCTCAATCCGAACCTAATCTTTTTCCTTTCCCTATCAATACTGAACCAATCTCTAAGCCTTATACCCCCTGAACCCACATCATCAACCATACCCACTTTCTTATCCACTCAATCCAAACAACCACCAAAACTACCCATTCTCAAACCTAAAACCTTACCTAGAACCCATTTCTCATCAACCAAACAACCACCCAAGTCATCCTCTCATCCATCTAAACCTCTTTCCTTAGAAGACTAAGGATATCAAGAGGAAGCTCATCAACTGCACATCCTTAAGCAATATCTCTTGTGAGGAGTCGTCTGTCAAATTGTCTTATATTGACAACTCCTGAAGTTACCTCACAAGAGAGCAATTCCCCAATCTCCCAAGAGGAACACTGGACCAAGCTGCTAGACTACTTGGCCTCAACTCTGATTCCTTAAATAAAGAAGAGAAGAAGCTCATAAGAAAGCTGGCGACTCTACAGGATACAAAAAAAGAGGACAAGGTTCCTAGTCAACCCCTTGTGCCAAGAAAGAAGATTATCCAGTGGAGGTTCGATAAAGCCTCTCACAACTTTGTTATGGAGAGAGAGAATGGAGAGAGAGAATGGAGAGAGCAACATGCTGAATGCCTCTTCCCTGCTACACTATAGCATATTCGATATTGTTGTGCTACCAGAGAAGACATTCTCTAATCCCTCCAACTTTGACATAGATACTCACATCAGAAATCATCTGAGCAGCCTTCATCTTGTTGAGTTAACTCCAAAGCTAAGATTGAAGAGGAGTTGAAGCTAAGAGAGAAGGAAGACAAGGAAAAGTCAACCATCAAAGGCAAAGCTTTTTTCAAATGGTGGAAGGCCCTGAATTGGAATCAATAATTAGATGGGAGTATGACTATAACCCCCGTCAACTAACTCTCTTTAGATCAACTCAGCAGAGGGTGCCTATCATTTGGAGTGATAGACTGATCTCCTTTCCACGAATGATTTGTACAAATTTCTTAGCACCACTTTTGAGAAGAACAAAGAAACAGATAAGTATCTTCTTTCCCTAGTGCTAAATGTTTTGAAAAGCAGGAACAAGTGAGGTTTTGGTAGCATCAGCCTAGAGGGAGTTTGTTGGATCAAGAAGGCGGGTGCAACCAAAACCAAACACTTAGAGTATTTTGAGTTCAACAAATAAAGTTCTTCGAAGACAATTTTAGCACTTCTGAAGATATACGCTGAACTTCTGAAATCAAGTTCAAAGGAACTTTCGAAGATAAGCTTCAGCTTCTGAAGACAAAGTCTCTACTCTTTCGAGAGTACAACACTTTGAAGAAATAAAGACTACAACTTCCAAAGTATGAAGTCCAAAGGAAGCCTCAGAAGAAGTAGCCAATTCCAAAGTATAAGTGGCTTCCAACAGAAGCCTCGGATGAACCAGTGGACATAAGTAGCTGCAAATCTCTAAGATACTGCATGGCGCTTTCCCACGCCCATGTAGTTGACCTTACTTTAATCCACTGTTCACACTTTATCTGTTAGTACAGTTGCCAACTTTAGTTGGTGACAAAAGGTAAGTCATGGACATGTCATGACTACCATATCTTAGATAATTTTTATCTAAGATACCTTGACTTTAGCTTTGTAGTATTAGCTTTAGTTTAGGGTTTCCAACTGGTATCAAAGTATATCCGCCTGTAGGTAGTAGTATATATAGTTTCTCATTGTAACTCATGTAGTAAACTTGTAAGAGTCTTGTAATACTTTGATTTGAGAAGTAATAAGTATCTTGAAAATCATTATCTTATGTTTTCATTGTGTTACATAGTATATTATAATCAACTCTTAGAAGGATTCTACTTCTTGAGTGATCATTAGTGAGTTTATGTGAATTTATTTTGTTGAATACAAATATCAATCATGCACCTTTTGTCACCGACTAAAGTTGGGACATATAATAACTCATAAAGGATGAATATTGGAATAAAGCATTATCACCTACATGAGCATGGGAAAGTGCCATGTAGTATCTTAGAGGTTGCAACGTGTTAGGTATCGTGTACTAAACGATGTACTAACTGATTAATGTGTATACCAAACCAAATAGTGCGGAATCCTATTTGATTGGCGATCCAATCAGTGAGAACGCACATAGGAACAATTATGTATTGAATCTAATGTTAAGAATCGATTAGGAATCGATCTATTGCGATCTATGAACTTGTAGTATGATCTTAAAGGTCTCTGGACAACTAGGGTAGGTCTGGAGTCAAAGTGTGTATTATTCTTACGTTTTTCCATGAATTAGGTGGTATTTATAGGTTAGGGTTGCTCATTCGGGTGACTGAACCATTAGCATGGTTCATTCGTGCGATTGAGCCATGCTGTTGATCCTTTCGCACGACTGAGTGTTCAGTCGTGCGACTGAGTCAGTCACATGAAGTTGTTCAGGCGTATGGACTATTTAGGTGCATGGACACTCAGTCACATGGCCATTCGGACACATGACCACTGTTGGGGCGCATGGTCCTGTCGGATACATGAGAACTTCACTTAACCAAGTTTGAATGTATTCATTATTATAACATTATGCATATCAATTCAAACAATCACAAACCTATATAATCTAGTCAATATGCGTTACACAATCCATTAATGAAATATTTAACATTATAAATCAAAACCATATATTCTCATTTCATTAAGTACCCAAGCATTACATAAGCGTAAGACATTCAAGACATATTACATTAAGACCCAAATCTAGGTACATATGTATCAACAAACTCCCCTTTGGACCTAGATCTATTTGTCGTCTTACCTTCTTCATAACCTCCTCATACTTCTTGTACTTCTCCTCTCTTGTGAATCCTTCATGTATTTCAAATGCAAAGCAGAGTCATATCACATTTTGGAATTGGAGGACTTGTACAATATCCTGAGTGTCATAGAACAGCGGCCACTTGTATAGAGTGTAGACATTATCAGCTGATAAATTGGTAAGCCACATTGGGTCGAATACCCTGATAGTATTCATTTTGCCCTCTTTGTTCAGAACTATGACAACTTCCCTTATTCTTCAATCATAGTACCACCATTTAAAGTAAGGAGTGAAGTCCTGTGGCATCTCCCGTAGAGGGATCTTAGAAATTGTTCAAGGAGGACTCCACTTCAGCACTATCTTTGGCTTTCCAGTTATGTGATCAACTTCAGAACGTTTGATATACCTCATAGGTTGTTGAGGTTTGAAGTTCACCCACCTGGTGTGGTACTCTTTCTTCAGGGCAGCCTCAAACCAGTCTGACATCTTTCTCGGGTCAGCGTACAACAACTTCAGTTTAGCTGGCTGGTTGAGCTCAAAACCAGGTAGAAACTTTAGATCATGCGGGAATCTAAAGTACTCAATACCATTCTCTTTCTTCACCGTGTATACATTAAGATCATCAAAATGTGCCAACGCAATAATCTTGCCTTACACCTTGTGATGATTCTTCACACTATAGAGTTTGGTGTAGACATTCTGTTTAGGAGCAGTGCGTTGGGCTCGGATCTCCTCAAAACAAGCAGCCCGTTCAGCTTTTCTGATATCAACATCAGTGTTTGAGGCTTGGGCTTCTTCTTCAACGTTCTCGGAATCTTGCTCCATCTTATCTAGTATCTCAAATGTATCACCAACCAGGGAGTCACCCAAATTAGGGACCGCGTTTCCCTCTTTGTCAGCGTACTCGGGATAGTGCTCTGTAGTGACGTCCTGAATCTCTATCTCATCAATGTCATTCAGCTCATCGTCACTAGTTTCTTTAAAGCTTGGAGCGTCCTTGACAATCTCATCAGCATTGAGTTCGAACATTTCAGCAATTTGCTCGTTAGTGAGATTGTGAACGATCTTTCCTTCTTCAGGAGTGTACATTACAGATCTCCTAACTATACCCTGCGGATCAAGAATCATCATGAGCTGAGTCTTGATCTATTGGAGGGGAGCAACATAATGTTCATCCCTTTGGTAATTTGGATTTGTTTGATATAAACATGTAACACACTAATCACTAGTAAATAATCAAAACAAAACTATAAACATTTAAAATAAACATCCATTACATAAGTTTAATAGAGGATTCAAATACAAATTATTTCAATAACATAAATAACTAAACATTACTGTTATCCTCTATCCTCTGCTCTTCTGCTACTGGGGCGGATGTGGAGGCACTCTGATCTTGAATTCTTTTGGTCCTCTGTTCGCTTGCAGATGTGGCACCCACAGCAGAAGAATCGTCTTCATCATCATCACCATCTGCATCTGTATCACCGTTATGATCATCACCATCATCATCATCATCATCACTCTCATCATCAGCAGCATCATCGTCTCCGTTTTCTTCTCTAATCTTCAAGGCTTTTCTTTGGATCCTTTGAGCTTTAGCAGGATGGACTTGTTTGCAGCCTCCAGCTCCTCAATCTTCTCAGTATGTTGCTCCTAGAGCTGAGACATCTGCTGAACCTGCTGATCAATCAATCGAGCCTGCTAAGAAGCTGTTGAGATGCGTAGTAGTAAGATCCACTAACTGACAAATCTGTGCCGTCTTCTCGTCATCGGCTGCTAACAGACGCATCACCATACGGTTCAGCGTTGATAGCTATTCCTCTACCCTAATGGGAGGTAGAGGTGATCCAGATGGATGTGTATGGAAGGATGATGGTGCAGCTGGATGGCTAGTAGTGGTAGTGGTGGTGGCAGTGGTGAAGATTGGGGGTAATATAGATGAAGGTGGCGGTGGAATGGGTGTGGTAGATGTGGTAGTAGGGGTGAAGATTAGGGGTAATATAGATGAAGGTGGTTGTGGTGTGGGTGTGGAAGATGTGGTGGCAGATGGTGTGGCTGTAGAGGTGGTAGGTGGAGTGGTGGTGGTAGTTGTAGTAGTGGTGGTGGTGATGAAGGTTAGTCTTCTCTTCTTCTTCTTCAAGCCGTGGTGCTGAGCCATCCTTTTCTTCCTCGATCCTTTTGAGGAGGAAGCTCCCCTTGGAATACGGCTTGGCTGATCGGGAGCAAATGTAGGATCAGTGTAAGTCTCTCCCGACCCGCCAGGGCGTTCACCAATCGCCCGGAGCCCTCGTTCTATGGCAACCACTTTACTACCAATAGTCCAAGTTAGAGGCTCTTCATCTGTATCCTCCTCCTCATCAGGTATGAAGTCCTGATGGAATCCTTCATCCTCTGCTCCATCATCGGTAGATGCTAGAGATCCTCTATCAGTAGTGGGGGCCATTGGTTGAGTGGGCCCTGCATCTCTACCATCACAGCTGTCGTCATCGTTGGAGTCATCCTCCGGGAGCTGTAACTACTCACCTCTGAATCACTGTCTACGTGACGCCATTTACGCCTCCCTACCGCCACGTAGTCCACCCTGGCCAGATGGCCTACGAGTCTCTTTACCGGGGGCTTGACCTGCTTTCCCCGGTAAACCCTCATACGACCCAGCGTCGTATCATCCATAATCTCTAAAGCCACAGCGTCGCGGCTCACCCTTGGCAGCGAGGGCAGCTTCTCATCTAAAATCGTTTTTAAGAACCAGGGTACATGCAGAAACCATCCTTGCCCTTCGCCTCCAAGTTCTCTATGAGGTAGGAGAAGATCGTGCTAGAAAAGCTAAAGGGGTGGTTCAGCACCAGAGCCACGTAGGCATTTTGAATCTAGTCTGATAAGTCATCGAACCCACCCCTTCACGATGCTATGCATTTTAGGATAACGTGTGCTAAGTACTTATACTGGGGACACAAGTTGTTGAGCACCCCTGAGTTTATGTCCCTAGCATACTTTATCCTCATGAAGCACCCTCTAACCATCAGTGGGTGAAGTCTGGTGGGGTGATCACTATCATCTCCTAACTCAAGTACATGCTGAATGTGTGCAGTGGTGATCTCTATATCCATGCCACAAATAGAACTTCGTATGCTGTAAGGCTCACGTGATCGATCAACAGATGCATTCTCCTAGAAGGCCTGTTGTATAGAACTGTAGGGAGTGCATGGTGTAGAAATGGTGTTGTGGGTCCTTGATCGCTTGAGAAAAGCGATGATCTCTGCAAAATAGGCACCATTCCAAGTTGTGGAGTCCAAGTGAGCACAAATGTTGTGCTTGGGGTTGATAGACCATCTATCAACCATCGATCTGTAACACAAGACACATAGATATTAGATAACCATACAATACAAGCCAGTGTCAATTAACTTGGTTGAATTCATCCTGGTCATTCATGTGATTGAACCATGCGATTGTGTTCAGTCGTTTGTCTTGTCATGCGACTGGATTCAGTCTGGTGATTAACAGGCGACTGAGTTTCAGTGGGTTGACTAAGCCTGCGATTGGTTCAGTCGGCCGATTCAGCTCATTCGAATGGTCCAATCGGTCGATTGAGCCATTCGACCAGCTCAATCGTGCGATTGGTGTTCATCCTGATGACCAGTCGCATGACCCACTATTCGATCGACTGAGATTTGAATCTTGATCAATTCTTGAAATTAAACGTTGTGTAACAGCTCTTTAGAGTAGCAATCACGTATCTAAAAACCTAAAACCTTCAATTTTAACATGTTACTTGGTTTAAGTAGGTCATTAGCCCATTTAGTGTCCGGTTCTTGTTTGAGTCGAGAATCTTAAAGTTAGGCCACCATTTCGTCAGATTTCAGTGAGATATCATGACATTGTACCTGTATATCAATCTACAATCATCAGTATATCAATAAGAGTCGAAATTCTTGATCTAATGAAATTTGGGCAGAGTAACGGTAGTGTGTGCAAATTAAAGGCGATTAGGGGGTAATGATCAAATGCGATCGACTGTGTCCTATTTATTTTGAATCTGAGTTCAATCGGCAGACTGGACCCATTCGCTCAGTTCATTCGGGTGAATGGACCTCAGTCGTGCGATTGGCTCAGTCGATTTCCTTCAGCCGGCCGACTGGGTTTTAGTCAGGCAACTGACTCATTTGCACACCTCCATTCAGTCGGCTGGCTCATTCTGATAATCCATTTGGTTGAATGGTTCATCCTCATTCGGCTGTTTAGTGCATGTGTATGGTCTATTCGCACGACTGGGTCATACTCATGATTTTTTACTTTATGACCATTTTTCACTTAAACCCTTTTTTACTTTTGATTTAACATTATGAAACTTTGATCATCTCAGACATGATCATTTCAATTTGATAAACTTTTGACCACCTCAAACGTGATCCTTTTAAACCCTTTGTCATCTCAGACGTGACTGATTTTACTGATGAAAACACGTGTGATCACCTCAGACATGACCCATTTTAGGTGATTAACTCCCTTTCAACTTCCATGATATAGTCCAATAATAAACACACTGAAATTGACAAAATTTAAACAAAAATAAAACAAATAACACTGAAACTTAAAACTAAGACATGTTTTTGTGTTTTTGTGAGGGTTAAATCCTAAGATGTAAATCTAAAGAAATGTTTTCTGAAAAGGCAGCTTCAATTCATTTAAACCAACATGGCCCAATTCAATTTAGAATCATACAGGATATTCAAATTATTCAGGACAATTTATCTAAAACCTTTGATGCTCTATTCTTGTTTTTCATCTAGAATCATTTAGCAAATTTAGGAAATCGTACTAGTACCATTAGGTCCCCACACTGATTTGAACTTTCAAGAATTGTAGCCACAATGATTGTCAGTATACTTGTCCTCTTAAATTCATACACAGACTTTCAACACAGATTGGTGATGGTTTAAGGTTTGTTTATTTCAACAAGCATTTGTGGATCCCACACTTATATGGTAATCAACATTCCTTAGGAGATTTTTTAGCGGTCTAAGGGTAGTATTCAAAAAGAAACTATTCATAGAACTTTCAAAGAGAAGCCAAGCCTCAGGTCAGTGCCACCGAACAGCAAGAGGCGGCAGCAACAACGAATTCTAGAATATATAGGTTATGCTTATCCTTAGGTCAGTGCCACCGCACAACAGAGACACATAACCATCTTCTTGTTTAAGCAATTTCATTCTTTTTGCATAGATCTCACCAACAACATAAGTTATCACTTTGATTGTATTTGCATTTTATGTTCTTTTGCTCATGTTCTGGTCTTACGCACACATTCGTGGCATTTATTTTGCTTGTCACCCCTTATTGGAATATTGTTGATTGTGTTAACCAGGGATAAGGTATTACCCACATCTAGTCAAACATTTTAGTTTAATCTTGAGATCACCAACAAGGTCTAGTCATCTACTGTGTTGAATCTACCAACATATCATTTGTGGTCTAGCAGCCTCTAGGTCTACTTTCTTTGTGTTACTTTAGTAGTAGCCAGTTTATCTATCATATTTTCTTTATATTGCTCAGACTACATAGACTTATACTTGAGCTTTGCATCATTTTCAATTTACATTTTTAAAGTCCCCAAATGGTTTGCTCCTGTGTACTATCATATTTCAAAGATTGAATCGGTATCAAACATACGATCTTATTTTATCAGCTTGCCTCTCCTTCTCCCTTGTTTTTTTTATATGTCTAAACCTATTCTCCCCCCTAAAATTTTAAAACCATAATGGCTTAGCATTTTAGGATTTTAATAGGCAAAAACAATAAAACCAATTTTAATGAACCAACTTAAAATTAAGCAAATAATTAAAAAAATCCATAAATAAAAGAAACTTTACACGACACATCGGACTACACATGGTCATCTTCAGGAATGACCTCATTTTTCTTTTTAACGCCGTTGACCTCTAACATATATAGAAAACATGGTTTGTCAAAAGCCTTTGTATAGAGGTCAGCGCGTTGAAAATCTGTGTTTATTTTTACCACATCGATTAAGTTCTTTTCAAAGCAATCACGTATAAAGTGATATTTGATCCCGATATGTTTGGTCTTTGGATGTTGGACCAGGTTTTTAGTAACTGTAATCACAGCAGAGTTATCAACAAAGATAGGAGTAGAAGAGAATTTCAAACCGTAATCCCGCATTTGCTGTTGAACCCATATGATTTGTGAAGAACAACTTGCAGCAGTAACGTATTTGGCTTCACAGGTTGACAATTCAACCAAGATCTGCTTCTTACACTGCCAGGTTAACAATCTTCTCCCAAAGAACTGGCACCCTGCTGATGTAGACTTGTAGTTCATCTTGCAGCCTCCATAATCCGAGTCGCTATACACAGTAAGCTCAAAGTTATCATCATGAGGATACCACAACCCAAGTGTGGGTGTACCCTTCAGATAACGAAAAATCCTTTTGACCCCAATAAGATGGTTCACCTTAGGCTTTGCCTGATATCGTGAACATAAACATGTAGCATACATGATATCAGGTCGTGAGGCAGTGAGATACATGAGAGATCCAATCATGCCTCGGTACATTGTGGCATCCACTAGATCACCATTCTCGTTGGGTGCTACATCATGGTTTGTAGCAAGTGGAGTTCTAGCTGTAGAAACATTCTCCATGTCAAACCGACTAAGAATATCACCTACATACTTGGTCTGATGTAGGAAAATCCCATTTGGTGTCTGATTCACCTGTAACCCAAGAAAGAACTTCATCTCTCCCATTGCACTCATCTCAAACTCTGCCTTCATTACTACCTCAAACTCTTTACATAATTCTTCGTTCTTGGAACCGAAGATTATGTCATCGACATAGATTTGTACTAGCAGAAAATCTCCATCTTTTTCCTTGAGAAACAGTGTACAGTCAATGACTCCCCTGCGAAAACCATGTTTCACAATATGTGTCGAGAGTTTCTCATACCAGGCCCTTGGAGCTTGATGAAGCCCGTATAGCGCCTTGTCAAGTTTGTAAACTCTGCCCCGATGATATGGATCCTCAAATCCCATAGGTTGACTGACATACACTATTTCTCGGATCACACCATGAAGGAACGCACTCTTCACATCTAGTTGATATACTTTGATCTTCATATACGATGCATAGGAAAGGAAGATGCGGATTCCTTCCATTCTTGCCACGAGTGCAAAAACTTCATTGTAGTCAATACCCTCAACTTGTCGAAAAACCTGAACAACAAGCCGAGCCTTGTTTCTGATGATCACTCCTTGATCATCTTTCTTGCATTTCAAGACCCATTTGGTGCCAATGACCTTAGCACCTTCAGGTCTATTCACTAGAGTCCATACACCCAACTTCTTGAACTGAAGAAGTTCTTCTTGCATGGAACTCACCCATGCCTCATAATTCAGGGCTTCACTAACATACTTTGGCTCAAAATGAGACACAAAGAAACGATAGGCACCATCATGAAAGTATCCTTTTTACATCACAGAGGCATAATCAGCTGAGTACAACTGATTTCTGGTCTGAACTCTTGATCTCACATCACCTATGACATTATCCAAAGGATGATAGACGTTTAGACGTGAGCTAGGATTTGTTAGAACAACCACCTCAGAATCAAGATTGTGAACATTTGGTTCTGGATCTGAGGCTATAGGAGTCTGAGGTTCAGAAGGCTCAGAAGCATCACTGTTAGATGCTTGTGGACTGGTGGTAGTCGGAACCTGTTCATCCTGGTTGTTCTAATCATTTTCCACATTCATCGGAGGAAGATTCACTCACATCAAGTGCTCCCCCTGAGTTGAATCTTGAGACGGTGTGTTCAAGACATCGTACATCATCTTGTTTCCCAACTCCTGGAGAGAGGTATGTTGAAGGACTTGAAAAATCCATCATAGTCAAAAAAGTAAGCAGGCCCTTTTCCAACAGGTGGTGTGGTGTATCTCTGAACAACAACATGACACCACACCTCTACTTGAATCATTGAGTTGTTGTAAACCCTCTTGTTTGGTATGTTGTATCCTAGAAAGATCCCTTCATCTACCTTCTCGCTGAATTTTACCTCCTGAGTCTTCTTCAGCAGGGTGCATGGAGCGCCAAACAGCTCGAGATACTCTAAGTTAGGTTTACGTCGCTGTAGTAACTCATAGCACATTTTTCCATGGCGTTTAACTACCAAAACTCGATTGAGCATATAACATACATTGGCAACTGCCTCATTCTAGAATTGAATAGGCAGTTTCAAGTCTGTAGCATAGTCTGTGCGGTCTTTATCAAGCTGTGATTCTTCCGTTCAACAACACCGTTCATCTGAGGAGTGTACGCAGAGGTAAATTGATGCGCAATTCCCTTTTCCTTGTAGTAGACCTCCATCCACTAATTCTTGAACTTGGTTCCATTGTCTGAGCACACTTGGTTCCAATGTAGTTACTAATTCTTTGAAAGATTCAAATGTTTCTGATTTGGACTTAAGAAACATTACCCAAGGGAATCTTGAGTAGTCATCCGTAACTACATAGCAATACAAGTCGCATGTAATGCTTATTGTATAGACTGGACCAAACATATCCATGTCAAGAAGCTCAAGAGGTAGTTCTATGGAATGAACTTTCTTTTCATTATGAGACTTCTTTGTCCGTTTGCCCTTCTTGCACGCAACACAGAAATCCGGGAGTTGGAATTTTTTGACGTCCACTCCCCTCACTAGATCATTCTAGATCAAGTGATTCATCTTCCTTGGATTTACGTGTCACATTCTCCTATGCCAGGAGATGGAATCCTTTTTAGTATTTTTGGACAAGAAGTACTGAACCTCATGATCCGTTGTGGATGCCTTCAAAAGATCCAAAACATAAAGATCATTATATCTTGAAGCTGTCATTAGAACTTGGTCCTCCCCGATCATCTAGTCCTTCTTCAGAACGTAACATTTCTTGTTGTCAAAGACTACTTTGAAGCCTTTATCACATATTTGAGAAACAGAAAGTAAGTTATTCTGTAATTGTTGGACATAATTTACCTTTTCAAACTTAACTTTCTGATTTCCCACTTATCCTTGGGTTGTGATATACCCTCCTTTGTTTCCATCAAATGAAACGTGCCCTCCTTTGATTTGTCTAACGTTTGATAAGAGAGATCTATTCCCCGTCACATGCATGGATGCTCCGCTATCTACAATCCACGTGTTAGTCTCAGCACTATAGCGAAAACCCTACATATTCATTGAAAACATTAGTTCATGTTAGGAACCCAAGCCTTCACTAGCTTGGGTTTCCCCGAGGCATCACATAACATAAACTCAACCCATTGACCATTTGAGGTTGAGGGAAGCGCAAATGTCTGTTGTTCTCATTTTCAGACGTTGAGGTGGATTTTTCTTTCCATAGACCAGCTTTGTGTAAGGCATGTTTGGGATAAACAGACGACTGGCTGATGAGTTGAACTATGTGTTCACTATCCCTTTTAGGAGGCGTCACTAAGTTCCTCTTCAAAGAGCTTGTTTTAGATGCATGAAGTTTAACTTTCCTCTTCGGTGTCTGATAATAAGGACAATGAGAAGCAATGTGACCGTACTCTCCACAATTGTAGCAAGATCTGCTTTCAACTTTACGGTTTAAATGTTTTTGTGGAGATGCAGTTGTGACACGGATGACCTTATTTTGTTTAGATTGAGACACTTCTGTGTTAGATGTATGGTCAGGTTTTACAAACTTAATTGTTTTACCTGGTTTTCCATCTTTATTTCTTGTTTACCTGGACTTAGGCATGATGTGTGTGATTGATTAGGATTAATAATCTTTTTGGGTTTTGATTTGACTTTGTTTGAACCTGACTTTAGGTTAACCTTTTCAAACTCCTTTTCCAGGTTAACACAAGCATATTTCCTTTTGCCTTTGAAGTGGACTCCTTTTGTTTAGAGCCAGATTCAATTGATGTACATGTGGAATCTGGGTCACTAACAAGAGGAGTGGTCACCACATGATCCTTAATGGGGTTATTGTGAATTTGTTTACTTTTGGTGTTCATCAAGGTCTCAGGTGGTGGCAGAACAACTTTGTATCCCAATCCCTCCTCGTTGTTTCTCTCTCTCACTAAGTGTTGGACAATATGAGATGAGCTTGTCCAACTGTGTAGTTTTTGTTTTAAGGAGTTGACTTCTACTTCTAGAACTGCTTTCTACTTCTTAGTGTCCTCTAGGGAGTTAAGATGGTACCCAATGTCATTAGCTTGGTTAAAGGCAACTGCTTATGTTTCTCTAATCTGTTGTTCAATAGGTCTATCATTTCCTTGTAACTGTGCTCATTTTGTATTAAAACTCTATTAGCTTCAGTGCACAGTTCCACATCCTTTACTAAGCTATCATTATGATCTAATAACCTATCAAATTTTAAATCTATGCTTTCTCTAAATTTATTACAATCAGAACAAGCATGATTATTGCAGGATTGATGTTTGTCACTAAACACTTATGTTTTTCTCTCAAAATCACCTAGAACAACACTCGGGTTAAGATAGAATCAGTAAGAGTTGATCACAATATAGAAAGTAAGAAGGAACACAGGAAGTAATTTTCAAGTTACTTCTATATATTACTTCTCAACTCAAAATACAAGACTCTTACAAGTAGTAGTTGTTGTTATTACAATGAGTTACAAAGAGAACCTATATATAATACTACCTACAATCGGGTATACTTTGATACCAGCTGGGATCCTCTAGCTAAAGTCTATACTACAAGACTAAAGTTTAAGGTATCTCAGATAAAGTCTTATCTAAGATTTGGTAGTCAGGACATGTCCCTGACTTACCTTTTATCACCAACTAAAGTTGGTAACATGTACTATCACAAAATAGGTGAACAGTGGAATAAAGTATGGTCAACTGCATGGCTCTTTAGGAAGAAGCCAAACAGTATCAGAGGTCTGTAGCGGAGTGTCAAAGATCTTACTTGTGTCCACTGGTCATAACAGTCTTCCGAAGGTTAAATGGCTTCGGAAGAGTAAGTACTTCCGAAGCAATTTATACTTCGAAAGAGGCTGCTTCTTCCGAGGCTTAGAGACTTCTTCTTTTCATCATACTTCGGAAGTGGTCTTTAGTTCATTCTTCTAAGGCTTGAACTTCGGAAGTATACACTTGACTTCGGAAGTAGAGTTCTGTCTTCGGAAATTGATCTTTCACTTTGTCTTCGTAAGAACTCTACAACCTTCGGAAGTTCAATGCTAAGTTTCGAAAGCCTTTGCATTCAGTACCAAAATTATCTAAGTGACGTACTTTTGGTTGCATTAGCCTTCTTCTTGATCCAACAAACTCCCCCTAGGCTGATGCTACCAAATCTTCACTTGTTTCTGCTTCTCAAAACTTTCAGCACCAAGGAGAGTAAATATTTGTCCATCTCCTTGTTCTTCCCTGATGTGGTGCTGAGAAGTTGTATAGATCCTTGATCAACAGGAAATCCAGTCTGTCACCTTGGATTACATGTACCCTCTGTTGTTGCCCTCTGAAAAGAGTTAGTTGATGGGAGCTGTAATCATATTCCCATCTAACTATAGGTTCCAATTTTGGACCCTCCACCATCTGTAGAAAGGCAGTGCCTTTGGTGGGAGGTCTTTCCTTGTCTTCCTGTCTTTTCAATCTCAACTCTTCTTCAATCTTAGCATTTGCAGTTAACTCGGCTAGATGAAGGCTGCTAAGATGGTTTCTGATGAGAGCAGTAGCTTCAGAGTTGAAGGGGTTGGAGAATGGCTTCTCTGCTAACTCAACAATGTCAAATCTGCTGGAGTGTAGCAGAGAGGTTGCATTAAGTCTATTGACTTCGCCATTCTCTCTTTCCACAACAAAGTTGTGAGAAGCTTCATCGAACCTCCACTGGACAATGTTCTTTCTAGGCACAAGAGCTGATTAGGAATCTTGTCCTCTTTCTTAGTGTCTAGCAGAGTCACCAGTTTCCTTCTAAATTTCTTCTCTTCATCATTTAATGAATCTGAGTTGAGGCCTAGAAGTCTAGCTGCCTGGTCCGGTGTTCGTCTAGGTAAATCAAGAATTTATCTCTTGTGAGGGAACAAGAGGATCCATCACCATAGGTAATGTTGACAGAATCTTCATCACATGAGACTTCGCTCAAGTAGTGCAGTTGACGAGCTTGGTCTTGATTACCTTAAACTCCTCAAGAGAGAGATGTTGAGAAGGCTGAGGGGATGGTTTGGATGGTAGTTGGGTAGGTTGAGGTTCAGAGGTTCTGGCTAGTGTTTTGGGTTGAAGGATTGGAAGATAGGGTGGTTGTGGTGAGGGAGAAGCTATGGGTAATGGTGTGGGTTCAGGGGTGAAAGGTTTGGTTTTAATGGTGAAGGGTGAGGGTGAGAGTTCAAGTTGAGTTGGAGTGGTTGCAGTGAAGGTCATCCCCTTTACCCTTTTGTACATCTCTTTTCTTTTCCCATCCGAATGCCAGCCTGATTTCACTGACAATCTGTTGAAGTGTCTTTTCAGACATGGGACCCACTTTCCTTCCAGAGAAGCCATGGGCCTGAAGATAGTCTTTAATCCAGGCCTTCTCAGTGAGATTCTTGGTTGCAGTGTCCCTAGCCTTTTCTTCCTTCTTCTTCTTCTCCTTTTCCTTCTCTCTTGCAGCCTTGTTTCCTTTCTTTCTCCATTTGATCCTGCTCTTTGTTGTAGAGCCAGAGGATCGTATCTTCATTGTGTGGAGAAAGTTCTTGAAGATTAAACCATATAGAGAGTAGGATGTTTATCCTGTCTCTCCTCAGCTGCAGCTCAGCCTCCTTCTGTTTTTCTTCTTCTTTCTCCAAGGCCAACCTGGCTTCTTCTTCAAGTTTCAGCTGGGTTGCCTTCTCCAGATCCACAACTCCTGTAGTTGTAGCAAGAGTGTCTCTTCATTGGCAGCTCCCATTTGGATAAGTTGGTCAATGATCACTTCTCTTCTTTTGATGTTGACAGCCTCCTGATTGGTTGCAGCTGCTTTTGTACCAGCAGCTAGCAACCTCTCAGTTGGAAGCCGTCCTTTCTTCTTATTTTTCTCAATATTCTCCTCTTCCTGAAGCTCTTCCGCAGTCAATTTTATTTTGCCTTTGTCTTTTGAAGTGCTTGATTATGGTGGTTCTTGGAGAGAGGGTTCTAACTGTGAGAGAGGTAGAGATGATGTCTGGGATGGGGGAAGTTTCAGAAAGTCCTTGCTGTTCAGCTCAGATGCCATTTCAAGTATTGCATCTGTGATGATCAGTTCCTCGGACATTTTAAACAGTCCTTCCGCAGCTTCTATTTCATCTTCGGAAGATTCAGCTTTTTCTTCTATGGCTTTAACTTTAGCTTCGGAAGTTAGAGGAGATGTTGATTATGTCCCAACTGTTTCAGTTGCTAGGCCATCAGTCCCTATTTCCCTTTCGAAATGAATCTTAGGTTCCATGTGGACCTTAGGTTGACCAACTTCTTCCATAGTGGTAGAAGGTGCAGTTAGCCTCTGAATGTCTTTAGCTCCAAAGTATAGCATTGCAGCATCTTGGCTTGGCTGATCTGTGGAGGATCTCAACAGAAACTTGGTGAAGAGTCTATAGAGATCACTTAGCATCTTTCAGTCAATCTGTAGAATGAATTGATATGGCTCAGACACAATGATGATAGGAGTAGATGAAGTTGAAGTTGGAGTTGAAATGTGGCTCTGTTTAGGGTCCTCAAGTGTTTGTCTCTGAACATTCTCCCCCTTTTTGGTAGCATCATCTTGAGAGCTAGATGAGCTAGAGGAAGAAGTCAATGAGACCTAAATAGGTACATGCCTGACAGACCTCTTTGTCTGTTTCTCAGCTAGTTTAGCCTTGAGAATGTCAATCTCAAGTTGCTGAGTGGTGGATCTTGCTTCTAAATTCCTAACCAAAGATTCAAGGTTTGAGACTTTAGATAGAAGGTCGTGAATGAGGAGTTTCACGCTTCCCTCATCTTCTTATGAAGAATCACAGGGAGATGAGGTAACATACCTGGTATGTTCAGCCTCACCACCAGATGTGGTTTCTTGGCACCCTGGTTTCCCGTACTCAATGATGTATCTTTTAGAGTCATCAAAGTGTTTAGTTGCCGCAGATTCAGTCTGAGAGATGTTACCACTGTCCATAAGGTCCATTGAGGCACCTTCTGTAGTGGCAGCTGAATCTGCATGAGTCCCCTCCACATCAGTGGGACTCACCTCAGTAATGGTTGATGATGGGGGCTAGAGATAAGGGATTTCTCTGGGCTCTTTTGATCTTGAAGAGGGTGTTGTAAATCAACTTCATTGCCATGGTGAGATGTTATCTCTTCATCAGTTTTGAATAGAAGGTCAGTAAAAGATAGGGAGGTTAAGCCTACAGACCCGGGACCTTGGTCAATTGTCTACAGGCATTGAGCCTTGGTGAGGTTGTCCCTTGTTGGCTATTCAGAAGAGTGTTAATACTCAATCTAAAGGCTGCCAGTTTGGGTGTTGGGCTCCTGGGTTTGAGACTGAGGAGACTCAAAACCCATATTGAGGTCAAAAGAGAAGGATGGAGAGACCTCAGACTGAGTGGGAGCCCATGTTTCCACTCTAGTCTTTTTGGATTAAACAGGAGGGGCTTGTTCAATCAGAGTAGATTGAACAAGGGTTCGTTTGGGGCGTCTTTGATATGTGATGGTGATGGGGGGAGAAGGCAGTGTTGGCATTATGGTGGTCGTTGCTAGTGTGGGTTCATCACCTGTGGGGTGAATAAGGATGTCACCAGGAGCTATGCGCTCAAGCATACCTAGAAGCGAAGTGGTATACCTTCCAGTGAAGTTGGTGGATACCTTCTTCAATGTCTTGAAGATGGTAGGCCACATGCGGGGGAGTCAGAGCAGCTGCACAGACAAGCATGCTCTGGTCCAACTCACAATTGATGATGTGTTGTATGAATCTAGGATACATATAGAATGTCTCCCTTTGTAGATTCCCATCAGATTGGTAAACACAAATCGTGAGTAGTGGAAGCACAAGCCTCTCACCAATCCGTGAACTAAGCATCCTAGTTCATATGGGATTTGATCCCATCCGCCGAACTTGTTGGACAAGCAGTGGAGAACAACATGCATGAGAAACTTCCAATTGTAAGAGAAGTTGAATTTGTATACCGTTGACCTGCTGATGTCACCACCATATCCCATAAGGATGTATGTGTGTCCAATTCTGCCTTTGGGAACTCAGTAGCAGCTCCTTCATCATGAATCTCTAGATGCTCCCTGATGAGTTGTTAGTAATAATCAACTCCTGTCCACAAATGCTGGACCTTAGTACTCGAATACCATTTAGGGTTCGGCTCGACCATTTCCCAAAAATTCGGCCATGTGATTGGAGTAAACAGTAGGGTTAACAGTAAGTGTTGTGTTGTAAGGTGATTGGGTGAGAAAGGAGATGATTTCAGAGAATTCGGCATCCCTTGAAGTATCAAGGAGTGCGACCTGGTTGTGCTGAGGGTTATGAGCCATTTGGAGAAAGGTGAATGTGGATGAATTTGAGCTTGGGCAAAGTTACAGAGAGAAAAAAAAGTTTCCAGGGCTGTAAAAGTTGTAAGTAAGGAGATGAAAATGAACAGTCGAGATTATTTAAAAGAGGGTGGGAAGGCGGTAATGGGGGTTAGGATAAGGTGATGTGATGGTTTAGTGGATGAAATGACAGTGGCGGTAAGGTTAAAATCAGTTAAATAATCTGATATCATTAACAAAATCTTTACTTTTTATAGTGTGGGGCCCAAGAGATTTACGTTACACAGTAGAATCTTTCTTCCGAATGTAAAACATTTCCGAATGCAATTTTACTTCGAAGACAATCCTTACTTGCGAATCAAAAACTTTGCTTCCGAAGGTTAGAGTCGTTTTCCGAATGGAGAATTAGTAAACCTCGGAAGTAGATCTGATATGTAATCAATCGCTTCTTCCGAGACCAAAAGTTCTTCTGGGAAGAAAAATTTTCCTTTGAGAAATTTTGCTTCAGAAGATATAAAAATAACTTCTGAGGGTTAATTTCTCTTCGGAAGAAATTTACACTTAGAAAATATTCAGAAAGATCTTTGGTAACAGGGCTTAAATTGTATGGACACAAGACATTACACATTAAAAGGTTTCAAAAGAGATGAACTAATCAATGTTTATCATCCCAATAGCTGTTATGAGATATTTAAATCTTTGTTCATCAAAAGTTTTGGTGAACAAATCAGCATATTGTTCATTTGAATCAACTTTGATTAATTTAATCAGATTTTTCTTATGAATATCTCTAATGAAATGATACCTGATGTCAATATGCTTTGTCTTGGAGTGTTTCCCCGGATTTTCAGTAATGGAGATAGCACTGTTGTTGTCAATATGGATAGGAGTACTCATTAAGTTAAATCCATAGTCTAACATCTGATTCTAAATCCATAGCAGTTAAGCACAACAGCTAGCAGCAGCAACGTATTCAGCTTTAGCAGTTGATGTAGATACACAGGATTGTTTCTTGCATTGCCCTGAAATAATCCTTCCACCAAGAAATTGACATCCCCCTGATGTTGATTTCTTGTCAATATTGCAACCACCATAGTCACTGTCAGAGTATCCATAAAGATTAAAATCCTTGTTTCTGGGATACTAGAGACTTAGTTTAGGTGCTCCTTTGAGGTATCTAAGAATTCTCTTAACAACAGCTAAGTGAGACACCTTCAGGGCAGCCTTATATCTTGCACAAATGCAAGTAGCAAACATAATATCAGGTCTACTAGCAGCAAGATACATCAGAGAACCAATAATTGCCCTATACTGATGTTGATTAATATCCTCCCCTCAAGGTTAGGACAAAGATTATGGTTTCTAGGTATGGGTGTCTTGGCAGGCTTGCTGTCCTTCATTTCAAATCTTTCTAAGATGTCAAACACATACTTATATTGATTAATGAAGAACCCTTCCTTCATTTGTTTTACCTGACTCCAAGGAAAAAGTCCATTTTTCCCATGGAACTCATCTCAAACTTCTTCTTCATAATGCTCTCAAAGTCCTTACACATCTGGTCATTTGAGGAACCAAATATGATGTCATCACCATAGACTTGAATAAGCAAGATGTCTTTTCCAGACTTTCTGATGAGAGAGTCTTGTCAGTGGTACCTCTAGTGTAGTCGTTCTTCAGAAGAAACTGAGACAATGTCTCATACCACAACCTAGGTGCTTGGTGCAGCCCATATAAAGCTTTATCCAATTGCACACATAGTTGGGGTGTTGTGGGTATTCAAAACCTAGAGGTTGGCATACATAGACTTCCCAATTTGTAACCCCATAAACAAATGCACACTTGACATCAAGTTGATAGACAGTGAAGTCCTTGGATGCAGCATAAGCAAGGAAGATCCTAACTGCCTCAAGTCTTGCAACTTGTGCAAAGACATCAGTATAATCAATTCCTTCCTCTTGTATGTATCCTTGAACTATAAGTCTTGCTTTGTTCTTGAAGATCAAGCCTCCATCATCTCTCTTGTTTCTGAAAACCCATTTAGTGCCTATTGGTACTTGACTGGATGGTAGCGGACATAGGTTCCATACCTTCTGTCTCTTGAATTGAAGTAGCTCCTCTTGCATTGATTCAAGCCAGCTACTGTCTTTTAAGGCATCTTCTACCTTCTTGGGTTCCATCTGGGATAGAAAGCATGAGTACAAGCAGACATTCCATGATGAGTTTGTCCTCTTGTTCTCACACCCTCAATGACATCCCCTATGATGTTCTCAGCAGGATGAATGTTGTGAATCCTAAGGTGAGGAATCACTTCTAGTTGCAGAGATAGATCTAGGTTGAACATATACTGCTCAGGAACTGGAACACTTTGTCCTGCTGTTGTTTCAAAATCATTCAATGAGGACTGATTGAATGAGTGAGAAACATCATCAATGGTTGGCTGTGAAGTGGTGTTAACAATTTCCTGTCCCTTCAAAATACTACTTCCATTTGCCTGTGTTGTGGTGGATCTCCGAAGAGTTTTGAGGCTCAGCGAGTGATTCACTTTAAGAAGCTTCACATTTCTTGATATGGTCAAGCTATCAGATCTGTGAATGGTGGAGACTTCGTTTGCTGCAGCTCTAAGAAAATTTGGACTAGGTCTGGGAAGCTCAAATAGTTGATCGTCAGCAGCGTCATTGGCATCATTTTGAGCACATGTTCCAACTGAAACATTCTCACAAGATGGTTTAGAATAGCTTGGAAACAGATCTAAATCAAAGATATGATCAGGGCCATTCCCCTAACACAAGGAGTATGCTCATTAACAACTATATTGGATGCAATCCCTTTTGAGTTACAGAATGAGTCAAGAACGAAGTTCTTAAACTCGGTCCCTTGATCACTTCTAATGATTTTAACCTTGTGGTCAATTTGATTTTCTATTTTAAGAATAAAAGATTTTAGTGTTTCAGCAGTTTCATCTTTAGTTCTTAAAAAGAATACCCATATGAATCTTGTAAAATCATAAACTATCACAAGGCAATATGATTTCCTTCCAATGCTCAATTTGCTTGCAGGACCAAAAAGATCCTTGTGCAATAAGTGTAATGGAGTATGATAGAGTTAACACATTTGGATTTATGAGATGTCCTGTGTTGTTTTCCTTTCAGGCAAGCAACACAGTTATCTTTGCAGAAAAACTCCTTTTTAGACAAACCATGTACCAAGTTATTTATAGCCAATTTATTCATTGTCTTAAAATTTGCATGACACATATGTTTATGCCATAGTGTTGACTAATCACCATCAGCTTTGGAAAGAAAGCATGATACTTCACCCAATGGGGAAGCATTGATCATATCAAGCTTTTACATATCCCATTTTCTAGGAGATCTAAGAAGCATCAATTCCAGAGGAATTGTCATCCCAGGTTTGAGGATAATGCACTCATGTTCTGTGAAAAGCATTTGGTGCTTTTGATCACAGAATTGAGAAACACTTAACAGATTGTGTTCAAGCTGTTTGACAAAGTGAACTTTGTCAACCTTTAATTTACCATTGGATATACTCCCTCTGCCAGAAATATATCCTTCGGCCTCACCTTCAAATAGACAGGACCTCTATCATAGTTCTGGAACTGTTGAAGGAGAGATTTGTTCCCTGTCATGTGCCTGGAGCATCCACTATCTACAATCCATATATTATTGTTCTTGTCATATGGATGTCCCTGCACATATGATGAGATTGTTAGTTTTGTTTGGAAGCCCAAGCCTTGCTGGTCTTGGGTTCTTCCAAAGATAATGACATGATTGAACCAAATGTTATGCATGGGGGTTCTATAGAGGTCTTTGAAGAAGAGGTTTGGGCTACAGCATCTTCCTTGATCTTCCAGTCCATCCTTTGGTTGATCTTTGAGGATGAGCTTGTTGAAGCCTTAGCAGCATGGCTATCTTCTGAAGCTTCTTTCTTTTCGGAAGAAGTCTTCACCACCTTTTCTTCCGAAGCAGTCTTCTTCTAGGGAGGTTTCAAGGGAACTTTCTTGTTCTTCCGAACCTTAGTAGCTTTTTCTTCTGAAGCCATTGCCCTTCGCAAGAAGGAGTTTCTTCCGAAAGCAACCTAGCTTCCGAGACTAGCTTTCCCTTTTTCATTACTTGAACCATTTGAAAAGGTCTAAATGTGAAACCTTCCTTTACTCCTTCTTTCCTAATATTATTTGCATAATGTGTGCTTGCAGGATTGTAGTAACAATCTTTTTCCATGTGGTTTTGCAGACCACACATTATGCATGCAATGTTAGCTCTTTAGGAATGTGAGGGTTGTTGTTTCTTGGGCTTCTTTTCTTCATCAGAAACTTTTCCCTTCAACTTCTGATCCTTTGGTGGGATAGAAGTGTTGGTATTACACTCCTTTCCTGAATCAGAAGTACCTACCACTTAGAATCCAGTTCAGATAAAGACATTTTTCTTCTTGGGGTCAATCTTTAGCTTGGACTCAGCCACCTTCTTAGCAGTTCTCCTAGTAGCTTTAGCTTTGCTTCTTCTGGCATTAGTGATTAGGATTTGTTCTTCACAGGAGGAGATGGGTAAATCTATCTGTTCCTTCCTTGTGGTGACCACTATTGTTGTTTCATCCTTCAACTCAGGTGAGGAAGGATCAGCAGTTGGAACCTCTTGCTCTTTAGTACCACATCTAAGCTGTGTAATAGACTCATAGGAATGTGGTGGGTCAATTTCATTGGTTCCTAACCCTCCTTTGTTCTGATAGCAGAGTTTGGAGTGGGAGGATGATGCAAGAATAGCTTGGAAGTTTTGCTCAGAGATAGCATGCTTCCTGGCCTGAGCCTTAGTAGTATCAGACAATTTGGATATCAGATCTTTGATTTGAGTCTTGTCGTTGGTGTGTTCATGTTTTAAAAGAGACAGTTTTCTCTAACTCATCAATTTTCTTTTGATAGTCAGATTCAGCTCTTTTAAAATCAGATTTTATGATATTTAAAGACTCTATATCAGATCTGATTTCCATATTGTAATCCTGATAGAGTTTAACTTTAGCTATGCAGGCTGGAGTGCAGAGATGTTCATATACCTGGGCATCATCTGTTCCGGCCATGAGAGCTTGAGCAGGATTCACATCATGTACCATGAAGCTCTAGTTAACTTCTTGAGCCATTGCAGTTGTTTCAGTTGACTTCTCGGCAGGCTTTGAGGTGGAGGGATGTGTGGAGGCCTGTGGGGTTCCCGGATTGGTCTTGGGAGCCTTGCATTCCCTTGCAAAGTGACCCGGTTGGTTACGGTTGTAACATTTTTCCTTGGTCTTGTCAAACCCGAACTTGCTGGTAGTTGGTTTTGAGGGAAATGCCTTCTAGTTCTTTTTAAGAACTTCTTTGCTCTGTAAGTTAAGAGAGCCATCTGCTGGACAATGTGCACGTACTCTACATCATCCGGACTAAAACACTCAAGATCATCAAAACAGTATTGAAAATCACCAGAGTGTCCACTTTCTGAGACAAGGCACAACTTTCCTAAAAGGAGTTGTGTTGAGCTATTGAGACCTTGGAGTCTCAGGAAAAGTGATGTAAGATCCAGAAGAGCAGGATGGCTGCTGATAAGTCAGGAAATGCTAAGGTTGAGGGGGTAATGAGCCTTTAGCAACCATTAAAGTGTTGCTAGCAGGAAGACTCATGGGTCTGCTTGTTTGGTGGCCCTTCTTACTCTCCATCTCTAGGTGATATCCATCACGGATGCCATAGAGTTCAATCATGGTGAGAGTGTTCAAGTTCTCTATCCTCTTGATAGAGACATAGTAAAATGTCCACTCGTTTGGAAGAGCACTCATGAACTTTCTAGTAAGATCTCTAAGTTCGGGAGTTATCTTCACAGACTGAAGAGAAGAGATAAGATCCATGTACCTGAAGTACTGCTAGCTGAGGGTCTCTCTAGCAATATGAGTGAAGTTCTTGAACTGTTGCTTCAGTGAGTCCTTCTTTGAGTCACTAGAGCTTGAGTACATCTGAGCAAGTGCATCAAACAATTCTTTAGCAGTGTTGCAATGCTCGAACCCACCATATGGAGTTCGGTATTGCAGTCATGAGAATGGTCATAACATTGCTGTCGATGTCCATCTTCTTTCTATCTTCATCAGAGTAATCCTCGAGAGCCTTTCCTATCATGGCACCGTTTCCACTAGGTGATGCCACCTAAGGCTTATATGGGCGATTGACAATGGAGTTCCACATTCTGCTGTCTTGATATCTGATGAAGCCTTCCATTCTCCTGCTCCAAGACCTGAAATTTTTAGGAGTAATGATGGGAGCCTTTTTCATGGTTCTCATCTCTACCTCAGACTTTTTAGGGGCCTTTAGAGTGAATGAGTTATAGGGAGGAGTGAAAAATAGGTTGATTTGGATGGTGAGATCACGCAATCAAGAGCCTGAGAAGCTCTGATACTAATTGCAGGATCGATGTTTGTCACTAAACACTTATGTTTTTCACTCAAACTCACCTAGAACAACACTCGGGTTAAGATAGAATCAGTAAGAGTTGATCACAATATAGAAAGTAATAAGGAACACAGGAAGTAATTTTCAAGGTACTTTTATATATTGCTTCTCAACTCAAAATACAAGACTCTTACAAGCAGAAGTTGTTGTTATTACAATGAGTTACAAAGAGAACCGATATATAATACTACCTACAGCCAGATATACTTTGATACCAGCTGGGATCCTCTAGCTAAAGTCTATACTACAAGACTAAAGTTTAAGGTATCTCGGATAAACTCTTATCTGAGATTAGGTAGTCAGGACTTGTCCCAGACTTACCTTTTGTCACCAACTAAAGTTGGTAACATGTACTATCATGAAAAGGTGAACAGTGGAATAAAGTATGGTCAACTGCATGGCTCTTTAGGAAGAAGCCAAACAGTATCAGAGGTCTGCAGCGGAGTGTCAAAGACCATACTTGTGTCCACTAGTCATAACAGTGTCTTCCGAAGGTTAAATGGCTTTGGAAGAGTAATTACTTCCGAAGCCATTTATACTTCGGAAGAGGCTACTTCTTCCGAGGCTTGGAGACTTCTTCTTTTCATCATACTTCGAAAGTGGTCTTCAGTTCATTCTTCTAAGGCTTGAACTTCGGAAGTATACACTTGACTTTCGAAGTAGAGTTCTGTCTTCGGAAGTTGATCTTTCACTTTGTCTTCGGAAGAACTCTACAACCTTCAGAAGTTCCATGCTAAGCTTCGGAAGCCTTTGCATTCAGTAGCAAAATTATCTAAGTGACTTAGTTTTGGTTGCATTAGCCTTCTTCTTGATCCAACAATTATTAAACAACTGGTCAGTAGTACTTACCTGAGATGTTGAAGAGGAGTCCGCCATATATGAAGAATCTGTCATCTCTGGTTCAGGTGATTCTGACTTTGATGTAGATTGTTCTTCTTCAGGCAGGTGTATGACCATAGCTGGAGTGTCTTCGGAATTTGACATCGCGTGCTCTACTGCTATATCTCCCTCACTGGCGGAATCATCATTTATGTCATCCACACTAGTTATGTTGGTCTCTCCCGCTGAGACGAATCGAAAGCTCCAGTCTTGTCCTTCATCTTCGTTCGCAGTCAAGGCTTTAGGATCCTTGCTTGATGAAGTAGTATTACTAGATGTGGCATTGTCCTGACGATGAAGGACGATAAAGGATTGTCATTACCAGTCTTTTTTGGCTTCACACACTCCCGTTTAAAGTGTCCCTTCTCACCATAGTTGAAACATGTTACCTTTGAGTTATTGAAGCTAAAGGTTGTGTCCTTGGTTGCAACCAAGTTCTGTCTGGTCTTTATGACAAACTTCTTAGCTCGTCGGATAGCACTTGCCAAGGCACACATAATATCCATTCATTCCAACTCCATCTCATCCACCTGTTCATAATCCTCATCTGCTAGGTGACAATTTCCTATCTTTCTAGCAATTAGTCCATCATAGGAGTGGACTACAACAGCTAGGAGGTCCATGTGTTCTCTGGCCACCTCAACAGTCATGTTACCGAAGTTATCGGTCTTCAATTTTACTGCATTGGCTTCAGGTATAATATACTGGGTACCAGATGACCCTGACATTTCGGATCCTGAAGTAGATACTTGTGCTGGACTTGCTGAGCTTGAGATGAAGGCAGTCTGCAGTGGCGCTCCAGATGTCTTGACCGGAGGAGTCGCGTTGTAGAGTGTAGGATTCTGGTCCTAGTTTGCCATTTGAGCTCTATACTTCATCCTAAGCTCCTCCTCTCTCAATTTCAGAATGAAGTTATTTATGTCTAACTTAGAGAGCATCCCATTGAGTCTGAGATTAGAAACGAAGGAAGCCCATTTCTCTGGTAATCCATCTACAAAATTGGATACCTTATCCTCCATCGACGTAGTAACTCCATGAGTGTGCATCTCACTCATCAAGTGGTAGAATCTATCCATCACATCGTCTAGGCCTTCCTTTCCCATTGAAGAGAAGTTGTCAAACTCCTTCAAAGCTTTGGCCTTAATGGCCTTGAGTGAGGCATTTCCGTCATACCTCTTCTCCAACACATCCCATAGTTTCTTTGCTTGAGTATATTCTGAGTACTGATGGAAGATGTCCTTCGGAATAGACTGGGTAAGCAAATCGTAGACTTTCTTCCCAGCGTTGTGTTTTACCTTTTGTGCATCAGTCATGCCACTTAACGTATGTTTGACACTGTCAGCTCCAACAAGCATGTTGTACCCCGATTCTATTGTCTCCCACTAATTTGTATCTACTCCATTTAAGTAGATTTTGAAACATTGCTTCCATTATGGGTAGTCGTCTAACGTGATAAGCTTTGGGGGTTTATTACGAATTCCCACTTCGTTCTCCAACAGCGGTAGATTCTGAATACGAGTATCTCTACTTGCTATGTATGCTGAAAATTGGTCCTCCATTTCAGTCAACTTTACTATTAAACAAATTGTTTATGTGTGCGAATGAAGGTATGCGATTGGGCTTATTCGGGCGATTGAACTAGGCGAATGGTTCAATCGTGCGACTGAACTAATGCGGATGATTTAGTCGTCCGAATGAACTAATGCAGTTGAACAGTCCAAATAGGGTTCTCAGTCGTACGAATGAGCGTACGAATGAGTCAAATCGTGCGTTTGGGGAATGCGAATGAACTCAGTCGTGCGATTGAGCCAATCATGTGACTAAGCCTGCTAAAGTTTGGAAATTCGTAGGTTAAACGTGTTTTCGCCGCAAAAACTCGAATTTTCACAAACCCAAATTGCCATATGCAGGAAAAACTAAACTTTATGGTCAGGAAATGTCAAAGACTCCGTTTGACATAAAAAGATTACGTTTTTAGTGAAAAAACACAATTTTTGTATCAAAAACGATTGAATCAACACGTAATCAAGAGCCAAGGCTCTGATACCACTTGTTAGGGATCGTGTACTAAATGATGTACTAGCTTATTAACGTGTATACCGAACCAAATAGTGCGGAATCCTATTGATTGGCGATCCAATTAGTGAGAACACACGTAGAAACAATTATCTATTGAATCTAACGTTAAGAACCAATTAGGAATCGATCTATTGCGATCTATGAACTTGTAGTATGATCTTAGAGGTCTCTAGACGGCTAGGGTACGTCTGGAGTCGAAGTATGTATTATTCTTATGTTTTCCATGAATTAGGTGGTATATATAGGTCAGGGTTGCTCATTCGGGCGACTGAACCATTAGCATGGTTCATTCGTGCGATTGAGCCATGCGGTTGATCCATTTGTATGACTGAGTGTTCAATCATGCGACTGAGTCAGTCGCATGAAGTTGTTCAGGCGTATGGACTATTTAGGCGCATGGACACTAAGTCGCATGGCCATTCAGACGCATGACCACTGTTGGGGCGCATGGTCCAGTCGGACGCATGAGAACTTCACTTAACCAAGTTTGAATGTATTCATTATTATAACATTATGCATATCAATTCAAACAATCACAAACCTATATAATCTAGTCAATATGCCTTACACAATTCATTAATAAAATATTAAACATTATAAATCAAAACCATATATTCTCATTTCATTAAGTACTCAAGCATTACATTAGCGTAAGACATTCAAGACATATTACATTAAGACCCAAATCTAGGTACATATGTATCAACACAGCAGCTTGTCAGAAGGGTAATACTTATATCCACTGGTTCATTGTAGGTTCTTCCGAATACTTCGGAAGAGTCTAGTTCTTCCGAGACTTGTGCTAAAATGCAAGACTTTATGATTTGGAAGACATTGCCGTTAAATCTTCTAAGTGTTTATCTTCAAAAGACTGATGAGTATGTCTTCGGAAGACAGGACTCCTCTTTGGAAGTTCTTTCAACTTTAATCTTCAGAAGATCAGCTTTAACCTTTGAAAGTCTTTCAGTTGTACCAAAAAAAATTTTAAGTGTTGTTTTAGTTGCACCAACCTTACTTGATCCAACAGATGCATACAGTTAGTATGATAAAGAAAACAACCATGTTTGGGAATATGAAATTGTCCTGGGACAAATCCAGTTGAAGTATAGAATGCCTAACCAGGTGTCACGTCATAACCTTGAGGTTATCATAGGAAAATGCATGATAGGAGTATTGTGTGGTGAATAGGCTTGTTTAGTCACTGTTCTTGGGCGTGTGCATGAATCTTAGCACTAGAAAATACATTTACATAAGGTTGTTTTGCTAAATTTTCAATGTATGCATGACGTTATAGATGAGATAATACGGATGGTGATTTTCAATTCAAAGCAGACAACATATCTAATGCGTATGAGAAAAAGTATTAAATGTTAGAATCAATGCAGATGAACCAATATTGATGTTGCTGACATGCATGCAAATTCAAGAGGTGGTTGGGAGATTGTTTAGTTTGGATAAATTTTGCTAAGCATAAAAGCAAATATGGCTCAAGAAAGACATACAAGTAAAGAAATACGGCTCAAGGAAAACATACAAGTAAAGAAATGCGGCTCAAGAAAAACATACAAGTAAAGAAATGCGGATGTCTAATATGATTGTTGAAGAAAAATGCAGTTGTACAAAAAAGAACAAGTGTTGGTCATTCGTATTTGTCAAATGCGAATGAACAACAAATGTTGATAAGTCAATGGTATGTTGCATATGCTAATGTGGTTAAACAATAACAAATGTTGATGAAGAAAGATGCTAATGCGACCAATTGGTTTTTGTCATACTCATTAACAAATATGGATGAGCAAAAATAGATGCGGGTACAGATCCAAGAAATACTTATTCTATTTTTATACTTGTTTGACTTAGATTATTTTTATATAATAGTAGTAAAGGTAGTCTAGTCATTGTATATGCCTAGTGTCAGGCTATAGACTAAATACATGTATATTATTTTGGAACCCTACACTCTTTTACAAACCTTTGTATCTTGAACAAAGCATGTCAATATATAAAGAATAATTATAAGTATTATCATCTGTTTATCATGTTTGATTATTGGTTATTCTATTTCCATGAAATTACTTAATAAAATCAATTAGTGTATTTCATTGTATTTGTTAAAGAATTAAAGCTGAAAGTAAAAGTGGAGATCTAGGCAGTTGTCGGGTAAGCTACTAGATAGGTAAAGTATTTGAAAAAGAGAGACGGAGATTAATAAACAAAATGTAGATATTTAGTTGCAATACCCTTTAAAGGATAGTCAATACAACAGTCGCATAATGAGGAGAATGTTTAGAATACTTAACAGATCAAGTAGGGAACTGGGACTTTAATGTTGATACTAAGAACAGAAACAAAATATGAGACAGAACTAAGAACAACAACAAATTGTATGGTTTTCAAGAATGTTGTATATTTCACTCAAGTTCTTTTACAAGTGTTACGAAGCATCAAGAAAGGTAAAAAGACCTAAGATACTTTATACTACATCCTACAGCCAGCCATGCTTAGAAGTCTAGCTGGAAACATTAATCTAGACAACAAAGATCAATGTAGAGTCAAAAGATAGATTTGCCTTATGACTAGTGACTATGACATGCCATAGCTCACATCCAAATATATACGAAAAGATAAAATTACAAAAAGTCGAAAGTTACAGACTCTAGACCTTAATGTACAGTTATAAAAAGCATTGACCCTTCACCAACTTGTATAAGTTGGTGAGTCTTCAGAGTTACAACGCAGCTTTATGAAAAGTACATTAGAGAAAGCATGTTCTTTAAAGTCTTTGGAAGAAATCTGTCTTCACTTCATTGGCTTCAGAAGACTTTGTCTTTGAAGCTTTGGAAAACTTAACTTTTGGCTTCGAAAGATATTGATCTTGGCTTTGAAAGATTTTACACTTGGAATGTTTCTGATGCAGGGTGTAAAACTTCTAAAGCAACTCTACTTTGAACTAACTGCATGCATGCAAAAAAGACGTGGGATATTTTGGGTGCATTAGCCTTTCAATAAGTCTAAAAAACTCCCCCTAGGCTGATGCTACCAAAATATAGAAGGGTTTTGATATTAACAGTCCAAAACATATTGGTTTTCAAGAATGGTGTATATTGCTCTCAAGTTCTTTTACAAGTTTTACAAAGCATAAGAAATGATACAAGGATCTGAGATACAATATACTACATCGTACAGCTAGTCATACTTAGGAATCCAGTTGGAAACATTTGATCTAGAGAACAACAAAATCAAAGGTAGAGTCAAAAGGCTGATTGCCTTTCGACAAGTGACTATGACATGTCATATGTCACATCCTAATATATTACAAAGAGGATAAAAGTACATAAACTAGAAAGAAACTTACTTAAGACCTCAATGTAAAGTTACCAAAAGCATGGACCTTTCACCAATTTGTATAAGTTGGTGAGTTATCAGAGTTGTAGTAGAAAGTGATCCAGCTTTATGCAAAAGTACATCAAATAAAGCACGTATTAAAAGTCTTCATAAGAAATCAGTCTTCACTTCTTGGCTTCGGAAGACTTTGTCTTTGAAGCCTTAAAAGACTTAACTTTTGGCTTTAGAAGATGTTGTTCTTGGCTTCGGAAGAGTTTACACTTAGAGTATTTCTAATGCATGGTGTAAAACTTCCAAATCATTTCTACTCTACACTTAAGTGCATGCATGCCGGAGAGACTTGAGATGTTTTAGGTGCATCAGCCTTACATAAAACCTTACAACTAGCCTTTAGCACTAGGTTGTTCTGTTTTGTCTTTCTCAGTTGGGTCCTCTTCCCTTATAGATTCAGAAAGAGAGGGAGTTGGACCATGTTATGGATCAAAAGATAAAGCTTGATGAGGTTCAGCAGGAAGTCTAGCTTGTGTTGTCTCAAAGTGTTCAACCTTAACCTCCACTTCCGGGGGAACTTAAATTGGTGGAGAGTGTGAGCCAACGAGCTCTCATATCTTTATCTTCTGCTTGATCTCTCTAATGTTCTTATCCATGAAGGATAGAGACATTGGGCCAAGACTCCTTCCAGAGAATCCCTACAGCTTCAAGAAGCTCATAATCCTCTACCTATGAACAGACTTCTTTTGATTCTTTTCGATGAGTTAGGTTTCCCTCATATGAACCTTAATTTTTAAAGGCTTCAGTCACATTCCCATTGACGACTTCTGAGCTAACATTCTACTTTGGCCTTTTGTTAGCGGATCCGAAATATTATCCTTTGATTAGTTGTTGTACCATATTATGTCTACATCTAATATGTCTATTCTTACCATTATACATTGTTCTATGAGCTCTACCAATTGTCAATTAGCTATCATAATGTATACAAGTGGTCAATGCTAGCTTAGGCCATCTTGGTATATCTTCAACAAATTCATGTAGCCATTCTGCCTATTCACCCGCTTTATCTAAAGCAATGAATTCTAATTCCACGTGGATCTATCAATGAATGTTTTTTCAACAATTTCCACAACATAGTTGCACCTCCAAGTGTGAATACATACCCACTTGTTGCTCTGGAATCATTCGTGACAAATATCCAATTTGCATCATAGTGTCTTTTGATAACTGCTGAATATTTGTTATAAATCAACCCGTATTCTCGAGTCTACCTCAAGTACCTAAGCAACCAAGTTATACATTTCCAATTAATTGAACTTGGGTTGCTCATGTATCTACTTAGCTTTCTTACAACATATGTTAGGTCTGGTCTCATACAATTGATAAGATAAATCAAACTACTGATAATTCTTGAGTATTCCAACTGGTTAACAGGTTCATCTATAGTTTTAGCTAGATTTTGACTTATGTCAATTGGAGTCTAGCTATGTTAGAGTCATTTTCATTAAACTTTTCAAGAACTTTGTCTTCATAATTAGATTGACTTAAAACAAGTCCATTTTGGGTTCTTGTGATTTTAACTCCCAAAATCACATCGTGGAAACCCATGTCTTTCATGTCAAATCTTGCTTTTAACATGTTTCGTAGACGTTATGATTTTTTCATCACTTCCTGCGATGAGTATATCATCTACATATAGACACAAAATGACATATCTATTGGATGTGTCATTCACATATACACACCTATCACATTCGTTAATTTTGAACCCAACATCAAGCATGACATGATCAATCTTTTGATGCCACTGTTTTGGATCTTGTTTCAACCCATACAAGGATTTTACAAGTTTTCATACTTTCTTTTCTTGTTCGGTGGTTATGAAGCCTTTGGGTTATTGGATGTAAATTTCTTCCTCTGAATTTCGATTCAAGAAAGTTGTTTTCACATCTATTTGCTGAACTTCCAAATTTCTATTGGCAGCAATGGCAAACACCAATCTGATAGAAGTTATTCATGTAACTGGAAAATATTTATCAAAGTAGTCTAAGCCTTCTTGTTGTTTATATCCTTTGATCACAAATCTTGCCTTCTACTTATCAATAGTACAATCTAATTTCATCTTTTTCTTGAATATCCATTGATATCCTAGTGGTTTACATACTTGAGGAAGATCCATTAGTTCCCAAGTATGATTTGTAAGAAAGAGTCTATCTCATATTTGATGGCCTCTCTCCATTGAGGTTTTCTGAGGAACTTACCACTTATTGGTAAGTTTGAGGTTCTTCTTCAACCATGTAAGTATGAAAGTCGGGTCCAAAAGACTTTTCTGTCCCCTACCTTTTACTTCTTCGTATTTTAACCTCTTTAGTCTCAAATTTTTCTTGAGGTTCGTCATTTGCAACATTATGATCCGGACCAATTTCCTCGACCGGTCTTGATAAATTTTGTTTTTTCTTCCATAATTATGGGAATATATGTTTAAACCAAGATGCATCCTTTGCTTCTAATATAGTACCCTTACATATCCAGGGTTCTTAGAATCATGCAAGAGAAAGCGATGTGCAACACTAGGACGAGTGTATCCTATAAATACACAATCCACAATTTTTGGTCCTATTTTTAGGTGCTTCGATGGTGTCACCACCATTTTAGTTAAACACTCCCATACTCGTAACTATTTGTATGATGGTTTGATTCCCCTCCATAACTTATATGGCGTTACATCTTTTTTCTTAGTAGGTTTCATATTTAGCACATAATTATTGAAAAAAATTGCATCCCCACATGTCTTGGCTTATCCCGGAGCTTATCAATATGGTATTCATCATTTCTTTTAAATTACGATTTTTGCGCTCCGCCATGTTGTTTGATTGTGGGGAGTACGGAGCTGCGAGTGGATTTCTTTTTTTTGCAAAAACATTAACAAAAGGTAAAACATATTCACCACCCCGGTCACTTTTTACTATTTTGTTTTCCCGGTTGAGTTGATTTTCAGTTTCGGCTTTGAACAAGATAAACTAGTCGATAGTCGCATCATTACTTTTGAGTAACTACACACGACCATATTTTGTTCGATCATCAATAAAATTTATGAAGTACTTGTTCCCATTGCAAGTGGGAATCAATTTTAAATCACATATATCAGTGTGAATCATGTCAAGGGGTTCGGTGGTTCACTCAACCTTTTTGAATGATGATCTAGTTTGTTTTGCTTCAACACAAGTTTCATATTTGTGGTTTGAAGCAATATTAAATTTCGGTATGCAGTTTAATTTAATCAAACGACAAATGGAATTAAAGTTAACATGACCTAGTCTACCATGTCATATATTGAAGACTCAAGCAAATAAGCAGAACTATTACCAGTCCTTTTCATTCCATTCAGAACGGTTACATTTAGTTTGAACATACCATTATGGGCATAGCCCTTACCAACATACATACCATTTTTGGTCAGCACGACCTTATCAGACTCAAACACTATTTTAAAACGAAACTTGTTCAACTGCCACCCAAACACAAGATTCTTGCGAATCTAAGGGATATACAACACATTAGTTAAGGTAAGATCCTTTCCAAATGTCAATTTTAGAATCACATTACCCTCCCCCTTCACATCAGTAGTGGTAGAGTTTCCCATAAACAGTTTCTCTTCATGGACTTCCTTGAAAGTGTTGAAGAGGTTTTTGTCAGCACAAACATGGTGTGTAGCCCCGATATCTGCCCACCATTCTTTCATAGCAACAAGATTGTTAACATCATCAACCATGTTGGCTTGTTGGGTAGTCTTAGGCTGCTTGCATTCATTTGACAGATAACCTGGCCTGTTATAATTATAACAGGTACCTTTAAATTTATTTTTCATAATTCCACCTTTAGGTCCAAGGTGAAATCACTTCCCATTAGTCTTCTTCCCAACCCGTCCTTTGGTTTTGTTAGCCTTAGACGATTGACCATGCTCAACAATATTAGCCTTTGCAAGTTCAGGAATGGACGTTTTCTTTTGAGCAACTTTATTTTCTTCTTCAATATGAATACGCACCATAAGATCTTCAATAGTCATTACATTTTGCTTGTATTTGAGATAGTTCTTAAAATCAATCTAGCTTGGTGGTAGTTTTTTATCATAGCTGTAACTTGGATTGTCTCGTTGAGCATTATTCCTTCCGCATTGAATATCATTAAAAATAACCTGCAACTCTTGGACTAGACTCAAAAAAAATTTGTAGTTGATCATTTTAAAATCCAAGAATTTAGTCGCCACAAATTTCTTTGTGCCCGCATCTTTTGTTCTGTATTTCCTTTCCAAAGACTCCCATAATTATTTGGCAATCTTAGCTTTGCAATATACGTTATATAGAGAATCAACCATGATGTTAAGGACATAATTACGACACAAGAAATTAGAATGATTCCAAGCGTGAACTACGCTCAAAGATTGAGCATCCATTTCCCCTTCAATGATTTGGGGAGCAGTTTCAGTCAAGAACCTCATAAGATTCAACGTTATCAAGTAAAAGAACATCTTTTGCTGTCAACGTTTGAAGTTCACACCTGTGAACATTACAGGTTTCTTTGTGTGGCTTGCAACCATGTTAGGAAACGGTGCTACCAATGTAGTGGTAACAACAATAGCAGAAGTGAAGATCGCAGAGACCCCAGATGTAGCGGAGGTGGGAATTGGTTGCCCGACCATTGGTTCAGACTCCATAACTGTGAATCCAAGGATCGCAATCAGGAATTACAAGTGTTAAATGAAATCAAGTTAATGTTTGCGGAAGCAACTTTAACCTTGTTTAATTTTTTGATTAATGAATATCAAATATAATGATTGATGATTATGACAAACACAATGATATGAACATAGTTAATAAGCAAATAGGATTTGATTCAAATGTATTTCATTAAAACTAATTAATGATTACAGAGGAATAAACATTTAATGCTATAAACAATAAATGCTTTAAACGTGTTGATGTTGATGTGACGGCTGTTAGAGTTTATGTTTGATTGATTGTGTGAATCAATGTGATGTTTGTGTTTGTTTTCTGGTTGTTTGTGTGTTTGTCTATTTGTTTGTGTGATTGTCTATTCGTTTGTGTATTCGTTTGTTGTCCTTTTATGTGAAACCTAGGAAACATATTTGTAGACAAATATGTTTCTGTTAAGGAAACACCGGATCACTTGGGATTTGAAATTGTTTCTGATAAGGAAACACCTAATCTCTTGGAATACGTGATTGATTTGTTGACTTGAATTACTTGAATCATTCAAGTGTTTGGACTTCCACAACAAATTAGTCTTCTGTCGGAGTGTGCTTTCCGCAGGAGTCTTCACTTGAAGTCTTTGTATTGTTGTTCATGTGTGGATCTTTGATATCTTCAGACTTGTTTGCATTGGTGTTCTTCAGTAGGAATTCCTCGGATGAAATTAATATCTATGGAAGAACAAATTTTTTCATCCGTAGATGTTTTTTACAGTTAGTCAATTTCAGAAATTCACTAAGCCTAATGGTTGATCATGCAATCATACATAAAAGAACAACACATATATATGGGTTAACCTATATACATAATGCATACATTATAATAATAAACTACAAATATTCATTACAATTATCAATCAAGTTCTAAGCCTACAAAATGATTTAAACCTATCATTCCTAGATCTAACAATACTCCCCCTTAGCCTTAGACACTTGTGATAAGTTCTTTAACACTAAGAGCTTCTTCATCCTTGACACCATTTTCTTGTTAAAGAATGATACTGCATCCTTCTGATCATTGTACTTGTCCTTGATCTCCATTATGCATATCCTTTGAAGTGTGTCAAACCTCAATCCCAACACATCTTCTTCAGTAGTAAGTGTTTCCAGTACACTTTGATTGTGCACTATTTCGAGCTCATCTTCCTCTGTGATTCTTATTTCTGAAACTTCTTCAAATGTAGATCCTTTCAGCAGTCTAGCTTCATGTCTTCTTTTTTTATATGCCTTTGCCTGCAATTTGTCTATCACTTGAATCATATGCACATACAGACATAGGTCATTTATAAGATGCATTCCTCAGTAGCACCAACTCTTTTGTTTTCTCAACATATCCCCATTCTATTATAGGATATGCATATTGATTCCCTTCAAACCTTTTAGACTTGCTGAATTTCTGTTGCTGTATTCAACCATCTTTAACAATTCATCATTTATAAGAGTAGAGGAGTTCGATGTTTTTCTTTTCTTTCCTTGATTTCTATTTATGTGCTCAACATCTTCTCTCTTAGCCCCTTGGAGAGATGATTAAGCTTTGCAGATCTTTAATATCTCTCAGGAAGCTCAGTAATGTTTATACATCATGGAAGTATTGGATTCTTCCAGATGTTCTCTTAATGATTGCATAATCCCAGTCTAGATCACATTTTTAGGCCATAATCATGTTTCTTCCATAGAACAAGGAGTTATGATATGGTCATATAGCTTTATCAGGGTTGACCTTTTTTCAGTGATCTCTCTAACTGTTGTTACTTGTGGCCACACTTTGCCAGGGATAACTGCACATGGCTCTCTGATCAATTTTTCCTTTCTTTTGTGCTGATCTTTAGATTCAATAGTTATGGGATCAGCAGGGAGTTTGCTTTCTTGCTCATAGGATGGGTTTGGAGCTTTAGTTCTGAACCTTACTTTAGTTTCCAGCTCTATTTTCATCACACATTCCATCATCCTCCTTAACTCACCAACTATTCTTCCCTTAAGTTCATGCATGTTGTAGTTATGACCCTGTAGCCAACAGGTCATATTTTATTTGGTGAGCTTTGTTGTATCACAGTGGCCTAGATCTTTCTTGATTTTTGAATGGCTTTAAATGCTGTGAATGTATCTTAGTCACAGTTAGGGATCATGAATCTAGCAAGCTCAAATTCTTTCAATAGATCCTTCATTTCAGTCACATTCATCCTCTCAACCATATCAAATGAAAACCCATGGTTGATAAGGGTCATAAACATTGTAGACTCAGGCCTTTCTTTTAATATATCTTTTGTTGTTAGAGGATCATTAGCCTTTGATTATTCCTAATCTTTATGAGTTTCTTCTTTAGTGAACTCTTTCCATTCTTTATCACTATCAATTTTATCATGGGACATAGGCTTTGAAGTTGATACATCCATTGATGGTGTGTGCTCAGGTGATGTAAGCCTTGATCTTTTGGGAGAATCTTCAACATTGAACATCTTTTTCTCAGTAGTACCTAAGTACTTACTCTTTCTGGTGTATAGAATGAGATGTTTTGAACTCCCAGAGGTTTCTTTTGATGGTTTTTTTGATGGAGCAGCATTTGATTCCAGGGCGTAGATTCTCATCTTTAGTTCCTCAATCACTTCATCTTTCCTTGTCAGCAAAGTAGATTGTGTAGTGAGAGAGTTGGTTACATGATCAATTTCCAAAATCAACTTCTCTTTCTCAGCCTTCTCAAACCTCATTGATTCTTTGAGCTCTGTTTCTTGTTAAAGAGCATCAACCACTTCCTTTTTGCATTATGCATCTTCTCTTACTCTATTAATTCTTGACTCTTGCTTTATCATCCCATCAACCTTTTCTTTTAGCACACCTTTCAACTCTTGAATCTTTTACTTTCTTTTTTTTGATTTGATGACCAGTTTGTTATATTCAACAACTAGATAACTCTTCTTCATAGGAATGTCATCTTCACTTAGATTATCATCATGATAAGCAATAACATCAACATAGTTGGCTTCTTCTTCTCCTTCTTCTTGTTTATCAACAATCTCATCATCACAGACTTTAGTATGAGCCACACGTTCTGAGCTTGAGTATGGCTCTTCAGCTTGAATTGGTTTCTCTTGCTGTTGTTATGATTGTTGTTCAAGATCTATGATGGGTACTACGGGTTTTGTTTGATTGGATGTATCTGGTTTTTTAGAGTTGGAGAGTGAGAATGGGATGGTGTTGGCTTGAGAAATCAACTCAGTCTCACCAGTTTGAATTGAATTTAGAGACTTAGTGATAGTGACAGGTTCTATTTGCATACTTTTAGGTGATTGAGGGAGAAGTAGAGAAATTGGCGAAGTGTTATAACTGACTGTTTGAGATTGTTGAGATTGATCTGGTTGGATGGGTGAAATGGGTAGGGTGTTTTGACTGGCTGGTGAGTGATGTTAAGGTGATTAATGATGTTGGTGTATGGGTGATTGATAGGGTGAATCAGAGGCTTCCATAGAGTTACCGGGTGAACTTCCTTGCTAGTCTTCCCATACCAGTTCTTGTGGAATGTTGGCATTAGCATCAACTACATGATCAAACATGGGCATGTCTCCTCCTTCATATCTCCCACTGATTTTGTTCAATACTGGTCTTCCAAGATGTGCCTGAACAAGCACATCACCATCTCTAGCTATTCCAGGAAGTTCATCATTGATGATAAATTTTTTGGCCTTTTGCACCCTAATTTGGTCACACAAACAACTGAAGATATACTTTGAGTAGTTGTATGTCCTTCCTCAAAAATGCCAATAATTCTAGATGAAATGTGCCTTGAGAATTTGTCAAGCCCAAACTTCCTGTTGAAGATGCACTTTAGATAAGTGTGACATAAGAATCTATATGGCTTCCATAGTCTCCATTTCTTTATCTAACCCTTGTCAAAATCACCATCATACCCCATCAAGTAGAACACTTTCTCTATGTATTCATTCTCGAATACAACAGGGTGACCAACGTCTTGTTCTCCCAACTCTAGTACCTTGTAATGGTCTGCTCATCTACCCTTAATCTTTCATTCTTTACATCAGCCATAATCACTTTAGATTCTTCGTGTTCCTTAATTTGAGCTGAATTTCAAAAATTGACTATATGATCTTGATGAATCACAGGCTCTACTGTTAAAGCATAGAAGAGCCTGGATCATTGTAAGTATCTTATGATATCCCAACATCCTTCCGACACAGGGTCATCAGAATTTAACAATGCACACAAATTGTGCTACATTGCAAATCGTTTAGTCATTTGTTCATAAGAATGAAAAAGATATTAGAATCAACATTACAAACATAAGAATACAAATAGTTGTAATGATAACCAAGAATAAAAAAATTCATTATTGATCATTATGACATGTTTTACCTTTAACACAATGATCTAATATCAAGATTATGTGTTTGTTTGATGTTCTGACTCGGTAATTTTGAAAGTTTGCGAAAGAGGGAAAAAGGTTTGTTGAGTTCGTTTTTCTAGGTCTGAAAAAGTGTTCTTAAAAAGTGGTGAATAATGAACATTTAAGTAAAAAACATCATATATACTCCTTCAGACACATAAATTTCATTTGTTTAATGAAATGGGACCCTCTATCCAATTTTACTCATCCATAGTTTTTAGTTCTTCCGGAGATCATCTACGGATATTAAAAACTAATGTTTGATGAAGTATAATTTAAATTTTCATAGGTTACCAATCTATGAAGTTAGATTATACTTTTAAAACATTAATTTGTCTATAGTTTACCAATCTACTAATAGACAAATTTTATTAAGTTTCGCACTGTAGCTTATGTTGATGCCAAAAGCACTGTAGCTTCTGCTGATTCTTGAAATGCATTGTAGCTTCTGCTGATGCTTGAAATGCACTAATTGAAACTTATTTTATTGTATGGTCCTAGTCAACTTCTTAGAACCATTTATTGATATTGAACCTTGTTCACTTTGTATTTGAAAGGATCGGGATCTAGTTTGATCAATTAGATTAAGATTTGCAGCGTAATAGAACAAGAATTAGACGAAATTTAAGCAAAAATAATATGAATATTCAATCAAACAGTGACAGTTATAGAGAGAGAGTTTTCTGCAAAGAGAATATATTCATTTACGCACAAGCTTCACAATTCAGAAATTAGGTCAATATTCCTTTTATAGAGGAATGTGACATCAGCTGATGTCACTTGATAGTGACAGCTAACTGAGTTATAAAACAACTGAAAGAGACTAAACTACTGAAGATGTCCACAACAACTGAGGACACATTCACAAAAAGCTAAGTACAAACTAAGATTACAACTACTGAAGTTATAACATCTGAAGTGTAAGAACTTCAGATGTTTTACATAATATAAAACTACTGATTACAAACTACTGAAAAGTAACTCATCACAACTACTGAAGAGAACTACTTCAGCTGTTGTGAAAACTTCTGAGAACTTGGTCTTCAGACTTTGTCTTCAGCTGTTGTCTTCAGACTTTGTCTTCAGCTGTTGTCTTTAGACTTTTTCTTTAGCTGTTGTCTTCAGACTTTGTCTTCAGCTGTTGTCTTCAGACTTTGTCTTCAGCTGTTGTCTTCAGACTTTGTCTTCAGCTGTTGGGTTTAGAATTTGGCTTAGTTGTTGTCTCATACTTTGTCTTCAGCTGTTGTCTTCAGACTTTGTCTTCAGCTGTTGCCTTCAGACTTTGTCTTCAGTTGTTGTCTTCAGACTTTGTCTTCCGCTGTTGTCTTCAGATTTTATCTTCAGCTGTTGTCTTCAAACTTTGTCTTCAGCTGTTGTAGATCATTTCAGTTGTTATGATGTCTGTGGAACTTAAAGGTTTTTCTGATCTGGCTCATTGGTTCTTTTGGTCCAACAAACTCCCCCTGAACCAATGCAGCCAAAACCTTTAAGATTATTGAAGTCCCACTTATTAGCATAAACATTTTCTGGATCAGCTCAGAAATCACCAAAATAAGCTCAGGCCAAGGAAGAGGTTTCAGAAGGTTTGATTGGCAAAGGATGAATGGGAACTCTGTTTTGGGGAATTGGACACAAAGCTGTTACCCCATCCATGAGACCTACTTCCCATTAATGAGTCTGTAAGACTCTCTAACATAGGCCTCAAGTAATACAACTTGTTCTTCCATCGTGAGTTCTTCAGCTTCAGCTTCAAAGAAGAACTCAGGCCCATAGTACTCTGATAAGTACTTAACATTTTTTCCATTCTTTAGCTCCACAATTGTTATTTCTCTGTATGCAAACTCATCAGGATGAGTACCTTCAAGTAACAACTGGAGCTCATTTCTTCTTCTTCTTCAAGCTTCTTGTAGATCAACCCCTTCTTCACCATTTTGTTTTCTAGTAAATTTGTGGGGTCATCTTAGACTTGTAAGCTCTCTTGAAGTCTTCAAGGATTTCCCAGGTGACACTACCATGGCCAGCATTATCACAGTATCTACAATCTTCTTTACTTGACCATAGTATCGACTTGGAATTTTCTTTTTGTGGATTCTGTCACTTACTCTGGGGTCAGGCCAAATTCTCACTCTCTCTTTCTGAAATTGGAATATAAATCTTAGAGCATACAACCTCTGAGCATGTTTCTTCATAGCTTGTATGGATGAAGACTTAGGAAACTCTTTGTCAATCATCCTTAACAGCTGCTCATCATGTTGTTTGTGTCGTTCTTCTTCTTCAAGTTTAACTTTTACCATTTGCCTTTGGATGTCAGGTGTGATTGTTGTTGATTGACTCCTAGGCTCAGGCATCTTTGTTTTAAGAACAGCAGAGATTGGCAGACTATCATCCTTATCATCTTCTTCTTCTTCCATCCTTAACACCCTTCTCTTCCTCTTGGGTGCATCATTGGTAGTGGTTGGAGTGGGTTTCTTGGGTAAAGGAGTTGGTTTTGAGGGTTGTGAAGTTGGTTGTTTTGGTGTGGGAGATTGTACAGGCTGTCTTAGCATTTTGGTTGTGAGTGAGGCTTTGGATAACTTTGCCATATCAGACCTTTTCCCAGCACCAGCTTCATCAAGAGCTTCTATGATCAATCCTTTATTAAATACTTCAGAAGAACAGATTTTGTTGGTTATCTCCAAAATACTGTCTTTGGACCATGACTTCACTTCAATGATTGATCTTCCCAAATGCTTTGATATGAATCTTATCATAGCTTCCAGCCTTTCCCTTTCTTTCTCACTACAACTAGCCCATCTATATTCAATTTCTTGAATCTCCAGCCTTCTAATTTCAGAGTCAAGTTTGGCTGTGTCAAAACCTTGTCTGAAGAGTTGATCAATAATCTTATCCATAGATCTGCTATGTTGCTCATCAGCTTCTTTGATTAGTTCTTCTAACTTTTTCTCATCTTCAGTCTTTTCAGCACTCTACTTTCTCTTGTAAGTAATTATCTCTTTTTTCTTTCTTCTCTTTGTCTTCTTCCTCTTCAACTCTCTTTCTTTTGTCTACTTTCACTGACTTAGACTCCCCCTTTTTGGTTGCATTGGGTTCAGGGGTTTGAATGTCAGAAAGTCGCTTAGAAACTGCATCATCAACTAAGGTTTGTAGATTTGAGGAAAGCCTTTCATCAATGGCTTGATGCACAATATTAGTGATGATGGGAGTGATGAGAGGTAAGGATGATTGAAAGGCAGCAACCATTTGCTCAGAGGGGTTCTGTCCCTAAGAAATGGTGCCCAAATCAGAGGTTGGTGGCATAGTTGTTGGGAGTGGCTTAGTGTTTGGGAGATCTTCAGAAGAAGATGCCATCTGTGGGTAAATTTGGGCAGATGGACTTGATTCTTGAGACAATTTGGCAAGCAGCTCTCGTAGTCTACATACCTCAGCCTCAAGAATGGTGTTGTGGGCTAGAACATCAAAGAGAAAGCCTAAGTCATCATCAGTCTTTGCTGAATCATCTGACCTCCTGATTAAATCAGGATGAACATGTGTTCAGTGTAGATCAGTATTCACATGTGCCCCTATTTCTTGGAACTAGGGACTTCCTGCCTCAGGATCATGTCCTTCATTGGCAGTTGCCTCTGGTGAGGTCTTAGAGATGATACCAGCTTCATCCGGTTCATGTGCTGAAACAGAAGAAGTGGCAGCCTCACCAGATGTTCGAATCTCCTCCTCTACACAGGGAGATTGAACTCTGTAATCCTTGTGATGTGGGTTATCAGCTACATTATAATCCTCTCCTCAACGTTGAGGTTTTCCCAGTTGTAATAGGTTTCTGGGGAGGGGTAGAGGAATGTAGTTGAGTCAGCACTTGTGCAATAACCACAGTTGGGCTTGTAGGGGTGGCTTCAGTGGGAGATAGATGTGAAGGATATTGCACCTGGGGTGAATGGTGCTCTTCAATAGCAATCTTCTCAAGTGAGAAAGATTCCAGTAATGTGGTTTCCCCATTTTTGGTTGCATCAGGATCCTGTTGAGAGGATACCTAAGCGGTTTCAGCTGGTAGAGTCATGGAAACTACAGGGGGATTACTACCAGTAGTTTCATCCTGCCTTTCTGTTGCAGGAGCATCATCAAGGGACTCAACTCCCTGAGTAGCCTTTTTGGTTTGTTTGGATTTTGGTTTGGAGGGGACTTTGGATCTGGAGGATGAGGCTGTGGGTTCCCTCTGCTTGGGTTTTAGCAGTTTGGCAGCCTCTTTGAGTTGTGGGTCAGAGTTGTGCCTGGATTATACCTCAGGCAAAACTACCAGAGTAGGGACTCCAAGGCCAACATGGCCATCAGATTTTAATTGATTTATGATTGTGGCCATAAGAAACCTTGGATATAACATCCATCTGTTAGCCACAGGTTTCATTGCCAGATCTTTTAATTCCAAAAAGATAATTTCAGAAAAATTTAAGCTTTGGCGTTCAAGGATAGAATACAATACCTGCTGCCACCTGGATGACATTTGATCCCATGAAGAGGTTTTGGGGGCAAGGCAGACATTGATCATATGAAAGATTAGGCGTCCAGCATCATGGAAGTGCTTCTTCAGAATGGTGGTAGCACTTAGGTCGCCCTCATACCCATGGTTAATGAATGATAGATAAATGGTGATTTTCGGGTATGTGGTGACAAAGGTGGCATCATTCAGATCTAGGGTTTGGCGAATGATAGCAAAAGTGATGACCACCTTCTTCTGGTTCACAACCGACTGGAGAGTGATCGCGACATCATTCTCACCAGTATGGACAGTGACATTTGTCCAGAATTGGCGAAGGGTATCAGGATAGATGGTTGGATTCAGAAGAAAAGCAGTTCGATGCGGGGAATCAACCATCAGATCAATGGCAGCATCAAACTTAGTCCAAAAGGCCGCTTTAGTGAAGTAAGCAACACAGTTGTGTCGTGGTTTGATTTGCATGGTCACCATTAATGGAAGATGAAAGTTTGGAAAACGACTTATGAAAATTTTAAAATTAGGGTTAGGTATTTATAGGTTATGAAAGGCTGAAAGAAAACAACTGAAAGTTTTGGTGTTAGTTATCAGTTGTTAGAAAACTACTGAAGACATAGTTTTAACTTTCAGATGTTGTAAACAACTAAGACTTGGTGTTAGTCATCAGTAGTTTGAAACTACTGAAGACTTGGTTTTGGCTTCAGTTGTTTTGAAATGAAACAGCAGTTGTTTGAAACAATTGAAGAGTGAAATTTCTCATCAGTTGTTGTCGTCAATTCACAGATCTCAGTTGTTTCATTGACCTTAACACTTACTCAGCAGACTATCTGATTTTCAGATGTTTCATTGGTCATCAGTACTTATTTGTTAGAACAGTAGTTGTAGCCATATCAGTAGTTGTGACTACATCAGTACTTTTCAACAAATAAAGTACTTCATTACTTTTAAGTAATTTAGTCTTCAGTAGTTATGAAAACTGCTGAAGATAAAATAACTTACTAGTACTTATTTTTGACAGCAGTATACTAATGCTCATTAGTATTTGTGAACTGAGAACATCAGTAGTTGTCAAATCATTCTAGCTGCAGCATACCAAGCCTTAGAACTAGATTTTGGAAAGTTGCACTGTCCAAAGGCTTAGTAAATATATCTGCAAGCTCATCAGCACTAGGAACAAACTTTGGATCAATCAGACCTTTATCATAACAATCCCTGATAAAATGATGTCTGATCTCAATATGTTTGGTCCTAGAATGCTGAACAGGATTCTTAACAATACAAAGAGCTGAAGCACTGTCCATCAGTAAAGGAGTTTTAGTCTCTATAATGTCATAATCTAGTAATTGATTCTGAAGCCAGAGTACCTGAGATGTACAACTTGCAGCAGCAATGTACTCTGCTTCAGCAGTGGATGTAACAACTGAAGTTTGTTTCTTACTCTGCCAAGAAACCAAACAATTTCCTAGAAATTGGCATCCACCAGAGGTTGATTTTCTGGTTAACTTACACCCTACATAGTCACTATCAGAAAAAGCAACTAATTTGTAAGAGTACCCAGTGGAATACCAAAGTCCTAGAGATTGAGTTCCTTGCAAGTATCTAAAGATCCTTTTAACTGCAATCATATGGGATACTTTAGGTGCAGCCTGAAATCTAGCACAAACACAAGTTGCAAACATAATGTCTGGTCTAGAAGCTGTAAGGTACATCAAGGAACCAATCATACATCTGTAAAGAGTTTCATCAACTGCTTTACCTTTCTGATCAGCATCCAGTTGTGTGGTGCTGCACATGGGAGTAGAACAGGGCTTACAATTTTGTAAATCAAACTTTTTCAACAAATCCTTTGTATATTTTGACTGATGAATGAAAGTTCCATCAGCCATTTGTTTGATTTGCAAACCAGAAAGAACTATAATTCTCCCATGACACTCATTTCAAACTTTTGTTGCATCAACTTAGTGAAGGCATCACACAACTGTGGATTAGAGGATGCAAAAATAATATCATCTACATAAAAATTTGAACAAGGAGCTTATGCATGCCTACTTTCTTAATGAACAAATTTTTATCTATGGAGCCTCTAGTGAAATTATTTTGAAGAAGAAAGTTAGACAGTGTTTCATACCAGGCTCTGGGAGCTTGTTTTAACCCATAAAGAGCCTTATCAAGCTTATACACCCAATCTGGATGTTTATGATCTTCAAAACCTGGTGGTTGACACACATAAACTTCTTCTTTTATTTTACCATATAAAAATTCACTTTTGACATCCATTTGAAAAACTTTAAGATTATTGAAAGCAACATAAGCTAAGAACAATCTGATTGCCTCCAGTCCGGCTACAGGGGCAAAGGTTTCATCATAATCAATACCTTCTTCTTATGAAAAGCCCTGTACAACCAGTCTGGCCTTGTTCTTGACAATTTGACCTTTTTCATCAGTTTTATTCCTAAACACCCATTTAGTGCCTATTGCACACTTACCTTGGGGAAGAAGAACCAGTTCCCACACTTGCTACTTTTGAAACTGAAGAAGCTCAAGTTGCATAGCTTCAACCCATCCATTGTCTCTTAATGCAATATGATAGTTCTTTGGCTCTTGTTGACTGATGAAGAGAGCATAAAAGCAGAAATTGGACAATTGACTTCTAGTTGAAACACCAGCATTGATATCACTAATGATCTGAGACATTGGGTGATTCTCCAGTTCCTGATACTCAATAAGATCTGTGCAAGTGTTTGTAGGAGATTCAGCAGCAACAGATGTTGATCCAGACTCTTGAAACCTAGAATGAGATGGCAATTTAAATGAAGTAGAAAATTCAGAGTTCTCATCAGCATTTGTTGTGGATGGAACTGCTGAAGCTACAGGAACATCAAGTTTAGTAGACACAAGCAGGTGATCACTAAAACTTGCATTTATACCAACAAATGGATAGCTAGTTACAGGAGATGATGGATTCACAGAATCTGCAACAGCTACAGACTGATAAAGAACATATTGTAGTATGTCCAAATCAAATAACTCCATAGGGTTTTGTGGGATTTTGTCCTTTGGGAATTCATTAAAATTTACATACAAGGTTTCTTCAACTATCTTTATTCTGCAATTAAAAACTTTGTATGCCTTGCAAGTAGATGAATACCTAACAAAGTACCCTGCATCCACCTTTGATTCAAACTTCTGAAGTGGATTCTTTGTGTTAAGAATGTAACAGGGACACCCAAATGCTCTAAAGAAGGAAATCAAAGGGGCCAAATGATGTAACAACTCATAGGGAGTCTTCATCAACCTCTGATTTACTAACACTCTATTTTGCACATAGCAAGTTGTATTGACAGCTTCAGCCCAAAAGGTTAGTGGCAAACCAAAATCAGCCAACATTGACCTTGCGGCTTCAATAAGGGTCCTGTTCTTTCTCTCCACCACTCCATTTTGTTCAAGAGTTATTGGAATGCTATACTGCCTCTTGATTCCCTTAGATAAATAGAATTCATCAAGTGTATGGTTTCTAAATTCTGTTCCATTATCACTCCTCACACACTTGATTAGAAGGGAGTACTGCTTTTCCACATACAACACAAAGTAGATGATGATTTGAACAGCTTCATCTTTTGAATGTAAGAAGAAGGTCCATACAAATCTAGAATAATCATCCACAATTACCAGACAATATTTTTTCTTTGCCATGCTCATCACTCTTACTGGACCAAAAGATCCATATGTAGTAATTGCAAGCAGGTAGTGGACTTTGGTTCTTCTATTGGAGGGAATGATACTTTGTGTTGCTTTCCTTTTAAACAAGTAGAACAGTTGTCATCACATTTGAACTCCTTTAATGGCAGACCTCTCACTAAACCATGATGGATAAGTTGGTTCATGTTTTTAAGATTCACATGACCAAGCCTTCTGTGCCATAGTTTAGATTCCTGAGGAGAGGCCTTGGAGAACAGACATGGATGGCTTTTAGATCAATTTTCTTTGATAAGTCTAAGGCATATACTCTTCCAATCCTGTTGGCCTTCAGGAGAGTATATTCATCCAATATCTAGTCAATCATTCTCAAAACATTGGAAGACAGAATCCGACAGTTCTGGCTGGTGAAAAGTGCAACATGCCCTTTATCACACATTTGACTGACACTCAACAAGTTGTACTTGAGATTCTCCACATGGTTAACATCATCAAATCTTATCTCACCATTTGACACAAAGTCTTTTCTGATGATGTAACCCTTAGCATCATTACCAAAAGATACAAATCCCTTCTTTCCTTGAGAGTAGTCATGAGGAAGAGAACTGCTCCCTGTCATATGCATAGATCCTCCACTATCCACATACCAGATGCTTCTATGGCATGCTAAAGAACCCTGCATTTGTCACAAGAAACTAGTTAGCTTTTAAGACCCAAAGCATTTTGGTTTTGGGTCTGTTCTTATCAATAGATTTTATACTAACTGATTTGTCATGAATAACAGCCTTTGAAGGTGGAGATGGTGCTGAAAAGGATTCCTTTGATTTTGGCTTAGTTTTCCTTTTTAGTGGTTTAATCACAGGTACATCTATTTGGTTAACTCTCCCCAACAGATGTTGAACCATCATAACAAGTTGTGTCTGATTGGTTGTTAAAGCCTTCAGTTCAGCTGACACATCAGTACTTGTTTTTGATTGGTTCCTGTGACTCACCATGTCCTCCTTTTTGAAAGACACAGACTTAGTCTGGTGTTTTGATATTCCATGAGGAATACTTTTAGCTGTTTTATGATAAATCCTTCCATCTTTTTAGATTTTTGTAAGAACTTAGGATTATCAGTTTGAGATGATTGTGGCACAAACTTGGTTTCAAATTTATCTTTCATTTTATTAATTTTCTTTTTAATGATTTTATCTTTGTTGAATTTGGAACCCTTTTTGTACCAACATTCATCAGTGAGATGATTGAATAGACCACATATTTCACATGGCTTTTTCTTCATCTTCTGTTGTTCAACTGATGAAGAATATGAAACTACTGAAGGTGCGTTCTTCATTACTTTCTTCCTCTTAGTACTTATGTGAAGTACTAAAGGATTTTTAACAACTGAAGATTTGTTCTTCAGAGGTTTTCTATCAGTACTTTTGGATTTCCTGATAGACTCTTCAGCAGTTGTCAAACCATGTTTGTTTTCATTTAGTTTGAAATGCTCTTCAGGTGTTGTTACTTGTCCTTCAGTACTTTGAATACTTTGTGCGACAACACCTGAAGTGCTTTGTTTTTCTTTGATCATGTGTTTATCAGCAGTGAAACCATCAGCAAATTGATTAGCTGAGGTACTAATACTGACTTCATCCTCTGATTTTGGGTTATCAGTTGAGGATGAGACACATGATGATGTGGTTTGGGAATTGCTTTCACCTTCAGATTTTACTTCTATCCTGGGAGTAAAATCTGTAGGAGGTACAGTATGATTATACCCAATCCCAAACTTCACATTTGAAGCTGTTTGCTTGCTGAGAAGCATTTCAAACCCCTTGCAGGATGTTACCCAGCGTTCACACTCTACTTGAGTAGCTGCAAGTGTTTCTTTGAGATTCTTATGATTCTCTAAATGACCTCTACCTTTGCCTTTTCATCAGTGATTTGGCATTTTAATTTGTAAATCTCATCATCTTTTTCATTTAAGGCAGACTTAAACTCAGCTTTTCTTTTGGAAATCACTTTCTCTAGGTCAAGATTTTGATTAATTAAAGCTACATTTGCTTCTCTAATTGAGACAAAAGCAGCTATGCATGACTCTGAACACAACTTGGCCTTAGCCTCAGAAGATACCTGTGGTACCTGTGATGATGAAGCATTTGAGCATGAACCATCAGTAGACTCTAGGGCCATAAGAGCAAGATTTCCAAAAGGATTTTCACCACCATGTTGACCAGCACAAGAAAACAATTGTTCAGGATAACCAGAAAGATCATCTGGTAAGCTACTCCAGTCAACAACTCCAGGTGTGAAAAAACTTTGATATGATTGAGATTGAGATTGTTGATTTGAGTGAGATGGTTGAGGCTCAGGTAGGGCATGTGGTTGTTGAGCTATAGGTACTTGAACATGACTGGACTGAGGCATGTAAAAACAGGGATAAGGATATGGCATTGACCTTGAGGGACAAAATATGCAGGAGATGATTGAATTTGTGAATGATGACTAGAACTGGTAGAATGTTGCCCTTTGTTTTGTGAGCTATTGCATGGAAAGGTCACAAAGGGTGCAGAAGAGTTAGATCTAGATGATCTACACTCTCTTGCAAAATGTCCAAGTCTATGGCACTTGTGACACATCAACTTGCTCTTGTCAAAACCAACTTTGGTTTTTCCAGAGATACCAAGAAATTTTCTACATGTCCTTTTGTAAAAATTTTGAGATCTGATATTGATTAATGCCATTTGGCTTAAAATATCCATCTCTTCCAGATCATCATCAGCAATTCCTGTCAAATCATCCATCAAAAAGCACAAATTATCACTACTACATCTGGAATTACTATAAACACCAACAAAAGCAGGATCTCCACTGTTTGAAGGGAAATCTATATGCTCATCATAAGAACTTTTTGATGCAGCATATTCTAACTCATGACCGACCAGAGCAGTATTCCCTGGTACAAAATCATTAGTGAGCTTCCTAGATGAAGCCAGTTTCCTTTTCTGTTCTATCTCTCTTTTAAATGTTAACAGTTTTCCATGAAGTTGGGTGAGAGATAGATTGTCCAGATTTGCACTGGAGTGTAGGACAATAGTATATGTGTCCCATCTCTCAAGCAGGGATCTGAGGAATCTGTTGTTCATCTGACTATTGTATATTCATGTTTAACCATTTTCAGCTTAGATATCAAATAGGAAAATTGTTCAAACTGTTGAGTCAGTGACTCACCCTTTCTATGAGAGAATGTCTCATATTGCTGGGCAAGGATCTCTCTATTGTTTACCATCAGTTCCTCCAAATTGTTCTTTCAGAGCAACCCAAAGGTCATGAGCAGTTTCATGATGTATAAGTCCAGAATAGATTTCATTTGGCAGTGCCATTGCCAGAATTCCATGGGCTTTAGCATCAATTTCAAACAGTTTCAAATCTTCATCTGAGTATTGCTCTTTCTTCTTCGAAACCATCTCATTGGTTTCCGGATTACTCACCATAGGCTTATATGGTCCATGAATCATAGATTTCCAACAACCTGAACTGTTGATAGATAGGTGATGGAGTATTCGGCGTTGCCATATGTTATACTCACTCCTAACAAGCATCGTAGGCTTTGTTGAGGAGCCAGTATTGTGTGGATCATTGATTGATGTACCCATTTTCACCGATTCAAACAGGTTCAATGAAATTTTAACAGATCTAGCTCAAAAACTCAACAACACAGTTTGAAACAAGACGAATCTCAAATTAATTCACCGGAAGCAACAGAAAATAGAATTTTATAACCAATTCTTGCAAATTTGCTAATTTGATCAAACTTAGATATCAAAAGAGCAGTTTCAATGATCAATTGTTAAATCGATCAATGATTAACCTAGCTCTGATACCATTTGAAAGGATCGGGATCTAGTTTGATCAATTAGATTAAGATTTGCAGCTGAATAGAACAAGAACTAGACGAATTTTAAGAGAATATTTATTCAATCAAACAGTGACGGTTATAGAGAGAGAGTTTTCTGCAAAGAGAATATTTTCATTTATGCACAAGCTTCACAATTCAGAAATTAGGTCAACATTCCTTTTATAGAGGAATGTGACATCAGTTGATGTCACTTGATAGTGATAGCTAACTAATTTATAAAACAACTGAAAGAGACTAAACTACTGAAGATGTCCACAATAACTGAGGACACCTTCACAAAAAGCTAAGTACAAACTAAGATTACAACTACCGAAGGTTTTTCTAATCTGGCTCATTGGTTCTTTTGGTCCAATAGTATTCCTGATAATTATGCACAAGTTTTAAATTTTAAAAACTACATGTATCCTTTAGCCAAGTTGGTGCTCAAGCTCCAGTTCATTTTTTGATGCTTAAAATTCAGATTTTATGTTTTCAGGCGTTAACTACTCCCCCTAAATTTATGATTAATGATAAGATTTTGCATTCATCATAAATTTATGTAGAAGAATACATGAAAGGCATATGACAGTCCAAAACTTATGTAACAATCCAGACAAAAATAAATTATGTACAAGCACATAGACATATAAAATGGGATCATACTATGATACCAAGCTTCTTCCTATTTGAACTGTTTTGATGAAGTATGATCTGAGTCTAGTCCTGATTGCAAGTATGTTTGTCCATTTTAATTCAAACAAGAGTATTGTATCAACTAGGCATGCCCTTTATCATGTTTTAATGTTTATTAGAGATTAACTGATATGGACTCCACATTCAATTCACATTAGAGTTTGTCCTCCGTTTGTGAATCAATTCATCACTTTTTCACACTTAGAAACTATGTACATTAAGTTATAAATTCTATCTTGAGACACATTGATGTCTCATTACTTCTTTGTTGCAAAAGCTCTTTAGTTAATATACAGTTGATCACAATGGATTCTTTTGAGAGCTTAAAGATATGATCATCATCAGGTCACCAGGTCATTACTTTTGTAAAACAGAGGTGCCTTTAACCCATGTCTTTGTTTACACAAAATAGAGGGATGAGGAGGATCATACTCTATACACCAATTCGTTATAGAAGTAAACCACAGTGTTTATAAACCCAGGTCTTTGTTTATACAAAACAAAGGGAATATGATTTGCAAAGATAGAAGATATAAGGTGTTTTACATTGCGTATTTAGGTGAGTGAGTTGATCGCATCCAGATAAAACTTACTTGCTTGATCCTTAAAATGGAGTTTCCTACAGACAGTCATCTTTTCATTATGTTATGCATGCTCTTAATATAGTTTCCACTCAAGATGAACCTACTCACATATCAAAGAACTTCTGATAAGATGCATGTTAAATTCAGTACACAGGAACTAAACAAGGCTATAGTGTACTATCAAGTCCCTACATATGTCATATTAATTTAAAAGACAATATTTTTGTATTTCTTATATGTTTTCATAATGTTTATGGGTTTTTTATAAGTTACTATATACAAGGACAATCACATGCTTTTCTTGGTTGATCATAATTAATCTAAGTTGGATTTTTTATAAGTTACCATATACAAGGACAGGCACATGCTTTTCTTGGTTGATCATAATTAATCTAAGTTAATCATCCCCAAGGAATCAATTAGAAAATTAAATCTAGCTAACTCAAAGGCTTTACTGAATAAATCAGCAAGCTGATTTGTTGTATCCACTTTGACTAACTTGATTAAACCCTTTACTGAGCAATCTCTCAGAAAATGGTATATGATTTCAATATGCTTTGTTTTGTTGTGTTGAACTGGATTATCAGTTATAAACATAGCAGCTGAATTATCTACATAAATTGGAGTTTGAAGGAAATTGTAGCCATAATCAAGCAATTGGTTTTGCAACCAAAGTACTTGAGAGCAAGCAGCTTAAGCAACTATGTACTCAGCCTCAGTTGTGGACATAGAAACATTTGTTTGCTTCTTGCACAACCATGAAACAAGTCTTGGTCCTAGAAATTGACATCCACCAGTTATGGATTTTCTGTTGTTGTTGCATCCTCCAAAGTCACTATCTGAATATGAGCAAAAAGTAAAATCACCATCCTTTGGATACCAAGTCCATGGGCAGGTTTTCCTTTCAGATATCTGAAAATCCTTTTAACAGCATTCAAATAGGACTCTTTTGGATCAGATTGGTACCTAGCACAAACACACACAACAAACATTATGTCAGGTCTGCTGGTAGTTAAATACATAAAAGATCCTATCTTTGATCTATATAATCATTGATAGATTGATTTTCCTGTAGGATCAGTCACAATCTTGTCAATTGTTGATGCAGGTGTTTTGGATGTGGATGCATCAGCAAGATTATATTTCTTCAATATTTGAAGGATATATTTCTCTAGATTGATAAAGATGCCATCTATTTTTGATGAACTTGTAGATCAAGAAAAAATGTTAACTCTCCCATAGAACTCATCTGAAATTCAGATTTCATCAACTCTTTAAAGTTTACACCACAGTCTCTTGTTTGTTGATACAAATATAATGTCATCTACATATATTTGTACAACAAAAGATCTTGTTGTTCTTGCTGAGAAGGAGAGTCTACTCAATAGTTCCTCTTTTATAATCATGTATCAACAAGAATGATGTTAATGTTTCATACCACTTTCTTGGTGCTTGATGCAGTCGATACAAAGCTTTGTCAAGCTTGTACACCCTATGAGGATAATCGGTATCTTCCAAACCTGGAAGTTGAGCTACATAGACTTCTTCATCAATTTTCCCATATAAGAAAGAAAATTTTACATCCATTTGATAGACAGGGAACTTCTTATATGATCCATAGGCTAGGAACTTCTTATATGATGCATAGGCTAGGAACTTCTTATATGGCTTCATCATAATCTATTCCTTCTTATTGAGTGTAGCCTTGTGCAATCAGTCTTGCTTTGTTTCTCACAATTATACCCATGTCATTAAAGAGCCACCTTGTTCTAATGGATGATGACCTTCAGGTAAATCAACAAGACTCCAGACTTTTTATTTTCTGAATTGTTGAAGTTCTTCTTGCATAGCTTTAATTCAGCTATTATCTTTTAGTGTAGTTATGATATTTGGAGGACCCATTTGTGAAAGAAAACAAGTGAAAAGACAGATGTTAGCAGCTCCCCCTTGATTCTTGTTGTTCTTTGATTAAGATCACCAATGATGTTGTTTATTGGATGAGTCTTATGAATTCTTGTTGTTGGAGTAGATTCAACTGGAATAGATGATTCCAAGTTAGTCATATCCATTGATGCAGATGGATCCAATCCATTTGATGAATTTAGGAAGTAATGAAAGTGTTCATCATGTTTATCATTGGGTATGGAGTGATCTTCCTGAGTTTGAACATTAGGTGCATTGTCAATATCTTTCGCAGGAACTTCTCCGGATGCGGTTTGAGCTTTCGTAGGAGTTACAACAACATCTATGGATGGTATATATGGATTTGTTGAATCATCTCCAATGTTTGTGGTATCTGCTTAAGGGGATGGAACAGCTGCTGAGGCATTATTCATATTTCCGGATGTAGAATGCACATCTGTGGATGTAGAGTTAGCAACTACTGATGAAGTGTTTCCATCTGTGGATGTGGATCCATTTTGTTGGACTTGTGTAGCATCATTTTTATTATTTGTTGTTCCTTGTTCCATGATACTTGATGTATGTATTCTTGGAGGATCAGCAGACAATGACACTTCATTCATATTTGGGGGAAGATATGGATAACATGTATCATCAGATCCTACATTATTCAAGTAACCAGAGTTAAATGAGTATGTTAATGCATCTATATCAATCAACCATGATGATCTTTTTACAGATTTAGGAAACAAGGATTCATCAAATGACACATTAGGAGGTTCTTCCATAATGTTATGTTGTAGAATATAGATCTTATAAGATTTAGATGTTGAAGAATATCCAACAAAGAAACCATCATAGGCTTTTTTTGAACATTTTCCCAATTGTTCTTTTGTGTTTAAAACAGATACATGACACCCAAAGCTCTAAGATATTCTATGTAAGGTTTTCTTTTCAATAAAAGCTCATAAGGTGTTTCATTATGTTCTTTGACAATCAATGTCCTATTTTGAACATTGTATGTTGTGTTCACTGCTTCAGCCCAAAAGGTGATTGGCAATTATGAATCAGCTAGCATTGTTCTTGCTACTTCAATAATGTTTTGTTTCTTCTTTCAGCAACTCCATTCTGTTGTGGAGTTCTTGGTGCACTGAATTGTCTTGTAATGCCATTATTCCTGCAAAAAAGAATCTAAGTTAGTATTAACAAATTCAGTCTCATTATTACTCCTAAAAATTTTAACATTTAAATCAAGTTGGTTTTCAATCTTCATAACAAAGTTCATTAATGTTTCTGGTATTTCACTCTTTTGTTTTAAGAAGAAGAACCATGTGAATCTAGTAAAATCATCCACTATCACTAAACAATATTGCCTTTTTCCAATGCTCATCATATTGATTGGACCAAACAGATCCATGTGAAGTAATTTGAGTGGTGTAGTGTTTGTATTGATAATTTGGATTTAGGTGACACTCTATGTTGTTTTCCTTTATAACATGAAGGACCATGGTTTGAACAATAAAACTTTTTCTTTGGCAATCGAATGACTAGGTCATTTTTCACCAATATGTTCATCTTCTTCATGTTAGAATGAACAACACTTTTATGCCACAATTGAGATTCATCTTGTGATGACTTAGATGACTTAGATAGTAGGCATGTTTCATGTCTTGTGAGTGTAGATTATTCCTATCAAAAACATATGTGTTTCCTTTTCTTGATGCTTTAAGAAGTATCCATTCTTCTGGAACTAAAAAACCTGGCTTAAGAATGTAACAATCAGTGTTATCAAACAATGTGGTCGAAATTTGATCACAAATTTGAGACACACTTAATAGATTATACTGCAAAAATATTCACAATATTTTACTTTCTCAAATTTGAGTACACTATTAGTTACCATTCGTTCACCAACTATTTTACCTCCATTCTTATCCCCACCAAATACCATATATGAGGCATTTTTATGCTTGAAGTCATAGAGAAGTGAACAGTTTCCTATCATATGCCTGGAACAACCACTGTCAACATACCACTTGTTATCAGCTTTCCAAGATTGTTCCTACACATATAAAGAAATCAATTAGAATTGACAACCCAAGCCTTAATGATCTTGGGTTTGCCAGTAGTGTCTAAAATTGTTACTCCTTCATGAATAAGTCTTGAAGTTTCAGTATTAATTTTAGTTTTAATTGATTCATTCTGAGTTGTTTGAGGAGAGGATGATTCTGCTGAAGATGAGGTTGATGAACTAGGTTTTGTTTTCTCATTCTCTTCTTCATTCACCTCTTCTTTGTTGGTTTGCTTTTTTGATTTTGATGACGAACCTTGATTGTGGAAAGTTTCATCGTCTTTTGATTTTGAATGAGGTACATGAGTTCCCTTTTCAAATTTATCATAGAAAGCATCATCAGCATTTGTTTCTTTTTTAGTTAAAACCACCTTTTTGTGAGGTGTTTTGGATTGCTGAAATGTTGTTCTTTTCTTCAAAGGTTGAACATCAGTGGATGTTTTCTCCTTTGGTTTTGGCTTTTGTTTTTGTTGTTTCTTCTTTGTTTTTGAATCTTTTTCACAATCTGTAGATTGAGAATCTGCTTCTGCTTTATTGTATTGTTTCTGTTTTACGCTCTTTGTCTTGTTCTATTTGTTAAAATAACATTCCTGAGTTGAATGGTTATTTTTTATACATATAACACAATGTTTGTTGAAGTAGTAGTCAGGTGTCATGGGATTGTTCATATTGCAAATATAACAATAACTACTAAAGTAACAATCTTCAGTATTATGATTTTTCATATCACACCATTTGCAATACATTTCCTTTGATTCTTTGTTAGAATCAATAACTTTCTTGTAACACCCAGTTATTTTTAAAAAGACAAGAAATGAAGAATAAAAGAAAGAAAAGCAATAAAGTCCAAGTGGAGGGACTAAAAGTGTCCAAAAGGACAAAGCTTTGAAAATTTGGTGTAAAGGTGGGCATGGCCGCCCACCCTCACTTCACATCACAATTCTCTTTTGGTTTTAGAGAGAGAGAGAGCAGAGGAACTCTCGGCTGAAGAAGAGAAGTCGAATTCAAGGTAAGAATTCGCGGTTTTTATGTGTTTATGACGGGTTTTATCCCGGTTATATGTTTTGTACTTATGTGTTTGTGTATGTGCTCGGGTGTGTGTGTTTGGTGGTGTTTTTTTAGGTGTTTGAACTCATTTGCAAAAGAGTTTGAAGGAAGAAACACCCAAGTTGCACCAGGTGAGTTCTAGACCCCGGTTTTTACTTGATTTAAACTATCTTTGGGGCTGAAAAAGTATTAAAACGATTTTCAAAGTTTATGTATGTTTACCCGTATGTATTATGCATGTTGGATGTTAATTCTTGAATGCTTATAGGTTGTTCATGTTTAGAATAGCCATATTAAGCTTAGAACAGATGGGTTTGATGATTGGGTTTGAAAACATACTAGAAACATGTTACATAGAAGGTCCATGCGCCTAAATAAGACTCATGCACCTGAAAATGCCTTAGAATGATTTAAGTGTAATCCATGCGCCTGAACAGTAGCCCATGCGCCTAAGATTACCTTAGAAATGTTCAAGTATAGCCCATACACCGGAATAGTGGTCTATGCGCCTAGAAATATTAGTCGGACGACTAAGTATAAGGCCATGCGTCCCAATAGTGCCCATGCGCTCAAGAGGCCCATGCGCCTAAGTGTCCATGCGTCCGAATAACCCATGCGCCTAAGTGTTCATGCACCCGAATAGTGCCCATGCACCTGAATAGTTCATGCGCCTAAGTGATAAAATGATTAAGTGTTGGCTGATGCGCCTACATAGTAATGAAACGCCCAAACAGGGCTCATGCGCCCAAATAGTGTCAATGCACCCAGACACTTAGAATTTATTACAGAATTTTTGGGAGTTTGTGTTTTTAGGGTTTTGACCGAGGTTGACTAGGAATCATTTATGATGATGTTCCATGCATGATTATGATTGTTCCTTATTATTATTATTGCTATTATTATTATTACTTATAGTATGTGACTTTACGTGGTATGTTTATTATCGTAACATAAAGTATTTTGTAATAATAAAGAGAAAGAGCAATAAAGAAAAGAAGAGGAACATTAATAAAATGTTAACAAGTCTTGCAAGCTTACAGGAGTGACACGACCATGTTGTTGTTAGCTCGACCATGTTGCGGGTTAGCTACCCCATATTGCACACGGGACTAGGACCTTTGCAGCATGCCCTGGGTGATTGGGTCAGCCTTGCATACAGTAACAAAACCCTTTCAAGGGACACAGTTGACCCTTTCGAGGGATACAGTTGACCATTTCGAGGGATACAGTTGACCCTTTCGAGGGATACAGTTAACCCTTTCGAGGGATACCGTTGACCCTTTCGAGCGATACAGTTGACCCTTTCGAGGGATATAGATGGCCTGTCACCCATTTTCTACCGCACATATAGTTTGGGGTATTGCTCATTGGTCCATACAAAAAGTGAAAGATAAAGATAAAAGATTACAGAACATACAAGGCATACAGTAATAAGATCGAACAGTATCTGTTCATATAGTTAATGCGTGCTCGCATATATAGTAAAGAGTTGTATTTTACAGAAAAGAGTATTTTCGTATACAACATATAGAAAGTATTTTATTACTTATAAAACTAGAGCTCACTCAGCAACGCTGACTTTTATACATTTTTAGTTGGCGGGTAATTATTGTTGGGATGGCACAAGGGTGAAGCTACTCAGTAGGAAAAGACTGACATCCATTCATATTTTATGTTGTTGTTGTTTTGTAATGCAGTAAAACAATACTTTTGTAAACAGTTAAACGATGATGTATTGCTTAACAATAGTGTTTTAAATGAAATGAATGGTTTTTGATAAATTATTTCTGTTGCTTAAGTTTGTATAATTATAATGTTTAATGTTTTAGCTGCTGTGACTGACCAACTGTGAGGTCTCCGGGAACGGGGCCTTACATTTCTTCTTCTTTGTCAACTTTTGAGGATTTGCATCCTTCTCCAATTTTGTAGTTGATTTATCATTTTCTAGATATTAAGGCTTTGATTTGTTTGCTGATGTTTTTATCTTTTGTAGATCGTCTACTGAATTAGTAGATTTGGTTTTCTGCAGATCTGCGACTGAAGAAGGTTTCTTCTTCTGTGGAAGATCTGGTGATTGTTTCTTCTTTCCTTTTTCTATGAAAGATATGTGTATTTCCTCAGTAGATGCATAGTTTTCAATTACTTCATTTGAAGATTTTTGTTGCTGATGTAGTTCTTCAAGACCTTTATTTAGTTGAGCTATTCTCTTGAAAATAGTCTTCAGCATGTTTCTTTGTTACGGTGGATGTGGCAACTTTGATTCTTCAATAACTTTGGGAATGATTTTTTCAAGAGTAACATTCTTACCAATGTTCAGTAGATCATCATCATGTTCATCAGAATCATCCAAGTCATCACACTCATCAAAGTCAATTCTGAGTCATTTTATTTAATATTTTCTGATTCAGTTTCATTCATATCAGTTTCATTGTGATTAACTTGTTGATTAGAGTTTGTTTCAAACTTGGTGCTAGGAATAAAATGATTTGACAACTTATTTGTCACTGATTCAGGTAAAGGTGAGTAATTATCATTTATAGGAGGTGCAACAGCATTATATCCTAACACATACCTGGTTTTTTATTCAATATGAGAATTTAATAATTTCTCATATTGCCGAGATGAAAGTTGAAACTTCTGAAGTTTCACTTCAGTTGATGCATGATCAACCATGGATTTTGTTAAGGAAGTGGTCAGATGCTCAACTTGTAATTTTAAACTGTAACTTTCTAAAACAAGTTTATCTAAACCTTTTGTAAAGAGTTAATTTTGATTTGATATATGTATGTTCTCTTACATGAGATTCATTCAAAATCATTATTTCTTAACTTTATCAATAAGTTGTTAAGCATGGACTCTATATCTTCAACTTCCTCATCACATATTGATGAACATAATCTATCTTTTACCTCTCAATACATGGAGGAACTTTGTTCTCCACATGAGTCGTTAAAGCTTGATTTCTTCCAAGAATTCCTTCTCACATACTCCATCACAGGTTCCATCTTGAAGCATGATCAGCCTAGTTTCTTTAGGGTTACTTGTTCTTGCTGATGTATTTGTGGCTGGTAGGGATGAGTTGGTCAATTGTGGTTATCTGAAAGATCTTTAAGGTGATGATGGTTGCTGAGACTGATTTGCCGATGTTGTGTCAAGTTAGGATTTGATTGTTGATTAATTCTCTAGAGAAATGTCCATAGAGATTGCATTTGAAGCATCTTACCTTTGACTTATCAACACCAATCTTTGATGATTTACTTGTTGTAGCCAATTTTTTTTCTCTTTAGGTATTGTTTGGCTCTATAAGCAATCATTGTCGTTTGCATCACAGATCCATCTCTCTACTACATCTGGATGTAGTTCTTCCAAGTCTTGCTGGAAAAATTTGGCAGATGTTAAGGAGCTTCCCAGGTAAGCTTGAAAACTTGAACTAAAAGCTAGAAAGGCTGCTTTTTGTTCTTCAGAGTCTAGAATGATAGTGATGGGCTCTGTTTGGTTGATATTTGATGAAGACTTTGCTGATAATGTAGATGTGTCTCTTCTATCATCAGTTCTTATTTTTTTCTTTTCCTAACTTACTTTGAGAAAATTTCTTTGAAATTTTTGACGCATAGAAACTTACTTCCTCTTCATCTTCACTCAAAGTACAAGATTTGTTACTATCATTGTTTGAAATAAAGGCACTTCCAGCACTTTTTGTTTCTTTAAAATGATAGGGTGAGACATGTGTTCTCACACTCTTATTTGTTGATTTTACATCCACTTCAAGAGCCTTAACTTTAGCTACCAATGTATCTAAACTAGTTGCTTTGAGGTCAATGGTGTTCTTGAACATGGACACAGTTTGCTTCCAACTTTTAGGCAAAGTATGGAGCATCTTTTTGTTTAATTCCTCATTTTATATTCAACTCCAAAATATTCATCTTTATTACAGGTTGAATAAATCTATGGAATTTTTGAGTAAATTTCACCCTCAATATGATGAAAGGTTTCATATTGTGAATGAAGGGTTTTCTTTCTAATGCTTTTGATTTCATCACTCCCTTCACAGAGTATACGAAGAATATTCCACAATGAATTTGTTGTTTTATAATTCTCACACCTGATTAATATTTCTTTAGGTAAAGCAATAATAAGCAAGTTGTATGCTTTAATATCAACTTTGACCTTCTTATTATCATCAGGTGACAGATCCTTTATACTTATGGGTTAATAATTGTTAATATAATCCGGCCCAAGAGTGGGTGGAATATAAGGACCTTCATTTATTTAAACCCATAAGTCATAATCTGTATAATTTGCAGGATTACTTAACTTGATTTTCCAGGATTTAAAAATCTGCTTTGTTTCCAACTTTTGGTTGGTATGATGATCAACCAAAGTTACTCATGTTTAGTTAAATTTTAAGATTTTAACAATTTTTTTAAGTAATGAACTAACTAATGACAAAGTGTTAGGATCTGGTATTTGACCAAACACCAACTGATTAACGTGTGAAACCAAACCAAATAGTGCGGAATCCTATTTGATTGGCGATCCAATCAGTGAGAACACACGTAGAAACAATAATGTATTGAATTTAATGTCAAGATCGATTAGGAATCGATCTATAGCGTTCTATGAACTTGGAGTACGAACTTAGAGGCTTCTGACGGCTAGGATACGTCTGGAGTCGAAGTGGATTGAATGCTTACATTTTTCCACGAGTTAGGTGGTATTTATAGGTTAGGGTTGCTCATTCGGATGATTGAACCATCAGCATGGTTCATTCGTGATTGAGCCATGCGGTTGATGCATTCGCACGACTGAGTATTCAGTCGTGCGACTGAGCCAATCTCATGTTATAGTCATACGACTGATCCAGTCTCCTGGTTCAGTCGTGCGACTGAGTCATTCGTATGAAGTTGTTCATGCGTATGGTCCATTAGCATGGGCCATTCGCATGATAACTTCATGTTATTAATTTTGAATGTATTAATTTTCATAACATTATTTATATTAATTCAAACAACCACAAACCTATATAACCAAGTCAATATGCGTTAAACAACTCATTAATGAAATATATTAAACACTATAGACACAACCAAACATTTGTATTTCATTTAGTACCCAACGATTACATAAGTGTAAGACAATAAAGACATATTACATTCAGATCAGGATCTAGGTACATATATGTATCAACAAACTCCCCCTTGGACCTAGATCTATCTATTGTCTAACATCTTTCATGATTTCCTCAAACTTCTTGTACTTAGCTTCTTTGGTGACTCCTGTGTTTATCTCAAAGGCAAAACAGAGTCTTATCACATTCTGGAAATGTAAAGCTTGTACAATATCCTATGGGTCGTAGAAAAGTGGCCACTTGTATAAAGTATAAAGATCTTGTGCTGACAAGTTGGTGAGCCACATCAGGTCAAACATCCTTATGGCTTCCATTGTGCCATTCCTATTCAAGACTATCACGGCCTCTCCCATTCTCCAATCATAGTACCACCATTTGAAGTGTGGAGTGAAGTCCTGTGGCATCTCACGTAGTGGGATCTTTGACATTGTACGTGGTGGACTCCACTTTAGCACTACTCTAGATTTGCCAGTTATGGCATCAACCTCAGATCTTCTAATGTACCTCGTTGGTTGTTGAGGTTTGAAGTTGACCCATCTAGTGTGGTACTCCCTCTTTAGAGCAGCTTCAAACCAGCCTGACATCTTACGAGGGTCAGCATATAGCAATTTTAACTTTGCTAACTGGTTGAGCTCAAAACCTGGAAGAGTCTTCAAATCATGTGGAATCTGAAGTACTCAATTCCATTTTCATGTTTAACCGTGTAAACGTTGAGGTCCTCAAAATGTACCCACGCTATGGTCCTGCCTGCCACCTTTTGATGTTTCTTGACATTATATAGTTTGGTGTAGACAGTTGATGATGAAGCGTTGCGTTGGGCTCTTATCTCTTCAAAACGCTACCCATTCTGCCTTTTTGATGTTCACTTCAGCATCTGTGGCTTGGGCCTTCTCTTTATCCTTTCCGGACTCTTGCTCCATTCTATCCAGAGTCTCAAAGTGTCACTGACAGGAGTGTCTCCCATATTGGGAATGACATTTCCCTCATTGTCAGTGTACTCCGAATAGTGTTATGCTATGACATCTTCAACTTCAATCTCATCGACATCCTGAGTTCATCGTCACTCTCTACATGCACTGTCGGAATATCTTTCACAATCTCTTCAGCATTTAGCTTGAACATTTCGGCTATTTGCTCGTCAGTGAGATTGCGAATGATTTCTCCTTCTTCAAGAGTATACATTACCGATCTCCTGACAATACCTTGCAGATCAAGTATCAACGTGAGTTGTGCCTTGACCTGTTGGAGGGGAGCAATATCATATTCATCTCTTTGAAAGTTTGGATCTGCTTGATTTAGACATTTAACACAACAATCATTAGTTAATAATCGATACATAAACATAGACATTAAATATAAACATTCATTACATTAACTTGATACATGATCAAAATACATATGATTTAAATAACATAAACAACTATGCATTACTCTTGTCTTGATTAGCTGGTGTGTAAGTAGGATCAGCAGAAGATGATGGGGCTCCTTGGTCTTGATTTTTCTTAGTGCGCCTCTCTTGACCTTGAGCTGATGTAGATGCAGCTGCATCTCCTTCTTTATCATCATCATCATCAACATTATCACCTGAATCAATGCCATCCCCTTGATCATCACCGTCATCATCATCATCATCATCACTATCATTGTCATCACCATCATCTCCATCTCCTTCTCGGATCTTTAGGGGCTCATCTGTGGATCCCTTCAGTCTCAGCATAAGCTTCTTGTTTTGGGCCTCTAAATCTTGTATCCACTATACTAAGGACGTATTCATCTCTCTCAGCTCTATGATCTCTTGGCTCTGAGCCTCTATCCTTTAGGCTTGGGATGCATTAAGCTCCATCAGCTGATTAAGCTGAGAGGCTCGCTGTTCATCCGTCCCTAGCAGCTTTAGCACTAACCGGTTAAGGTTAGCCAACTGCTCCTTCAACCCGACAGATGGGTAAGAGGATCCAAAAATAGGTGGGACCTGTGAGGAGGTCCCTACTCCATGGCCTGTGGTGGTGGTAGTGGATGTAGAGAAGATTGGGGGTGGTATATATGTGGATGGTTATGGATGAGTTGTAGTGGTGGTGGATGGGAAGTGTGTAACTGGTGGAGTAGGTGTGGAAGTGGTGTATGAGGTGGTGGCAGTGGATGTAGGGGTAGTGGTGGTAGGTGGAGTGGTGGTAGCTGTGGTGGTGGTTGGAATGGTGGTAGTGGTGGTTGTGGTGTTGATGAAGGTGAGTCGTCTCTTCTTCTTCTTCATGTTGTGGGGCTGAGCCATCCTCTTCTTCCTTAAACCTGTCGAAGACGATGCTCCCCCTAGAACACGACTTGGCGGATCGGGAACATAAGTAGGGTCAGCAGTAGTCTCTCCCAATCCATCGTGGCGTCCACCAACCGCCCGGAGCCCTCGTTCAGTGGGAACGAATTTACTTCCCACAGTCCGAGTCAGAGGCTCCTCATCTGACTCCTCCTCTTCCTCACCAGGCATGAAACCCTGGTGGAATCCAGCTATCTCAGCGATGTCTCCAGTGGGGGCAGAGGCTGGAGATACAATATTAGCAATGGGGCCCATTGGTTGAGTAGGTCCTACATCTCCAGCATTCCCGCTATCATCATCGTCAGAGTCATCATCTGGTAGCTGCAGCTGCTCTACCTCCGAGTCACTATCAACATGACGCCATTTACGTCTAGCTGGCGCCACGTAATCCTCCCGGGCCAGATGCCCAAATAGCCTCCTCACAGGGGGCTTAACCTGCTTCCCCATGTTGACCTTCATCCTACCCAAGGTGGTATCGTCCATCACCTCAAGTACAACTGCATCCTCCTTCTCCTTCGGCAAGGAAGGGAGCTTCTGATCGATGATCATCTGCATAAATCAAGGGTACATGCAGAAGCCCTCCTTCCCTTTCCCCTCAATGTTCTCCACCAAGTATGTGAAGACCATCCTGGAGAAGCTGAACGGGTGGTTCAGCACCAATGCAACATATGCGTTTTGGATCTGATCGGAGAGCTCATCAAAACCTCCCTTTGGAGACGCTATACACTTGAACAGAATGTGCGCGAGGTACTTGAACTGGGGCACAGGTTTCTCTTGTTGAGCACCCCTGCATTGATGTCCCCAGCGTACTTGGTACGCAGGAAACATCCTCGGACAGTGAGGGGGTGTAATCTAGTGGGGCAGTCTACATCGTCCCCAAACTACAACACCGTCTTGAGATCATCCTCAGTGATCTCAATAGCCTCTCCAAAAATAGTACTCCTGATACGATAAGGCTCTGAAGATCTATCAACAACTGTGCCTTCCAAAAGGCCTTCTGGATGGAGCGATATGGTGTGCACGGAGTAGATATAGCATGAGAGATCCTCGATCTCCTTAGAAATGAGATAATGCCAGAGAAGTCTGAAGCATTTCTAGATGTTAGATCCAGATGAGCACAAAAATTGTGCTTAGTGCTCATGGTCCACCGACTCGCCATCTGCTACACAGCGAATAAAAACATTAGTAACTCTTGCTTAATAATATCTTGAATCACTTGGACTTTAAAATATTCCTTTTGATCTGTCGTACGAATGAGACTGTGCGACTGAGATCTAGTCGTGCGAATGAGTATTGCGACTGAGATCCAGTCGTGCAAATGAGTAGAGCGACTGAGATCCAGTCGTGTGAATTACCTTATACGTACGAATTGTCATGCGACTGAGTTCATACGTATGTAAACTCATTCGTGTATATCAGTCGTGCGACTGAACTCATACGCATGATTCAGTCATGTGGTTTAGTTATTCGCACTACTCAGTTGTGTGACTGAAGTTCATCAATCTGTCCATTCGCATGACGGTCTGTTGTTTACTTCAAATTCTAGTTTTGACCAATACTTATCATTTGACGTCGTGTTATGGTTCATTTGACTCGCAATCATCATACTTAACACCTAATAACATCAATTTCAGTTGTTGTCTTAGATTAATTCGGTAATTATTCCAACAGGTCTCGGTTCTTGTTTTGGGCTGAACATATCGATTTAGGAGTCAAATTGAATGAATAATTGTTGGATTGAACCACATTGTACCTGTAAGGTCGGAGGTAATTGTCAGTAAGCAAGAATTAGTAGAATAAAGTGATCGAACGAAAATTTGGCAGAGTAACGATAGGCGTGCGAATGACGGTTAATTTGGGAGTGATGAGTCTCTACGACCGACTCCCCCTTTATTTATACTAAATGTGAATTCAATCGTACGATTGAACTCATTCGCTCATTTCATTCAGGCGAATGGACCTCAGTCGTGCGACTGGATCAGTCGCTCACCTTCAGTCATCCGACTAGATTTCAGTCATGCGACTTGTTCATTCGCCCACTCTCAATCGGCCGAATGGCTCATTCGTATAAGCCATTCAGTTGAATGGTCCATACTCATGTGCATTAGGTTGTATAATGCATGAGTATGGTCCATTCGCATGATTGGTCCATACTCATGGTCTAGTCGTGCGAATGGGTCATACACTTGACATTTTCCTTACTTTATGACCATTAGACATTTAAGCCCTTGTAAACTGTTAATTTTACATTATGAACATTTGATCATCTCATACATGATCATTTTAACTTAAAACCTTTAGATCACCTCAGACGTGATCCTTTTAAAACCTTTTGTCACCTCAGACGTGACCCATTTATTTGAAAGCTCGTGTGGTCACCTCAGACGTGACCATTTAGATGATAAGGTCCCTTATCAACTTCCATATAGTAGTCTGATACTAACATACTGAATTTGACACACTTTGTGTAGAAATAACATAAATAATACCGAAAACAAAATAAAACTAAGACACGTTTTCCTGGTTTTGTGAGGGTTAACTCCTAAGATATAATTCTAAGGAATAATTTTTCTGAGAGAGCAGCCCCAATCATTTAAACCATACATGGATCAATTCAAGTTGGAATCATACAAGATATTCAAATCATTCAGGACACGTTATTAAAAAACTTTGATGCTCTTTCCTTGTTTTTCATCTGGAGTCATTTAGCAAATTTAGGAAATCATACTAGTACTATTGGGTCCCCACACTGATTTGAACTTTCAAGAATTGTAGCCACAGGGATTGTCAGTATATTTATCCTCTTAAATCCATACACAGACTTTCAACACAGTTTAGTGATCATTTTAAGGTTTGTTTATTTCAACAAGCATTTGTGGATCCCACACTTATATGGTAATCAACATTCCTCAGGAGATTTTTGAGCGGTCTTAGGGTAGTGTTCAAGAAGAGACTATTTTTAGAACTTTCAAAGAGAAGCCAATCCTCAAGTCAGTGCCATCGCACAGCAGAGAGGCGGCAAACAACAATGAGTTCTAGAGTATATAGGTTATGCTTATCCTCAGGTCAGTGCCGCCGCACAGCAGAGAGGCACATAATCTATCTTCTTGTTTGAGCAATTTTTCTTCTTTTAGCATAGATCTCACCAACAACCTAGGTTATCAGTTTGATTTTATTTGCATTTTTCATGTTCTTTTGCTCATGCTTTGGTCTTACGCACACTTTTGTGGCATTTATTTTGCTCGTCACCCCTTATTGGAATCTTGTTGATTGTGTTAACCAGGGATAAGGCGTTACCCACAGCTAGTCAAACATTTTAGTTTAATCTTGAGATTACAAAAAGGTCTAGTCATCTTTGTGTTGAATCTACCGACATATCAGCTGTGATCTAGCACCTCTAGGTCTACTTTCTTTGTGTTACCTTAGTAGTAGCTAGCTTATCTATCATATTTCTTTTTATATTGCTCAACTACATAGACTTATACTTGAACTTTGCATCTTTTTCAATTTTGATTTTTAAAGTCCCAAATGGTTTGTACCTATGTACTATCATATTCCAAACATTAAATCGGTATCACACATACGATCTTATTTATTATCAGCTCGCCTCTCCTTTTTCCCTCATTTTTTTTTGTTTTTTTTTCTTTTATTATTTTATTTTATTCCTAGACCATTCTCCCCCTAAAATTATAAAACCACTATGGATTTGCGTTTTAGGATTTTAATGGGCATGGAAAGATACTAAGTTAAATAAACTAATTAAACAAACACAAAAGAACAAACTAAAATAACACTAAAATTTAAAAATTAAAAGAAACTAGACACGACGCATCGGACTACACATGGTCATCTTCAGGAATGACGTCACTTTTCTTTTTAACGCCATTGACCTCTAACAGATATAGAAAACGTGGTTTGTCAAAAGCCTTTGTATAGAGGTCAGCGCGTTGAAAATCAGTGTTTATTTTTATCACATCGATTAAATTCTTTTTAAAACAATCACGTATGAAGTGATATTTGATTCCAATGTATTTGGTCTTAGGATGTTGGACCCGGTTTTTAGTGACTGCAATCACAGCAGAGTTATCAACAAATATAGGAGTGGAAGTGAAATGCAAACCGTAATCCCACATTTGCTGTTGAATCCATATGATTTGGGAACAGCAGCTTGTAGCAGCAACGTATTCGGCTTCACAGGTTGACAAAGCAACCGAGGTCTGCTTCTTACACTGCCAGGTTACTAATCTTCTCCCAAAGAACTGACACCCTGCTGATGTAGACTTGTAGTTCATCTTACAGCCACCGTAATCCGAGTCACTATACGCTGTAAGTTCAAAGTCATCATCATGAGGATACCACAACCCAAGTGTGGGTGTGCCCTTCAGATAACGAAATATCCTTTTGACCCCAACTAGATGATTCACCTTAGGCTTTGCCTGATATTATGAGCATAAACATGTAGCATACATGATATCTGGTCTTGAGGCAGTGAGATACATGAGAGATCCAATCATCCCTCGGTACATAGTGGCATCTACCAGATCACCATTCTCATCGGGTGCTACATCATGGTTTGTAGCTAGTGGAGTACCAGCTGTGGAAGCATTCTGCATGTCAAACCGACTGAGAATATCCCCTACATACTTGGTCTGATGTAAGAAGGTCCCATTTGGTGTCTGATCCACCTGTAACCCGAGAAAGAACTTCATCTCCGCCTTCATTACTACTTCAAAATCTTTGCATAATTCTTCGTTCTTTGAACCGAAGATTATGTTATCAACATAGATCTGTATTAGTAGTAAGTCTCCATCTTTTTCTTTGATAAAAAGTGTATAGTCAATGACTCCCCTGCGAAAGCCGTGTCTCACAAGATGAGTAGAGAGTTTCTCATACCAAGCCCCTGGAGCTTGATGAAGCCTGTATAGAGCCTTGTCGAGTTTGTAAACTCTATCCCGATGATATGGATCCTCAAATCCCTCGGGTTGACTGACATACACTGTTTCTCGGATCTCACCATGAGGGAATGCACTCTTAACATCTAGTTGATAAACTTTGATTTTCATATAAGATGCATAGGCAAGGAAGATACGGATGGCTTCCATCCTTGCCACTGGTGCAAATACTTCATTGTAGTCGATACCCTCAACTTGTCGAAAACCTTGAACAACAAGCCGAGCCTTGTTTCTGATGATCACTCCCTGATCATCTTTCTTACATTTCAAGACCCATTTGGTGCCAATGACTTTAGCACCTTTAGGTCTATCAACTAGTGTCCATACACCTAACTTCTTAAACTAAAGAAGTTCTTCTTGCATGGCACTAACCCAAGCCTCATCATTTAATACTTCACTGAGATACTTTGGTTCAAACTAAGACACAAAGCATCAGTATGCACCGTCGTGAAGGTATCCTTTTTCCATCATGGAGGCATAATCAGCTGAGTATAGCTGATTTCTATTTTGAACCCCTGATCTCACATCTCCTATAATGTTATCCAATGGATGATAGACGTTTAGACGTGATCCAGGAGTTGTTGGAACAACCACCTCAGAGTCAAGATTATGAGTATTTGGTTCTAGGTCGGAGGCAGTAGGAGTCTGAGGTTCTGATGAATCCAAAATATCACTAGTCAATGTTGGGGAACTTGTGGTAGTTGGAACCTATACATCCTGGTTGATCTGATCATTTTCTACATTGTCTTCATCAGAGGAAGAATCACTCCCATCAACTGCTCCCCCTGAGTTGGTAGTATCATGACTTGTTGAATCTTGAGATGGTGTGTTCAATACATCGTACATCATCTTGTTTGCCAACTCGTCTTCTGAAGCGGGAACAGGTATGTGGAAGGTCTTGAAGAATCCATCATAGTCGAAGAAGTAGGCAGACCCCTTTCCAGTAGGTGGTGTGATATATCTCTAAACATCAACATGGCACCACACCTCTACTTGGCCTGTTGAGTTGTTGTAAACTCTCTTGTTCGGTATGTTGTACCTAGAAAGATCCCTTCATCAACCTTCTCACTGAATTTTCCCTCCTGAGTCTTCTTCAGCAGGGTGCACGGAGCGCCAAACGGCTCGAGATATTCCAAGTTAGGTTTACGTCGCTGTAATAACTCGTAGCATGTTTTTCCATGGCGTTTTACTACCAGAACTCGATTAAGTATAACATGCATTTGCCACTACTTCATTCCAAAATTGGATAGGCAGTTTCGAGTCTGCCAGCATTGTCCATGCCGTCTCAATCAAGCTGCGGTTTTTTCGTTCAGCAACTCCGTTCATCTGAGGGGTATAGGCTGAGGTAAATTGATGCACAATTCCCTTTTCCTTGCAATAGGCCTCCATCCTCTGATTCTTAACCCGGTTCCGTTGTCTGAGCGCACTTGTCACGCCTTCAGCTTATATAGGGATTCCAGTGTAGTTACCAATTCCTTGAAGGTTCAAATGTTTCAGATTTGGATTTATAAACATTACCCAAGAGAACCTTGAGTAGTCATCAGTAACTACATAGCAATACAAGTCGCCAGCGATGCTTCTTGTACTGACTGGACCAAACAGATCCATGTGAAGAAGCTCAAAAGGAAGGTCTATAGAATGACCTTTCTTTTCCTTATGTGACTTCTTCGTCTGTTTACCCTTTTTGCATGCATACAGAAATCCGGGAGTTGAAATTTTTGACATTTACTCCCCTCACAAGATCATTCTGGATCAAGTGATTCATTTTCCTTGGATTTATATGACCCATTCTCTTGTGCCAGGAGATGGAGTCCTTCTCAGTAGCTTTGGACAAGAAGCATTTGACTTCCCTATCCGTTATGGATGCCTTTGATAGATCCAAGACATATAGATCATTATATCTTGAAGCTGGCATAAGGATCTGGTCCTCTGGGATCATGTATTCCTTCTTTAGAACGTAACACTTTTGGTTGTCAAAAACTACCTTGAATCCTTTATCACATATTTGAGAGACAGAAAGCAGGTTATTTTGTAATTGTTGGACAAAGTTTACCTTATCAAATTTCACCTTCTCATTTCCCACTTCTCCTTGGGTTGTGATATACCCACCTTTGTTTCCAGCAAATGAAACATGCCCTCCTTTAACTTGTCTGACATTTGATAAGAGAGCTCTGTTCCCAGTCATGTGCCTGGATGCTCTGCTATCAACAATCCACGTGTTAGTCTCAGAACTATAGCGAACACCCTGCACATTCAATAAAAGCATTAGTTCATGCTAGGAACCCAAGCCTTAACTGGCTTGGGTTTCCCTAAGGCATCACATATCACAAACTCAACCCACTGACCCTTTGAGGTTAAGGATTGATCAGAAATTTGTGTGTTCTTATTTTCAGGCACTGAGGAGGTTTTTTCTTTCCATAATCCAGATTGTGTAAGGCCTATTTGTGATAAACAGACGACTGGCTGAAGGGTTGAACTTTGGGTTCACACTACCTTTTAGGAGGCGTCACTGAGTTCCTCTTAAAAGATCTAGATGTAGATGCAGAAAGTTCAACTTTCTTCCTCGGTGTCTAGTAATAAGGATAATGAGACGCTATGTGACCATACTCTCCACAATTATAGCAGGATCTGCTTTCAACTTTACAGTTTACATGTTTTGGAGGAGATGTAGATGTCACACGGTCAACCTTATTGTGTTTTGATTGAGACACTTCTTTGTTAGACGTATGGTAGGGTTTTACAAACTTAATTGCTTTACCTGGTTTTACATCTTTGATCTCTTGTTTCCCTAGACTGTGACATGATGCACATGATTGATTAGATTTTATAGTCTTTTTAGGTTCTTGTTTGACTTTGTTTGACCCTGACTTTAAACTAACTTTTCCAAATTCTTTTCCCAGGTTAACACATGGCATCTTTCCTCTTGCCTTTGAAATGTCCTCTTGTTGTTTAGAATTGGATTCACTTGATTTACTTATGGAATCTGGATCATTAACAAGAGGAGTAGACACCACGTGTTACCTGATGGGGTTATTGTTAATTGGTTTACTTTTGGTGTTCATCAAGATCTCAGGTGGTGGTGGAACCACTTTGTATCCCAGTCCCTCCCCATTATTTCTGTCTCTTACTAAGTGTTGGACAATATGTGATGAGCTTGTCCAACTATGCAGTTTTTGTTTTAATGAATTGACTTCTACTTCTAAAACTGCTTTTTGCTTCTAAGTGTCCTCAAGAGAGTTCAGATAGTACCTAATGTCATTTGCTTGGTTAATGGCAACTACCTCAGTTTCCCTAAGCTGTTTATTTAATAGGTCTATCTATTCCTTGTAACTGTGCTCGTTTTGTTTCAATACTCTATTTGCTTCTATGCACAGTTCCAGATCCTTCACTAAGCTATCATTATGATCTAATAGCCTCGCAAATTTTGAATCTATAACTTCTCTAAATTTATTACATTCTAAGCAAGCGTGATTATTAAACAATTGGTCAGTAGTACTTACCTGGATGTTGAAGAAGAATCGGCCATGAGTGTTGGCTCGGTTGTCTTCGATTCTGGTGATTCAGATGATGATGCATTTGCAGATTTTTCTTCTTCGGGCAGGTAGTTGACCATATTTGCAGTATCTTCAAAATTTGACATCGCGAGCTCTACTGTTATATCTCCTTCACTGGCAGAATCATCATCAATATCTTCCACACTAGCTATATGGGACTCTCCTGGTGAGACGAACCGAAAGCTCCAATCATGTCCTTCATCCTCATTAGAAGTTAAGGCTTTTGGATCCTTACTTGATGAGTTAGAATTACTAGATGTGTTTTTGTCTTGACAATTAAATGACAAGAAGGGATTGCCATTACCTGTCTTCTTTGGTTTTATACACTCCCTCTTGAAGTGTCCCTTCTCACCGTAGTTGAAACATACAACCTTTGAGTTATCAAACCCAAAGGTTGTGTCTTTTGTTGCAACCAAGTTCTGTCCAGTCTTTTTGAAAAACTTTATAGCTCGTCGGACAGCAGTTGCCAGAGCCCACATTATGTCCATACGTTCCAACTCCATTTCATCCACCTGCTCATAATCTTCATCTGCCATGTGGCAGTTACCTATCTTTCGAGCAATTAATCCATCTTAGGATTGAACCACCACAGCTAAAAGGTCCATATGTTCTCGGGCCACCTCCACAGTTACATTCCTGAGGTTGTCGGTTTTCAGCTTTGCTGCATTAGCTTCAGGTATTATATATTGGGTGCTGGACAACCCTGACATTTCGGATCCTAAAGTTGAGGATTGTGCTGGAACTGTTGCGCTTGAGATGAAGGCGGTTTGTAGTGGTGCTCCAGATGTCTTGACTAAAGGAGTAGCATTGTAGAGTGCAGGATTCTGATCGTAGTTAGCCTTTTAGGCTCGATACTTCATCCTAAGCTCCTCTTCTCTCAGTTTAAGAATGAAGTCATTTATATCTAACTTCGAGAGTATTCCATTCTGTCTGAGATTTGAAACATACGACGCCCATTTTTTTGGTAATCCATCAGCAAAGTTGGATACCTTATCTTCCATCGAAGTAACCACTCCATGAGTGTGCATCTCACTCATCAAGTGGTAGAATCTATCGATCACATCATCAAGTCCTTCTTTTCCCATAGAAGAGAAGTTGTCAAACTCCTTCTTCAAGGCTTTTGCCTTGATAGCCTTCAGAGAGGCATTTCCGTCATACCTCTTCTCCAACGCATCCTAAAGTTTCTGTGCTTGAGTATACACTGAATACTGATGGAAAATATCCTTTGGAATAGACTGAGTAAGCAAAGCATAGACTTTCTTCTTAGCGTTGTGTTTTACCTTATGTGCATCTGACATGCCACTTAGAGTAAGTTTTACTCCGTCAGCTCCTACTGGCATGTTGTACCCCGACTCTATTGCCTCCCACAAATTTGTATCCACTCCATTAAGTAGATTTCGAAATGTTGCTTCCATTGTGGGTAGTCGTCTAACGTAATAAGTTTCGAGGGTTTATTGTGAATCCCCACTTCGTTCTCCAACAGCAGTAGATTCTGAATACGTGTATCTCTACTTGATGTGTATGCTGAAAACTGATCCTCCATTTCACTTAACTTTACTATTTGACAAACTGCTGATGAATGTGAATAAAGGTATGCAATTGGGCTTATTCGGGCGATTGAACACGTGCGGATGGTTTAATCATGTGACTAAACAACAGCGGATGAGTCAGTCGTCCGAATAATCTAATGCGGTTGAGCAGTCCGAATGAAGATCTCAGTCGTACGAAAGAGGGTACGAATGAGTCCAATCGTGCGGTTGAAGAATGCGAATGACCTCAGTCGTGCGATTGAGCCAATCGTGCGACTGAACCTGCTGAAGTTTGATAATTCGTAGGTTAAACTTGTTTTGGCTGTAAAACCTCGAATTTTACCAAACCCTAACATTCGTATGCCGGAAAAACTACACTTTTCGATCAGGAAACGTTCAAGACTCCGTTAGACACAAAAAGATTGCGTTTTTGAATCAAAAACACAATTTTGTATCAAAACGATTGAATCAACATGTAATCAAGAGCCAATAGCTCTGATACCACTTGTTAGGATCTGGTATTTGACCAAACACCAACTGATTAACGTGTTAAACCAAACTAAATAGTGCGGAATCCTATTTGATTGGCGATCCAATCAGTGAGAACGCACGTAGAAACAATAACGTATTGAATCTAACATCAAGAATTGATTAGGAATCGATCTACCGCGTTCTATGAACTTGGAGTACGATCTTAGAGGCTTCTCGACGGCTAGGATACGTTTAGAGTCGAAGTGGATTGAATGCTTACGTTTTTCCACGAATTAGGTGGTATTTATAGGTTAGGGTTGCTCATTCGAGCGACTGAACCATCAGCATCGTTCATTCGTGCGATTGAGCCATGCGGTTGATGCATTCGCACGACTGAGTATTCAGTCGTGCGACTGAGCCAACCTCATGTTATAGTCATACGACTGATCTAGTCTCCTGGTTCAGTTGTGCGACTGAGTCATTCGTATGAAGTTGTTCATGCGTATGGTCCATTAGCATGGCCATTCGCATGATAACTTCATGTTATTAATTTTGAATGTATTAATTTTCATAACAGTATTTTTATTAATTCAAACAACCACAAACCTATATAACCAAGTCAATATGCGTTAAACAACTCATTAATGAAATATATTAAACACTATAAACACAACCAAACATTTGCATTTCATTTAGTACCCAACGATTACATAAGTGTAAGACAATAAAGACATATTACATTCAGATCAGGATCTAGGTACATATATGTATCAACACAAAGCTTAATTATAATAAATAAGCAATTGTGGTCACAAATAAGTCAATCCTTTTAATGATAATTAATTATCAAATCAAGGATTTTGTTAATGTATTTGTTCAAATAAATGTGAACAATTTGATGAATGTCAATGAATAACCCATATCTACAATTCAATTGATTTGAATATTGATCTAAGTTAATCGAGAATGAAACAGTACTTGCTGAAAGACAACTCACTGTCTTTAACGTTTAATATGAAATTGACTAATATAAAAACGCTTTGCTTAAAAATAGTAGATCTAATCAGAAAAAACTGACAAATCTAGTGAAACAAGCAAACAATTAAACACTATTAACACTAATAGATCAATCGATCTAAATCAATGAGCACTTGGCTTTGATACCACCTATGAATCCAAAGATCACAATCAGGAGTTATCCGTGTTAAAGGAAATCAAGTTAATGTTTGCGAAATCAACATTAACCTTGTTTAGTTGTTTAATTAATGAATATCAAATATAATGATTGTTTATTATGACGAACACAATGATATGAACGCAATTAATAAGCAAACATGATTTGATTCAAACGTATTTCATTAAAACCGATTAATGAACACAAATGAATAAACAATAAATGCTATAAACAATAAATGTTGTGAACGTGTTGATATTGATGTGACGGCTTCTAGGGTTTATGTTTGATTGATTGTGTGAATCAATGTGAAGTTTGTGTTTGTCGTCTGGCTGTTTGTGTGTTTGTCTGTTTGTTTGTGTGTTCGTCTGTTCATTTGTGTGTTTGTTTGTTCGTCCTTTGATGTGAAACCTAGAAAACGTACTTGTAGACAATTATGTTTCCGCTAAGGAAACACTGGATCTCTTGGGATTTGAAATTGTTTCTATTAAGAAAACACCAAATCTCTTGGAATCTACAAGATCACTTTTTGGGACTCAACACAATAAACTCACACCAACTCACAAGAGAACACTCAAGAAGTAGAATCCTTCTAAGAGTTGATTGTAATATACTAAGTAACACAAGGAAACACAAGAGAATAATTTTCAAGATACTTGTATATATTACTTCCCAACTCAAAGTTTACAAGACTCTTTCAAGCTTACTACAAGAGTTACAATGAGAAACTATATATACTACTATCTACAGCCGGATATACTTTGATACTAGCTAGAAACCTTAATCTAAAGCTAGTTCTACAAAGCTAAAGTTAAGGTATCTTAGACAAAACATTATCTCAGATACGATAGTCATGACTTGTCCATGACTTACCTTTTGTCACCAACTAAAGTTGGCAACTATACTAACTGATAAAGTGTGAACAATTGAGTAAAGTAAGGTCAACTACATGGTTGTGGGAAAGTTCCATGCAGTATCTCAGATATTTGTAGCGGAGTGTCAGAGACACCATACTTACGTCCACTGGTTCATAGTAGGTACTTCCGAAGGTTAACTGGTTTCGGAAGAACTTGTTCTTCCGAAGCCATCTATACTTCGGAAGTAGCTACTTCTTCCAAGGCTTCCTTTGGACTTCATACTTTGGAAGTTGTAGTCTTCATTTCATCCAAGTGTTGAAGTCTTTCGCAGAGACTTTGTCTTCGGAAGCTAAGGCTTATCTTCGGAAGTTCCTTTGAACTTTGCTTTGGAAGTTCAACATGTACCTTTGGAAATGCTGAACTTGTCATTGGAAGAACTTCATTAGTTGTACTCAAAATATTCTAAGTGATTAGTTTTGGTTGCACCAGCCTTTATGATCCAACAAACTCCCCCTAGGCTGATGCTACCAAAACCTCACTTGTTCCTGCTTCTCAAAACATTCAACACCAGGGAAAGCAGATACTTATCTATTTTTTTTTTGTGCCAAAGTGGTGCTAAGAAGTTTGTACAAATCATTTGTGGACAAGAGATCCAGTCTGTCACTTTGAATGATATGCACCCTCTGTTGGGTCCCTCTAAAGAGAGTTAGTTGATGGAAGCTATAGTCATACTTCCAACTAACTATTGGTTCCAATTTAGGGCCTTCCACCATTTGTAGAAAATATTTGCCTTTGATGGTTGACCTTTCCTTGCCTTCCTTCTCTCTTAGGTTCAACTCCTCTTCAATCCTGGCTTTTGCAGTTAACTCAGCAAGATGAAGGCTGCTCAGATGATTTCTGATATGAGTAGCTATGTCGGAGTTGGAGGTATTGGAGAATAGTTTCTCTGCTAGCTCAGCAATATCAAATATGCTAGAGTGTAGTAGAGAAGAGGCATTCAGCATGTTGCTCTCTTCATTCTCTCTCCCCCAACAAATTTGTGAAAGGCTTCATCAAAGATCCATTGGTTAATCTTCTTCCTTGGCACAAGGGGCTGACTAGGAATTTTGTCCCCTTTTTTTGTATCCAATAGAGTCACTAACTTTCTTCTTAGCTTCTTATCTTCATCATTTAAGGAATCAGTGAGACCAAGAACTCTAGCAGCATGGTCCAGTGTTCCTCTAGGGAGATCAAGGAATTGCTCTCTTGTGAGGGAACTTGAGGAGTTGTCAATGTAGGTTACATTGATAGACTCCTGCTCACACAAGATATTGCTCAAGGATGTGCAGTTGATGAGCTTCCACTTGATCTCCTTAAACTCTTCTAAGGAAAGAGGTTTGGATTGATAAGAGGATGACTTGGGAGGTTGTTTGATTGATGAGGATTGGGTTCTTGGTAGGGTTTTGGGTTTGAGAATGGGTAGTTTAGGTGGTTGTTTAGATTGAGTGGGTGAGGAAGAGGGTAAAGTTGATGATGTGGGTTAAAGGGTGAAAGGCTCGGAGGTTGGTTCAGTTTTGATAGGGAAATGGAAGGGGATAGGTTCATGTTAAGGTTGAGGTAATGAGGTATGTGTGAAATTCACATCTGTACTCTTCTATACATCTCTTTCCTTCTTCCTGAACATATGTCAGATTTGATTTCACTGAAAATATGTTGCAAAGTCTTCAAGGACATGGGTCCAACTTGCCTTCCTAAGAAGCCATGGGCCCTGAGATAGTCTTTCATCCAGGCTTTGTCCTCAGACTTCTTCAAGGCTGGAAGTTCAGCATCTTCCTCTTTCTTCTTTCTCTCCATCATCTTCTCCCTGGAAGCCCCCTTTCTTTCATTCTCCATTTGATGATGTTCTGTATTCACCAGCCACATGATCGTATCATTGTTATGTGAAGCAACTCCCTCAAGAGAGAATCCTCTTGACTTCAGAAAGCTATTCTTTCACTCCTTAGCCTTTGATCGACTTCCTCCCTTTTCTTCAAGTTTTCTTCTTCCAAGCTAACCTTGTCGCTTCTTCTTTTTCTTTTAGCTGTCGGGTTGCCTTATCCAATTCAATCAACTTCTCTAATGGTAAGAGGAGCACGTGTTCACTTCCAGCTCCCATATTGACAATTCTGTCAATAATCTCCACTCTTTTCTTATTATTGACTGCTTCCTAGTTGGCTATGGTCGCTTTGCTACTAGCAGCCAGTAGTTTCCCAAAAGGTAGTCTCCCTTTTCTTTTTAATTTCTCCAACCTTTCCTCCTCTAGTAGTTCTTCCACAGTCAGCTTCCTTTTTCCTTTGGCATCTTCGGAAACTTTGGACCTTGGAGGTTCTTGTGTAGAGGATTCAGGCTGTTGAGTGGTTGCTGGAGCTTGTGGTGATGATGGTGATTGAGATATGGGAAACTTTAGAAATTCCTCACTCTTCACCTCAGATGCTAGTTCCAGGACTGCATCTGTGATGATTAGATCATCGGACAAGGAGAAGAGTCCTTCTGCAGCTTCCATCTCTGCTTCGGAAGATTAAAATTGTTCTTCCACTGCTTTGACTTCTACTTTGGAAGTCTATGGTACTACACTCTCTGTCCCAACTATCTTGGTTGCTAGGCCATCAGTTTCCATTTCCCTTTCGAAATTAATCTCAGGTTCCATGTAGACCTTAGGTTGACCAACTTCCTCAAAAGTGGTAGAGGGTGCATTCAACCTTTGACAATCTTCAGCTCCAAAGTAAGCCACAGAGATATCCGGACCTGGTTGCCACATAGAATATCCCATGAGAAACAAGGTTAGAAACCTGTTTAGATTGTTTAGCATCCTAGGGTCCACTTGGAGGGTGACAGGAGGAGGCTTAGTGAAGACATCTGATGATTGGGAGGGATATCTTGAAGAGAGCTTTGAGCTTTGCTTCGGAAGTTCAACATGTACCTTTGGAGGTGTTGAACTTGTCTTTGAAAGAACTTCATTAGTCGTACTCAAAATATTCAAAGTGTTTGGTTTTGGTTGCACCACCCTTTATGATCCAACAGAATCCGTGATTGACTTGTTGACTTGAATTACTTGAATCATTCAAGTGTTTGAACTTCTGCAGAAAAGTAGTCTTCCAAAGGAGTGTGCTTTCCGTAGGAGTCTTCACTTGAAGTCTTTGTATTGTTGTTCATCCGTGGACCTTTGATATCTTAAGACTTGTCTACATTGGTGTTCTTCAGTAGGAATTCCTCATATGCAATTCATATCTACGGAAGAACAAATTTGTTCATCCGTAGATGTTTCTTACACTTAGTCAATTTCATAAATTGACTAAGTCTAATGGTTGATCCTACAATTATACATACAAATCAACACATATATATTACAATTATCAATCAAGTTCTAAGCCTACAAAATGATCTAGACCTATCATTCCTAGATCTAACAATATCTAAAAGGTAACCAAGCAAGAACAGTTAGTTAAGAACTCTATTTAAGTTTGTTAGAAATACCTGATCAGTGTATATATACGTACATAAGTACAATAGAAGATTGTAAATAACATCAGCAAAGAAGAAGACGAGTAGTAGCAGGAAGTAATTCTGCAAAACATAAGAAAATACACAAGAAGAAGATGAGCAAAACCGGGCTTGTGTTTAATACAATTTCCTTAAACAGATTCGTCGTCTGTTCCTAGAGTACACAGGTTCAAAGTAGCAAACTTCCGAACCTTGCACTTGACTGAAAGTTAGTCGAAACTTAATGAAGTTTTACGAGTTTTTCCGATGAGATTGTCCAGCGTGTTTTGACCTCTATAATGTGTTTCCATATAAATATGTAAATAATAGAATTGTAACCGAAAACAATTCATTACAGAGAACGGTTAGATCATTATTATCATTAGTAAAACGGTTTCAAAATAATAATGAATAGGGCATTCGAAATGCCTTATGTAACCGTCCATAAATTTTATGTTATTCAAAATGTTTTTTGTTGGACCATGAAAGGATCATGCATGCCAATTCATTGGGTGAGTTGATGGTTGCTTTGCTGGGTTCCCACAAGTCCAAGAAGAAATGCGGATGAAGATCCTGCACAGGAAAAAAACAAGTATGGTCTTCCGCATTTGTCAATGCGGAAGACATAAAACAAATACGGACAAGTATTTGTTCTTCCTCATTGACAAATGCGGAAGACAAAACAGTAATGCGGAGAATACTTTGTATCTGCATTTGTCATTGCGGAAGACCAGACAAATGTGCATAAGTATTTGTTCATCCACATTAACCAATGCGGATGACCAACATACAAATGCGGATGATTAAGTGAAGAAATGTTGATCAAGTCAACTCATCCGCATTGGCCAATGCGGATGAACAAGCAAAGATGCGGATAAAGACTTAGACTAGTTCTGATGTAATAGGTCAGAGGTAGTTTAGTCATTTTGTAAAAGGCATCTTGTTTGCCTATAAAGAGAATAGAAAACCTCGTACATTGAGGTGACGGCTAATAGACATGGAGAATATTTGTTGTCTTTTATTCTCTGTAATCAATCAACTTCATTAATATATACAAAAGCATTTATGAGTATATTCTTGCATTAACTGTTTATTGATTGCTTGTTTTCGCCATTCAATCATTAACTCGTTCACTATATTCGACCCTTAGTGAGAATCTCACTCTCACTTATCTAGTTAATTGGTATCAAAGCTTTATCTCTCGGTTCTCTTTTAGATCTGCCCAAGATCTTAATAGAACTTGATTGATCTGGTGGTTGAGTTGCTAGTAGAGTATACATCATCTCTACTTAGTAAACAGCAGAAAATACTCTTCAAAAAAGGAATTTCTGTCAATCTGTTCTCACCTTCAATAATCACAGTCAAAATCTTCAACCTCGTATACAGAACAAAAGCTGCGACACTTGCAAGAACAACTAACAGATCTAATTTACTAAGCAGTTGTTGAACTATTTGGACTATTCGAACTAATTAATCTTAAAACTTACCTAATCTATTCTTATAAAAGCTAAACACCTTGTTAAAATGGATTCATACAGTTTTTCAGAACTTGGTCATACTCCAAAACCACCAATTCTTAAACATAAATCTGAATTTAAACAATAGAAAATCATATTCATAAACTATATTACAGGTGTAGATCCAGATTATTGGATTTCAATCTACAAGGGACCACACATTCAAGTCACTCTGTGTGCAGATCAAGCTGCTATATACAAGACAGTAAGAATTCCCATTGAAGAACTAACTCTTAATGAAGAAGATTAAAAGAAAATCAAGATTGATCTAAAAGCTTATTCTATCCTAACTCAAGCACTCAAAATGGATGTGCTGAAAAGATTGGAAAATATGGAACTGCCAAAGCAGTATGGGATGCACTGTTGATCATATGTGAAGGAAGCAGTAAAGTTGCTGAAAATAACAAGGATAAACTTGTTAATCATTATGAAATTTTTCATCACTCCAAAGGGGAGTCCATCTCTAAACGGCTTCACAGATTTGTGCAGCTTGTGAATGACTTAGAGATAATGGGAGTCACCTACAAGGTCAAGGAGTTGAACAAGAAAATGCTGCACAACCTTCCTGAAAGTTGGAAACAGAATGTTACAATGCTGAAAAATACTCTTGATCTTGGGAGTCTTACTTTGGATATCATGATAGCGAAAATAGAAGCATTAGAACTTGATGAACGAAGTAGAATTGAAGCATACAATTTCCATCTGGCTCTCATAATGTGGAAAATGCCTTCATCACCGAAGAAGATGATTTTATGTCCTCAAGGGATCAAGCCAAGACAACTGGATTCAGTGCAGCTCCATCTATCAACATTCCTCCAACATCATCCCAATCAACAGGATTCTCAGCAACTCTTTCAAACACCCATAATGATGCAAAATCAGAAGAACAAAAGGCTACCTACAATGCCTTTGTTGTAAGTTTTGAAGCTTATCTGGGAGGAAGACTCACATCTGCATATTTGATCCAGGAATATCCGGAGGAAATGAATCCAGATGATGTGGAAGAAACGGATTTACAATGGCAAATGGCCATGATTGCTATGAGAGCAAAGAAGTTCTTTAGAAAAGGCAGAAGACTCAGCCTTAATGAAAATACAAAGCTTGGATATGATAAATCCAAGGTAAGATGCTTCAACTGTGGCATGGCTGGTCACTTCTCAAGAGAATGCAATACACCAAAAAAAAACACTTTTAAAGAAACTCTCAAAGCCAGCCATCGTCACAATCTAACTCAAGCTCTCATTCCAACAACCATCAACACCAGTATCATCATCAACAACAACAGTCCTACCAGAATCAACCTCAACGACTAATCAAGCTCATGGAAGCAGTCAGTCATTTGGAAATGCTCTCGTGATCAAACAAGATAGAGTATGTGATTGGAGCATGTATCTTAAGGAAGTGAAACCTTAATTTCAAAATCATGCACTTATGGCTCACATCAATAATGGCCCTTCTCCAATGCCTACTGAGGTAAATCTAACCTTTGTAGTGAAAAATGTATTATTGAATTGCAAGGTTATAGAGAGCATAACCATAAACTGGCAGATAAAATAGAAAAAGAAAAATGAAGTCAGAGATGATGAGAAGAGAGATAAAAGGATTTGAAATTAAAATAAAATCTCTCATCTCTGACATTGAAAAACTTCATGGTGAAATGTACACTCTTGTAGCTGAGAATGAGCTACTCACTGAAAAGTTAGCTCAATCTAAGGCTGAACATTCTCTTACTGAAGTGAAACTTGAAAAGTTTCAATTATCTTCAGTCAAGCTGCAAGAGATGCTTGATTCTTAAAAGGATCCAAAGGACATGTCGGGGATTGGGTATAATTCATGTCCTCCACCATACAGTGACAACTACACTATCATGCCTGAATCTATCACACTCAATGAAGAAATTGAAACTAAAACCATGGAACCAAAATCTATAGTAAAACAAGTAATTAATCCTCAAAATAAACCTGATGTTTATGTAGAAACAAATGAGGAGAAAATCATATTAGGTTATCCAATCAAGATTAAAGAGTGCTCAGACAAGGCAGTGAGTGTCACCAAACCCACCAGCCCAGTAAAAGCAATTGTCCCATTTTTTAAATACATACCTTCCGTCTTGAAAGGTAAAAAGAGATATATGAAGTCAGTGAAACCCACTACTGAGAGCAGTTTTGATAATGAGATCACATCTCCAAAAAATTCAAGCAAATCAGAAAAGGTTTCACTACAAAAGAAACAAACAAGATCATTGATTTCAACACATAAAACACTATCAGACCCTCAGTCTTCAAGATTAAGATAGGGAGTTGGGTTTGATATTTGCAACAAGAAACATGTTGACCAGTTTGAGAAAGAGGTGAGAAATGGGTTGAAGAAACAGAAACAGCCCAGAAAATCAAACAAAGGTAGTGTTGTGAAGCAAACTACTAAAAAGGCTGATTCTGATTCATCCCCTAAAGAAAAGAAAATGACTCAGCAAAAAAGAAAATCAGCTGAGTCACACAAGTCAAAATCTGATTCAAGAAACAAACAAATGTATTGTGACATTTGTGAAATGTTCAATCACAAGACAAATGAATGCTTTTATAACCAATATTGCTCTATCTGTGATATGAACAATCACTCCACCAAAAACTGTTATTTTAACAAGTATTGTTCAGTCTGTGAAATGAACAATTATAATACATCCGATTGTTACTTTAATCAAAAGGGATTCAGAATTCCCCAACACAAGCATGTCTCAAAAACATCCACTGTGACCCATACTGTCAAACCTCATTTTCACAATAATCAATCTAGGACACCTAGATCAACAAATGACAGGAATACTTTGAAGGAATTATGGAAGGGTCAAAGAAAACATCTCACAATGAAACACAAAATTAACCTTCCCAAACAAAGACCAACTTTTGATAATGAAAAACGGGCTAAATTTCTACAAAGAAATAGAGACCAACGATTTCATTATTCATCTAAATCTTCAGTAGATGTTGATGAGATGACTCAACCCAGTCATTACCAAAAATCTCCCAGGACACCTCCATCTAAAACATAATTTATAGGGAAATATCAAGAAGTCACCATTATGAATAGGAACAAGAAACCCAAGACCATTATGGCTTGGGTTCATTATTCTAATTAGTTCTTTTTGCTTGCAGGTTCATCCACACAGGTCTAATAGCTTATGGTACGTAGACAGTGGATGTTCCCGACACATGACTGGAGATCGTTCCCTCCTTCATGACTTCAAGCATATATAAGGAACTACTGTGGCATTTGGTGGAGATTCACAGGGTGGTAGAATTATAGGTGAAGGATCTGTGACAAATAGGATGCTGAGCTTTAACCGAGTGAACTACTGTGAACAGCTGAATTTCAATCTGTTAAGCGTGTCTCAGATCTACAACAAGAAATATTCCACTCACTTTACAGACACTCACTGCTACATTCTGAAACCTGGATTTCAGATCTCTGAGGAATGGGTTGTCTTAAAGACCCTGAGGAAGAATAATACATATGTCTTAAACCTGTGTTCTGCATCACCTAAAGAAGAAACATGTCTTTTGTAAAAAGCATCATTTGATGAGTCACAACTTTGGCATAGACGTTTAGGGCACACAAACTTCAAAAACATAAACAAATTGGTCAAAGGAACCATGTCATTGGTCTTCCTTAAAAGGATTTCATTTTGTTGATCACTGTTCAGGGTGCCTTAAAGGAAAACAACACAAATCTTCTCACAAAACCAAGCTGGTGAACACAAACAATACTCCATTGAAGTTACTTCACATGGATCTATTTGGACCAACTCATGTAATGAGTATTGGAAAGAAACAGTATTGTTTAGTGATCATTGATGATTTTTCACGATTCACATGGGTTTTCTTCTTACTTCATAAAAATGAGGCATCCCACATCATACAAGAATTATCACTAAAATAGAAAATCAACTTGATCTTAAGGTCAAAATAATCAGAAGTGATAATGGTACTGAATTCAAAAATGAAAGTATGAGTTCTTTTTATGCAACCAAAGGCATTGCTTATCAATTCAGTGCAGCTAGAACTCCTCAACAAAATAGGGTAGCTGAAAGGAGAAATAGAACACTAATTGAAGCAGCAAGAAAGATGCTAGCCGATGCTAAACTGCCAATCACCTTCTGGGCAGAGGCAGTTAATACATCGTGCTTTGTACAAAATCGAACTTTACTTGTTAAAGAAAAAAACATGACTCCTTATGAACTGCTCTTTCATAGAAAACCGTTCATTAGATTTCTTAAATCATTTGGTAGTCCTGTCTCAATATTAAACACCCGAGACTATTTGGGAAAGTTTTCATCTAAGTCTGATGAAGGATTCTTTGTAGGTTATTCTTGTGTCTCAAGGCTTACAGAGTGTTTAATCCTAGATTAAACATTATTGATGAATCAACAAATGTTCAATTCAAGGAGTATTCGTTTCCTAAATCTACAAATGGTCCTGACTGGTTGTTTTGATATTGACTCATTTACAAAATCATTTCATAAATTTCACTTGTCTGATACAGGAAATCTACATTCAAGTGACACTTCGTCAGCTGTAGAAAGAAGAGATGACTTTCCATTGATTCCTCCTACATTTACTGAATACATGAATGAAGATGTTCCTCTTCAAGCTGATCCCATTAGACAACCATCATAAAACCTTAGTGTTTCTACTAAAGGAGGTCCAAGGCTGGTACTATCTAACTCAGATGATCTGTCAACTGAGGTCAGAAATCAAAAACAGGCTACTCCTCCAGCTGAACACAAAGGACATCAAATGATGTAAGCAATCACAGTGCTGCTGAAGCTGAAGCAGGAACTGAAACAGAGTCTGAAAATCTTCATAATTCAACAACAGTACAAGATGAATATGCCTCTGACCATAATGAACTGAATGTCTCCAATCTTGATGTAACCATTATTGGTGACTCAATTCCAACCTCCAAAATACAAAAGAATCATCTAGTTGAAACCATTATTGGTGAACTTAATGAGAGGGTGACTAGAAGCAAGTCAAGTATTGCAAACATCTGTTTGTTCTCATGCTTTCTATGTCAAACAGTACCCAAAAATATCAAAGAGGCACTTCAAGACAATAGCTGGATTGAAGCAATACAGGAAGAATTGCTCCAATTCAAGAAGCAAGAAGTATGGAAAATGGTAGATCTTCCGAACGACAATACCCTATCGGTACCAGATGCTGTACAGGAACAAGACTGATGATAGAGGGATCTTCATCAGAAATAAAGCAAGATTAATGGTGCATGGATACACTCAAGAAGAAGAAATCGACTATGACAAAGTGTTTGCACCTGTTGCCAGATTAGAAGCAATAAGAATCTTTCTAGCATATTTTGCTTCATGAAATTTACTGTTTATCAAATGGATATAAAGTGTCACTTCTTGTATGGAAAGATTGCTGAGGAGGTCTATGTGATTCAATCACCTGGCTTTGAAGATCCAGATTTCCCTCATAGAGTTTACAATCTTGACAAAGCTTTGTATGGTCTTCACCAATCCCCAAGAAAGTGGTATGATACTCTATCATTCTTTCTTCTTGAACATGGATATAAAAGAAGAAAGATTGATTAGACTCTCTTTAGAAGAACAAGAGGAAAAGACATGTTGTTAGTCCAGATTTATATGGATGACATTATAGTTGGTTCTACAAACAAGCTACTCTGCAAAGAATTTGAAGACCTAATGCATTCAAAATTCTAAATGAGTGCAATGGGAGAACTCACATTCTTCTTAGGAGTGCAAGTCTAATAGACAGCAGATGGAATTTTCATCAGCCAGTCCAAATATGTGGATACAATGCTAAAGACGTTTCATTTTGTTGATTGTCAGTCTATTAGAACACCAGTTGATACCAAAGTGAAGATTGGACTTGATCCAGAAGGCAAATCTGTTGATCAGACTCACTATCGATCTATGATTGGTTCACTTATGTATCTAACTGCTAGCAAACCTGATATTATGTTTGGTGTTTGTGTGTGTGCCAGGTATCAAGCTGATCCAAAAGAATCACATATAAATGCAGTCAAGAGGATATTCAAATATCTGAAGGGCAAACCAGCTCTTGGGTTATGGTATCCAAAGAAAGGAGACTTCAATCTCTATGCATTCACAGATAGTGATTGTAGTAGGAAGTAATTCTGCAAAATATAAGTAAATACACAAGAAGAAGATGAGCAAAACCGGGCTTGTGTTTAATTCAATTTCCTTAAACAGATTCGTCGTCTGTTCCCAGAGTACACTGGTTCAAAGTAGCATACTAGCAAACTTTTCACTGACTGAAAGGTAGTCAAAAGTTTATGAAGTTGTACAAGTTTTTCCGATGAGATTGTTCAGCGTGTTTTGACCTCTATAATGTGTTTCTATATAAACATGTAAATAATAGAATTGTAACCAAAAACAATTCATTACAGAGAACGATTAGATCAATATTATCATTAGTAAAACGGTTTCAAAATAATAATGAATAAGGCATTTGAAACACCTTATGTAACCGTCCATAACTTTTATGTTATTCAAAACGTTTTCAATAATAAAAAGGACCTCTCGCGAACACGAGTTTTCGAAGCTACATTCGTGTCTGCATGTTGCACCGGCGATGCATTGGTTTAATAAATTTCCAACCCAGAAACTTGTTTACTGCACCCCCTGCATGCGGGGAGGTTCTAGAGTAAAACACAACACAAGATTTTAATATGTACTAGAGGCTAACACATAAAATGAAATTCATATGCCTAACATAGAAGATGTCATTCCCGGATCAGTTAGACAAACAAGTGATGATGAACCAAACCATATCTCCACTGTTTTCGTGCAGAAATCTTTTATTGGTATCTTACTTTTATTTAGTATAATTAACCATCTTTTATTGATTATTTTTTCTTAGAATTGATAACATCTGATTTACATGTTTCTAGGTTGTAAATTTTCTTCTTAAGAAAGAGAACCATTCACCAAGTCAAACTCTGAGTTACTTATGTGTAATGCATGCCTTGATCCCAGAGATTCATTTTAGAACATTGATCGTGAGTGGTTATTAGGTTTACTGAATTATATTCAAAAGATAGTAGTGGCTTTAATCTTGGACTTCTAAGGATACTATTCGACACATACTTTACAAATATGAAAAGTAATGAAGCTTTTTGGGTCTTTGTGATGTCGCAGAACTAGCAAAGAAAATGGTTGAGATGAATATAACATTACATATGAACTCGTATATGGACTAATGGAGTTGGCTTTAGTATTACTTCTTGCAACCGCTATCATTGCAAGATATTTTTCCATAATGAAGTTTCTCAAAACTAATTTCCACGACAAGATATGTGATATTTGTCTTGCAGATTCAATGTTGTGTTATGTTGATAAACCTATTTTTGCAGGTGTTGAAATGAGGCAATTTTACAATGTTTTCAAGTTATGGGGCCTTCAAGATTACAACTACTGGCTAATACAACTAGTAAATAAAGTGATTGGTGTATATTAACGATTGTAAGACGTACATTTCTACTATGACCCTCCGTTTAAAAATTTCGTGTTCTGCCATCAAACATGTCTATATATGTCATCAATGCTTCTTATATAACTTGAGCGAAAAGAATCTTTATGTATCCTTAGATGAATACACAATAATCCCAAATATAAGTTATTTTAATATCATAAAATGTTGCTACTTAGTTTCGATTATACGTTGCCAAATCACAAAAACGTATTATTGTATAGAGAGAGAGAGAGAGAGGTGTTTAAGTGGTCTTACTTTACATCAAATGCGTCAGAACTCATCATTTTGATGAGCAAAAAACTTCATTAACATTATGCATATAAGCTTCCATATTTTTAACTCCTTGGAGCGCTTAAATGTCATTCATCAAGGAGTTCCAACATCTCAAAATTCCACTCGATGATATAAAGAATGCCACCGGCAACTTTGATATCAGCAACCTCATCGGTAGAGGCGGATTTGGGAAGGTTTACAAAGGCCAACTTCAACTATCTAAAGGGCTGACCATGGTTGCCATAAAGCGCTTAGATCGCGAATTCGGGCAAGGGCCTACTGAGTTTTGGAAAGAGATCATGTTACTATCTCTTACCAACATAAAATCTCGTCTCTCTTTTAGGCTTTTGCAACGAGAGTGGTGAGAATATCCTTGTCTATGAGTATCTATCTAACAAAAGCCTTGATTTATATCTTAGTAGCCAAGATCTGTCTTGGAAACAACGACTTTGGATATGCATCGGGGCTGCTCGTGGACTTCAATACCTTCATGATCCCAGCGGGACACAACAGAGAGTCTTACATCGCGATATCAAAAGCGCCAACATATTGTTAGACCACAACTGGGAAGCTAAGATTTCAGACTTTGGGCTTTCGAAAATTGGGCCCGCGAACCAGCAATACACTTTTCTTTTCTCTAACGCGGTAGGCACGATGGGGTATTGTGACCCGCTCTACCATGAGACGGGGTACTTGACAAAAGAGTCTGATGTGTATTCTTTCGGTGTGGTACTATTTGAAGTTCTTTGCGGAAGACCTAGTGTCCAAAATCATGAAGGTGTTCGCACTTTTTTACCGCGGTTGGCAAAAGAGTGCTATGAAGAAAAGAAACTGGATACGATTATTGGAAGTTGGCTGAAGAAGCAGATCTCACAAAATTGCCTGGAAAGATTTACAGCAATTGCATATCAGTGTTTGCATAGAGATCGCACAAAACGTCCATCAATGACCAAAATTGTGAAAGAACTTGAAACCGCAGTCGAATATCAAGTAAGTTTTATCTTCTCAAGTACTATAAGCTGACTCACACATATTTAGTATTTACACGTACTTTGTTTAATACTTATCTTTAAGAAATTAAGTTATGAAACTAATGAATTCGTGCCTGTTAAATGCAGGAGCGTGCTGACATTGGTGATTACGATTACTTTGACTACTTTGACGAAGATGTGATGATGTCTTCATAAATCTGTAAGCTAATAAAATGTTGGTCTTAGCCACAATAGGTGTGTGAATGGTTTTTAGTAAACTAGATTTCTTACTAAAAGCTTTATTATGCGACTGCAAAGTAACTGCTATTTGTTTAGGAAGATGTTATGTCTAATCTCGTAGCTTAAATCTCTATTTATTCCGAAGGGCCATTTGTGTTACAGATTGTTATATATATGTATGTGTGTCATAATATACTAGTAAAAACCCGCGAGATGCCGGTAGCGTTAACATAAAACGTGAAATTTCTTTCAGTTAGTTGATTAGACATCATATGTTATACGCTGTAATGCTCATGTTAGTTTTCTTACTCATATATTATTTACAAAACCACGATTATTGTTTATCCTACACATGTCAATTAAATAATATTTTAACACTAAAACTATGAACTACTTCCAAAACCTATTTTTGGACAAGCAATAAACTAATAAACTAACAGATAAACAATATATATATATATAATATATATATATATATATATATATATTATATATATATATATATATATATATATATATATATATTATATATATATATAATATATTATATATATATATATATAATATATATATATATTTAAATGAGAACCACACTTTTTGTGAAAACTCTAAAAACTAATATGATGCAAATCACATGTCATTTCCCCTATTTTTTTTAAAATGTTCATAATTTTTTTTCCGACATTACTTTTTCAATAAAAATTCTCCATAAAATTTAGTATTTTTTTATATTTTCAATGCCTACCATATTACTAAATCTTTTATAAAAAAGTCATCTATTCATTGTTTACATATGTGTATATCTGGTTATACATATGTGTAATACCCGATATATATATATATATATATATATATATATATATATTAAAAGTTATAAGCATAATAACTCAAAGAGAGAGGTGTGTACAGAAAAAATTCTTATTATGTATATTTTCACCTCAAACTTCGTCCAGCTAACAAACTCTTGTCATCTATGTTGGATAATATATCCAACTAAGGTGATACGCTCATTAACAGTTATCTGAGTTGCTAAACACTAGATGAAAAAAGTTAGCCAACATTCACTCAAAGTATAAGTATATAACCTGACACTAATAATATAATTAAAACCTTCTTAGGTCAACCAATCCCGGCCCAATTTAGTCCATGTTCCATTAAAGCACTCAAGCCACCCAATCTGTCAATATACTCTCTCAATTTGACAGGAAACCAAATCAGGTGGAAGAGCTTCAACCTCTTAAGCAAAACGCTCACAACATACCCTGTTGTTTCAGGCCTTAAATCAAACACACAAGAAAAGATGATTTACTGCTTAAAGACTTCTTGCTACACATTCATTGCAACCAAAATACATATTAATATACTAAGAAAACCTCAGAAGACATGCACATAGTTCTTCTACAAAAAAGAGATAATGACTCACAAACTTTAGACCACTAACACAAACTAAAACAACCTGGTCTGTAGTAACCAAACCCTCAAACTGTTGTTGACCCATTCAACCGATGACCCGACTTGACTATTAAAACCCACGAACTAACGTCATGACCTGTAACTTGATGACCTGATTTAAACCTGTCAAGATTAACCCAACAAACCCCGCCCAAGTTTAGTATCTAAATTCATGACCTAAAACATAGTAATTTTGATTGAAAAAAAGCTGTAAATAAAAGCAAATATTATGCCATATTATAGTTTGAAATCTTTCAAGATGACATGTAACACACTTCCTCCAAAATCCAAGAAGGTGGTGCCAAAATGGGTTGTGTGGGTATAGGATCAAAATAGATACTTTTATGTATTGGAACGCTGTTGCACTGAGTTCTCCATCAAAATTCCAGTTGCTAGTGGTGGTTATAGTATCTAAGAGTCACTTGTGTTATAAAATGAGAAAATCAAATGCAACTATATTAATAAATTAATTACAAGATGTAATAATGTACAAATCAGTGGCATTATACCGAAAATCCATCAGTACTCACAAAAAAAATTGTATCTTAGTTGTCACAATTTTAAAGCTACTAAGTTTTATTTTCTCGCTTATCTCTTCTAATAAATATTACATCTATCAATCTATCAATACTAATAAAAGAAGTTTTTTGTGTGCGACTTGTCATAATTCTAAAGCTACTAAGTTTTATTTTTTCGTTTCTCTCTCCTAATAAATATCAAATTAATTACAAATGATATTACATAATTATTTTCATATTACATATATAATTTTTTAAAGATCCTTTTACAAATGCAATTCATAAAAAAATATATGATTTTTATAAAATAAGAAATATTTTCAAAAAAATTAAACTTTATAAAAAACACAATATATTTTAAAACATGTGGCGTTTAGAAATAAAATACTTATGAAACAAAAGTAATTAAATTTCAAAGTTATAATAAATAAATTATTAAAATTGATACTTTTTAGAAGCAATTAGTTTTGAAACAATTTGTTTAAAAACCATTTAAAAAAACAAATAGAAATTATAAAAAAAGTTTAAAATATGATATCGTTATTTTATCACTTGTATGTAAATCATATATTATATCAAAAGACCGTTTTATAATTCATTAATTTTTATTAATAACTATATAATATTTTATTTATTCAACCCGTGTAATATACGGGGTACTAACATAGTATAACAATATACATGCCGACTAATGAATATTTTCTACATGAGAATGTTGTAGAAAACACATCGACAATAAATGTGATGGTTACGCACCTAAAAAAACATGTTGGTAGATTGCTTTCATGTGTAGGGATTAACCTTATACGTTCGGGAAATCAGAACAAGCTTTAAAATAAACTATTCGCACGAGAACTTAGTTACCGCACGAGAACCTTTTGGTTTAGTATAAATATAGATTTTAATGTTTAGTTTTTAAAGCACTTGAAATCATACACTTGTACTCAAAGTTATCAGTGTCATACCCCAACCATGACGGCGGAAACGTCGAAGTGTGAGGGTTAAGATTGTTCACAGCCACATAACGCTATGTTAAAATATAAATGCCATTAATCAATTGTTTTCAAACATCACATACATCCACGCCTTACAAGAAAATAAATAAACAAAAATAGAATCCAAATGTTCATTTAAGTCTAGGTCCATATCCTAAGCTTAAGCGTTTCTTCAGTCATCATTAAACTTGCACATTACCTGAAACATGTTGAAAGTAAAGTCAACTAGCAAGTTGGTGAGTTCTCATGATTTTAGAATACAATAAGTATATATCATGAGAAAGAATGTGGCAATTCTAGTCAATGGTCACAAGATAGTAAGTATATAGAACATGCATAGTTACAATCAACCTTGACTGAATAATATGAATAAGCATGATTAGCTAAGTGTATTTGGTTCCCTAGTGCACAAGCATACGGCTCCTAGGAGCCGGCAATCCCTCGGCTTTAGCACCAAATAGGCTTGTCAGGCCCAAAGATCTAAGACTTCGCCAGGCTAGTTATAGTTAATGATTGCACACGTATGCCACATCTCATATACAACTTAACATATTCAATAACCACGACTATGTAAAGAATTGTACGTGCGTAATAAGTATCAAAGCGTGTATGAGTATGTTTGTATAACCAACATGTTTCACCCCGAAAGGTGTAAAATATATGTAAAATGGGGCATAAGAACTCACATGATAATAAGAAGGCTTGAAAGTGAAATATGAATAACCACGAATAAGGTTTCCAACACAATGTCACAAGGCACCTAAATAAGAATAAGGTAACGCGTTATAATCGGTTTGATGATTAATTATTTTGTTTTAAGGTTCTTAATTATGGATTGATTAGAGGTTGACATCTATTTATTTCGTGTTATTAATGTGAATCGGGTTAATGGAACGAAATGATAATTCGATTTATTGCGCGAAAGAGAAAGGCTAATATAAATAAGAAAACTAATCGCACGTTAAACCGATTTATGAAGGTTGTATTGAGTGTAATAAGTCAAGAAATAAATAAATAAATAAATATATATATATATATATATATATATATATATATATATATATATATGTATACTTGCTTTGATATGTTTATATAAATATAAGTATATATGTATAAGTAATTAATCACTCTAATTGCTTGACAATATATCTACATATACATATATATATACATATATATATATATATATATATATATTTTGAAGATATTTTACGCAAGTATTATCTTTACGCAAGTATTATCTTTACACAATAACATTATAATTTTAGAATAAGGAAAAAAAACCACCATGAATTTTATATTCAAACATATTTATAAACCTTTGATAAAAAAAATAAATAAATAAATTCTGAACTTATAAAATAATTTTAGAAATTTTCAGAATTAAAAATTTAAGCAAAAGAATAATTAATAATAAAGAAAATAAAACAGAAAAGAAAAAAAAATAAAAGAAAAAAGGGGGGTTGCCCGGGGTCAAACCCGGGACCTCCCTTAGGAGTTGAGGTGCGGGAACCAGTGAACCAGGGCCGTGGCCTTGGTTCACTTTGGTTTGTTTTAAATTTAAACAGAGCAGCCTCGTTTCCCCAAATCCGATGAACCCTAGGTTCATCTGATCCAAAATCGACCCTCGATTCGATGTTAATCACTCGAATCATCATGGGGCTTTTGATCCTTGGACCAAATCGAGCAGATAACAGATTTTAATTACCTGTTTAAGTGAGATTTTGAGGGATTCCGAGTTCGGTTTGCTTCGAAGGTTTCAGAATTTGGGGGTTTATGACTTGGTGAATCTTCTGTGCAATTGAGTGTTCAGAGAGTTGAGGAACTTCAAAACGAATCCGAAACCTTCAATATATAGTTTCAATTACACGGTTTTGAGCTCAACATTCTCCGTTTGAATCCGCGTTTGAAAAATTACCATAGTTAATATATTCGCGCTGTTAATTGGCAATTCTAATTGGTTACTGATTGGTAAAGCCGCGTACTATGATTCAGGGTGATTAATTTGATTGAATTGCAGTTTTAGGCAAGATTTGATTGCGGTGATTGACTCGGTTGGTTCGAGGTTTGATTTGGAAAGGTTAGACGCGTGATAACACAAATTGAATTGGGGTTCGGGTTCGAATCATGGGGCCGAGGGGTTTGGGCAGTTTGATTGGGTCAAAAATGCTTTTAAAATGATGATTTGTACCTCGCCGGAGCTCGCCGGAGCTTGCCGGCGCCGTTGCCGGAAAAGCGGGGAACCAGATTGGAGTTTGGGCAATTTACACAACTGGTCCCTCCACTTTGTGTTTCATAACATTATGCTTAAAATCTTAATTTAATGTTTCATAATTTGCATTCAGACCCCCTCAACTTTTTAAACCTTAATTATTCAAGTTTTATTATTATTATTATTATTATTATTATTATTATTATTATTATTATTATTATTATTATTATTATTATATTATTATTATTATTATTATTATTATTATTATTATTATTATTTGTATTTATTATTGCCATCATTATTATTATAGTTGTAATTGTTACTTTTAAAGTTATTATTATCATTATTATTATTTTGTTATTAAAATTATTATTATTATTATTATTGATCTCATCATTACTATTATTATTATTAAAGAATTAAACTTTACAAACGAGGCCACGCACAAATATAAATAAATAATGACGGCAAAATACAGGATGTTACAATCAGAGTGAAATACATTGAAATTATTTACTTTGTGTTTGTCTTCGTTCTTGATCTCTTTTTTCTTGTTCTCTTTTTTCTTGTTCAATCTATTATCCGTTTTTGATTCATTATGCGTTTCACTCATGAAATCTTACATATGTAAAATTGGACAACTTGAGATGATGGATGAGATTTTAACTGAAAAGTGTAACATTTGTCCAATTTGAAAAAAAAAACCCATACCCGTTGGGCCAATTTTGTAAATCAAACACATTATTTATACTATTTTATTCATTTAGTGATTCAAAAGAATAAATATATTATTTTACTAATTTTAAGAATTATATTATTTGATTTTTATTAATAATATCATTTAATTAATTTATAATAGTTTTTAATTTATAAAATAAAATTTTATAAAATTATAAGGTTTATATGTCATTTATGAGTTTTAACTAGTAAATTTAAATAAATAATTAAATCATAAAGTTTTTATTAGATTTGTAAAAATTTATGAAGTTTTATATATAATTTGAATTATTATATAAATTATGATTTCAAAATTTAGGGTTTAATTTATAAATCTTAAAACTTGAATTAAAAGACTGTTTACATAAGGTAACAAAACATAAAACAACAAGGACCAAAAGTGTAAATGTTTAAAACCGTACCACACTAATCGCGATTAAGATTCGAACCTCTAACTCCCATTAATTCGTATTACATAACCATCAGTCAAAACCAAAAGATTCATTTCTGAATTTAATATGTTTCGGCATGATTCTTGACCCAATAATCAAATTATGAATTAGTAACGCAGTAATAACCATTTGTAGATTAAAATTTTGATTTATTCCAAATGAAACAATAAATTTATCATCAATCCAAATCGAAACCCCTAAATCAAAATTTTGAACTCATTGAGTTTGAAACTATTAAATATGACGTTATATAATAGAGGGCAGATCATCTACATGATTTACTTAATCTTTTTGAAACTCTCATTCTCTCAAAACACTCCTTCATTTGATTCCTCCTCCTCATCTTCATCTCGCGGCTGCAATTTAGTCGAATGTCATCTCCATTTAGTCGAATGTTATCTCCTGATAATCCTAAACCAAAATTAATTGAGGGCTATTAATCAATAACACCTCGGAAAGCTTTTTTGCATAATCGATCAAACAAAACCATCAAAACCATATCGATTCTTGAATCATTGCATTCGTGACCTGTTCTCCTCCTATTATCATCAATTCAACTTCAATTCAGTTAATCAAACATACACTCACATTCGTATGTTCATAACTAACAAAAGCCCTAAAGTTAATTCCATTAACATTGTGGTATTTCTACTTAATTTGGATCAAAATCAAGTTAGGTTCATATGGATTTTAGAGAAACTCTAAGTTATGATTTGAAGTTTAATCTGGATTCTTGACAGATATTAAGATTAACCTAACAAGTAACTCACATCACTTTTGACCTTGAGGTCTCGGGTTTGAATTGGGTCTTCGCCACTTTGTTTTTTAAATAGTTTTTTTAACATTATAGAATTCAGATTATCATTATATTACTAAATTAATATAAAATTATTTGTTAACTAAAACCAAAAGATGTAATTTTTAAATTTAATTGTCTTTTAAAAATATAAATGTTATAAAAATATTTTTTAAATCATTTATCACTTTTAAATTTCATAAAAAATATTTTTAATCAAACTTAAATGATTCCAAATCAATTAAATTAATACTATGCAAATCCTTAAAATAACTAATTATTCAATTAATTACTTTGACCGAGTGATTTCATAATTATTAATTAAATTATTTATTGATTTATTTTTAAATTATTTTCACTCTTAGTACTTAACCTTTTTTTAAACAAATATTAAGATTAAATATTTAAGTAATACTTAATTAATTAATTTCACTAATGATTCATTATCATCTTCAATCTTAGCTATATAACAAATTTATTCTATTTTATTTGATCAATTTATATTAATTATAATATTTTGTTTAAACTATTTTGTTAAACCCAAATCCTAATTAAAACCCTAATTCATATCTAGTCTTTAATCATTATATTTTTTTAATCTAATACACCTTTCATTAGGTTAAAACCGTGAGAAAACCATTGGTGTCTAATCTAGTATATTATTCAAACTATATTAATATACCAAGTGAGTATTCATAGCTCATTTTTTTATGTTTTATATTTTAGGTAAATTATTTGATTTATATTCAATCATTGTTATTCTATTCAATATTCAATTCTATACATGCAATTAGCTTTAGTAAACCCGTGTATTACTACACGGATTGAATAAATAAAATATTAATATAATAAATCTATTAGTTACAAAATGATATGATATGACTAAAATTATGTATGAGAAAAAAATAAATAATAAAACTATGATATCAACTTTTTAAAATTTTATTTTTAATTTTTTAAAAAAATAAACATATGTTCTAAAACAACCATATAAAAATGTCAATTTTAAAAATTTTCTTATTACAACTTCAAATTTTAATTATTTTTTGTTTTTAAAAAAATGACTTTCTTAAAAAATCAATTTGTTTAGAAATAACCTTAATAAATAGATTCATTTTTTAATTTGTAAATATTAAAAAGTATTAAAATAATATTGTTAATAATTAAGGTAAATATTTAATAGGATAAAGAGACGGGAAAATTTTGATGAGAATGATTGTGGTGCTGACACGTGACACTCCATTTACCCTTTTATTAGAATAAGAAGATGCTATTAATTGTAATTATGTGTGCATATTTAGATAAAATATATGAGAACACAATTATTAAATTATACAACCACGTTAACAATGATAAATCTATTGGTTTGACAAACTCACACCATTTTTAAGTCGCATGGTGATTGGAACCAAAATCATTCATTCTATAAGGCTTCGTCTGCAGATCAAGTCAATTTAGTAATTTGGTTTGATTTTGTTAGTTTGTCTCTTATGTTACACTATTGCATTATAAGTCTTGATATTGGCATATAAATTGAATATTTTTAATTTATATAATCAATCTATATATGTATTCAAACTTGTGATTACTCACTTACTAATTCTCTAGTTGACCCATTACTTTTTCACATTATTTCAAGAATACTGATTAGTGGAATTTTTCAAGCTTATTTAGGAGTTGGACCTAGTTTAATAAAAGGCTTTTGTTATATTCAATTAGGTTATTGTTTAATGCTAATGTATATTTGATTAGTATCATTCAATGAAAATGACACTTAATATTATTTCAACTTATTTAACTTCATTTGTTTTAAAATTTTGATTCACATTCGTCCACCTCTATGATTACGTTGTCGAGCGGGGTGTAAAAGAAAAAACTAAAGACATGAAAATAAATAATTTACGTATATGTAAAAGCGAAGGATTTACTTATGTGTAAATAGTTGATTTACACATAAATAAAACATTAATTTTAGATATATGTAAAAAGAGCAACTCAAAGCATGTATTTTAAAAAGTGGAAAATTAGGTAAATAGATGCTTACTTTGAAATATTAATGATCAATATGAGTATTTGTATATGTGTAAGCGGACGTTCAATTTTGAAAATTAAATAGTTAGTTTTAAGATTTACACATACGTATAACAATTAGATATATGTAAATAGATGTTACTTAAGAAATAAATTCTTAAGTAGTTTGAGAAATAGCCTATCATATTTATTTTTTAGTTTGGTTCTTAACATGTGTGTAAATATATATAAAATGGAGAGAGGAGATCAAATGTATGATTATTTAATTAGCTAGTTAATTAAAAAGAGAAATACTTTATTGATTACAATTATACTTTTTTCATTTATTTTTATTTTAAAGATTAAAAAATAATGAGTGGTGTAAATTAGTTATTTAAGTTCTCATAAAAAATAAAGTTCTACATAAAACCTAATCTCACACACACACACACACATATATATATATGTGTGTGTGTGTATATATGTATATATATGTATATATATGTATATGTATATATATATGTATATATATATGTATATATATACACATACATATACATATATACATATATGTATATATATATATATATATATATATATATGTATATGTATATGTATATGTATATGTATATGTATATGTATATAAATATACCACTCAAACCCCATTACGTACTATAAGTTAATTATGTATTTTCATATTTTCTAATTAAATAATTAATTATATTGATACAAACATTATTTTTTCTACTTTTTGTTGATTTAATGTACTAGCTTTTTCCATTTTCTCTTTTTACCTTTTGTATTAATATCCATGCTATTAAACCTTATATTTGGACATGGTAATTTTTTTTTACCTTGATCAAATATTACCTTATTTTTTACTACTAATTTAAACAAGCCAATTTTGTAACTAATGTAATTTAAGATATGTAATGTAATGTAGTTGTTACATTAACTAATAACTAGCGTAAAACCGCGCGATGTTACGGTGATGATCATTTTTTTGTTCTCACCCCGGTCCAGCTTCCTTGGAAACTCTTGGGACGAGCCCTACATTTGTTGGATTTCTTAAAAGTGTAAATATGAAAAGACTAAATGGTTGTTTAACAATTTAAGCTTGGCTGTTTACTTGTTTAACAATGATTGAGCCATTGAGTTAGCGTTGCCTATAGATGAAATAACATGTAAAAACAACTTTTATTCTAAAAACAAACACCAATACTCCATCAGGCTAACAAATCAGAATCCTAAGAACAAACTAAAATCATGTTGATCGAGACAAATATCTTGCATAAAACATTTATTCGAACTAAAATCCCAAACCAAAAATCAAAATGCACCACCAGCCATTAACACCTGAAATTAGAAAACATAAAGCTTATAAGAATTTAATAAAAACATAACGTAAAGAAACAAGTAGATTGATATAATATAGTATGTCTAAGTAGATATATTAAAAGACCAAAAAACTTTAATTGAATATAACAAAATTGTTAAATCAAGCTCAAATAGGTCTATATTTATTGTATAGGCTCAAATAGGTCTATTTTAATCATTAATTTGGAATAAACTCTTGTACATATTTCTTCTTGTATGTAATGAATATATAGGTTAACCCTAATGTATGTTGATTTATGTGTGCTTGCATGAATAACAATATACTTAGTCAATTTTGTAAATTGACCAAGTGTAAGAACTATCTATAGATGAACACTTTCTACTTCCGTAGATGTTCTGTTTCAATAACAAAGGATTTGTGCATTCGAGGATTTTCTACGGAAGAACATTTTGTTGTTGATGAAGTTAAGAGACACCTACGGAAGACCAAATTCCTGTGGAAAACTAAGAATTCTATTGAAGAACAAAAGTTATACGAAAGACCAAGTCCTTTGGAAAACCAAAACACTTGCATGTACTTGTCCAAGTACATCAAGTCAACAAGTGAAACACTAAAGTGACGTCATAAAGTTAACTTCTGCGGATAACTTCACTTAGTCAGAGAATGTCACATCATAACATTCTCTGAGTAATTTTCTTACCACGAATAGAAAGTTACTGTTACCATAATAGTAAGTCTCTGGGCCTATAAATACAAGGCATAGGTGCTTATTTTTAGGTATCCTTTTATCCATTCTTGAACATCATAACAACCCAAGCAATCCTAACAGCAACCACAACAAATACATGAAATATGATTAGAACCCTAGCAATCAACATACAACAATCATTATTTGTTCAGTTGTAATCAGTAATCAATGATATGAACAACTTTTGAATCAAACGTGCTTGTGTGGGAGTTCATGGACACATTTTGATGTGTTATTTTGAACTCTTAGGAAAGACCAAATGACAACACTTGTGATGGCAAACAAGTATAGTCAACTTAGTGTTTATGGTTATGCACTTGTGATTGAATAGTTGTGCTTGTGTGGTTGTTTATTTATGTTAGTTGTTTGATATATGGATATGCATAACAAACTAATTAATAAACATAACAAGCTAAAATAAAATGGTTCTTTATCATTAAGTGGTTAATAAAAGGTTAATTAAAAGGATTAATGATTTCAAATAAAAAAGGTTTTATTAAAAAGAACCATAGGGTACCATGTGTTTGAAAGCATGCAAAATACAAGGTACATAGAGTTTTCTAAACTAGAATTATGAAAACTAAAAATTTCTTTTGAAAACAAGTTTAATACCATCATTTTGCATAACACTTGAGTCACTTGGAAACTCTTAATGGGATAAAGATCACCTAACCATTTTGAGGGAACTTGTGATTTGAGGTGGGAATACCATATTTTTAGGATAAAGGTCACCTAACCACTTGTATTGGTAAACTCACATGTGTGTGTAAGTAGAGTAACTTGATTTGCAAACCATGTTAAATGGATCACTTAAAATATGGTTTACAAAGGGTGTTGATGGGATAAACATGTCGACTATACATATGATGTTTAAGTCGATCCCATACCTCTAGAAGTTGCAAAGGGTTGTAATTGTCAAATGTTGAATATTTTGTTATTTAAATAATAGGATAAAGGTTACCTAACCATTATTTAAAAGTAAAGTTGGATTCTTGAATTTTAAATTGTGTATGACACATAAAAGGGTATTAATAATTAAAATATAATAATATCGAAAATACTAAAATTAAACTTTGTTAAATTTTATATATGGCCACCAACAACAATGACAATGATATCCCTTCTACTCATACCCTATCACTAAGAACCATTCTCTAAAAGGAGCGTCTAAATCATAACAACTTTTTGATTAGTTTCAAAACTTGAAAATTGTTCTCAAGCAAGAGAAACGATCATATATTTTAGACGATCTGATTCCCGATGAACCCAATAAGGAAGATGATGAGGCCTACAATGATTGGGTGAAATACACCGAGTATTCGGTCCAAGTGTCTTGCCTCATGTTGGCAAGTATAACTCCGGATCTCCAAATGGAGCACGAACATCACAGAGCATACGACATGATTAGCCGGTTGAAGGAAACGTTCCAACAACAAGCAAGGGTAGAGTACTTCGAAATAATGCGAGCACTCCATGCATGTCGTATAATCGCTCTCATCTATGTACTTAAGATGAAGAGCCATATAGACCGCCTCTAAAGGCTAATTGTCCCGTCTCAAAAGAGTTGGCTACGGATTTTGTAACATCTGCTATTTTTCAAGTTAAAATCCAATCTTTAAGTTCTACTATAAAATTATAATAATAATTACAATAGACCAAACACATTAAAATTTGCATTTTATATTATGAATTATACATTTGATAATTTCTGTTTGTAATAATTATGATTTATAAACAATTCTTTTCATAAAGATATAAAGTTTATTAATCATCTTACCATAATAACTAAATGAACAAAATATTATTAAACTTTATAAAGTTATAAAATTAATTTTAATAAACTTATAAAGCTCTATTGGTAATCGTGAATTGAAAAAAATAATCAACTTAAAATTACAAACTATATAAAAGTTTGTAAAGTCTAATAAATAATTAAGTTGGTTTGTTATTAAAATTTGTTTTTATAAGTAAAGGGATTAAATTTTAGATTTTAAAACTTAAATTAAAAGGTTTTAGATAAAATATTAACATGGTAAAAATGAGGGACCAAATGAGTAATTTGTTTAAAATCAACCCAAACCATCCCCCACCCCTCGTCGGCCCTATCTTTCTCCGGCCAACCTCCGGCGCTACTCTGGTGACCTTCCAATCTTAAAACGCTCGATTAAAAACGCAATTGAACCACTCTTAAATGTTTGTGCATCGGTTTCGAAACAAACACCCTAATCAATTTGGATTAAACGCTCTTTAACCCTGCTCACTTGAAACCGAAACTTCAAATTGAAGTAGCTACTTGATCGTTATAAGCAAACTAAATAGGAGCTATAGAATGATGTTACAACCTTCGGCTTAACTTACTTAACTGTCTGTAACATCAAATTTCTTTCGAATTACACATTCACCATAAACGAACATCATCCTCGTTCTCGAACCTGTAACATAGTCGAACACCACCTTCCAAACATCATATCTTTTAATTGACCGAGGGTTATTAATCTTAAACCTCTGTGGAATCTACGAGTGTCATCAATTGAAACTAATCGTCTGCAAATCTTCGAACTCAAGCTCAAACCGACCGAGACTTGTTCTTCGACCATTTACTTTGATTCGTTCTTAATCAAGTAAGTTAATCACATACTTACACTCGTAATCACATGGGGGATCAAAGCCCCATGTTTGATTAGTTTAACAATATCAATTTGCTCTTTAATTGGAATCAAATCGATTCTAGGGTTCTTAAGTGGATTTGGGGATTCTTGCAGTTAATATTTTTAAACATTTCAAAGAAGCTTTTAAATAGATATGGGCTCTAGCCCAACCGGTAACCAACTCACCCTTGAGTGCAAGAGGTCACGGGTTTGAACCCGGCCTCCAACATTTATTTTGTTTATTTATTTTTGGTCATTTTTATAAATTTTTAAAATTCAAGAATATATACTAATATATTATTTAATCAAAGTAAAACTTATTGTGATAATTAAACTTTCCAGAAATTTTTAAATTAATTTTAAAGATAGTAAAAATTTATGATTCTAAATTTAGTTTTTTTAGAATAACAAAATTTATAAAGTATTAATAATTCTTTTATGTAATTTAAATGTTAAAAATCTAGTATGGTCCAAATTTAAATTATTTCAAAACATTAGGAGTTCACATGTTAAATAACTCGTTATTCAAATAATTATTAAATAATTATTTAAATAGTTAATTATTATCTAACCATTTAACCAAGTTATATCATATCAATAAATTTATTTTATAACTTTTATTTAAACTTTTAAAACTAAAAAAACAATATAATTTTCTATTATTCTTTATTCCTATTTTAAGGCTTTGGATATTGTAATACTTTTATATAAAATCATTTAAAAGGTTTAAAAACTTAATAAAATGATTTAAATAATTATACAAATCATTCAAATAGTTATTCAATTATCTTTATCAAATTTGAAATAATTAATTATTAAATTAATTATTTCTTTTCACACTATGTATTTACTCTTTATTAAATTAATAAATTCAATCATTAAATCTTTCATTATCATTCTTGGTATTAAATATTTATATTTTTATTTAAACCAAAATGTAAACGATTGTATTATTATATTTTTTTATTAAATATAATTATTAAAACCCCTAAATTCCAATCGAAACCCTAATTTATATTCGGTCGTTAATCTTATGTTTATTCTAATCCTAAGACACCAAATCTTAGGCTGAATCATGAAGAGATCGTTGGAGCCTCGTTTAATCTCTTATTATCATTCTTATACTTATTTTTCATGTGAGTTCTCCATGCCCCTTTTTACTTTATTTCACACCTTTTGGGGTGAAACATGTTAACTTTATTACCTTACACTTGTAAACATCTTAATACTTGTAAATGCACATGCAATCATATTTACCTTTTTGTCATGGTTATTTATGTTATTGTAAGTCTTATATGAGATACATATTTGTTTACAATAATTAACTATTACTAGCCTGGCGACGTCTTAGATCTTTGGGCCTGACAAGCCTATTTGGTGCTAAAACCGATGTATTGCCGGCTCCTGATGACGTATGCTTATTCATTATGGGAACCAAGTACACTTAGCCAATCTTATATACTTGTAATCAAGTCGAGGTTGGTTGTAACTGTATGTGTTCTATAAGCTTGCTAACTCATAACCATTGACATGAATGCTACTTGTAACCCTTTTTTTACATATATATATATATATATATATATATATATATATATATATATAATATATATATATATATATATATGTATGTATGTATGTATGTAAGCGTGTGTCAAACCATGGGAACTCACCAACTTTATAGTTGATCGTTTATTTTTAACATGTTTCAGGTTTCTCCTTGAAGATCTTCTTATGCTCATATAGGACTTGGACCTAGACTAATCGAAAGACTTATGTATTTGGTTGTATCTTGATGTTATGTTATTATCTTATTTTTCTTGTAATGTTAATGAAAAATGATATTTAATAATATTTTAACTTAATTAGTTCCATGTGCTATGAGCAATCGTCTCCCATTCGTCCACCCCGATGATTCCGCTGTCGGTTGGGGTGTGACAGATTTGATCCTCAACTATTTGACAAAAAGGTTTGATAACTTTGTTATGAATTAAACATGAATGGTTGGGACAAGAACATAAGTGAGCTTCACTATATGCTCAAAACAGCCGATGCGGCCATGGGTAAAAGGGTTTTACCCGTTCTCACCATCAATGAAGGTTAGGAAAAGAAGAGGCCTCACCCTACATCCAAGGCAAGTATTACCAAGGGTAAAGGGTGCGTTGGGGGAAGGGAAGAGAGTGGTAAAATTGCCACCACCAAAACTAGCGAAGAAAGGCAAAAGGTTGCTTCAGATAACCCATGCTTTAAGTGTGGGGAGATAGGACATTGGGCAAGAAATTGTCCTATTCATCTTAAATAGTTGAAAGCTAAGAGGGATGTCGGGCAAACCTCAGGTACAATTTTCATGATTTATATTGATCTTAATCTAATATCCTCTAACACATGGGTTTTGGATACCAAATGTAGATATTATATTTGCAATTTGTTACAAGGGTTCAAAAGAAGTTAGGACTTCGAGAAAGGGGATATTAGCCTCTACATGGAGAATGGTGTAAAACATCAAGTTGAAGTCGGAGAGGACTACATCTTGAACCTTCCAAATAGTTTGGAAGCAATTTTGAATAATGTTTTGTATGCTCCTAGTTTGACTAGGAACATTATGACTAAGACACCTTTATTGGTAATCCCGAAAGGTCAAAAGATTTATTACGTATCATACATTCGCACCATGCAGCTTTGAGATACCTAATGACTAAGAAGGATGCTAAGCCAAGACTTATCAAATGGGTACTCCTACTTCATGAATTCAACTTGGAAATCAAAGACAAAATGGAAAGGAAAATCTTGTGGCAGATCACCTAAGCATGATCATAAATGTAACGCTCGAATATTATTATTTTGATGCCGGTGAAGAAAGAAAAGAAAATAAAGTTCAAAGTTGAGGGACCAAACTCGCCAACGAAGAAAAGTTGGGAAATGTGGTGATATTAGTAGGGAGAGGGCAGCCCACTCTCCCCACACACCCCACATTTCAGACTTCATAAAGAGAAGAAGAGAGAGAAAGAAGAGAAAAAGAGGAAAAGTGCCGATTCGGGTTGGTTCGGGTCGCCAAAATCGTCGTGTAGCAAGCCAAATCGAAGCCCTTGTCGTTGTGCTCGTTTGTGTGAGTTTTAGAACCCCACTTTTACTTGTTTTCAAACGATTTTGGGGCTGGAAAACATCTGAAATCGGTTTTTTGAGTGTGTGTATGTTGACCCGTTTGTGTATGTGTATGTATGATGCGTTTGTGGCTTGATTGTGAGCTTGTGTGTGCTTGAATGGTGTCGTGGTATGTATCCCTAAGGTTTAGGATGGTCGATTGGGCTTAAAATGGGTTTAGATGAGTTTAGAGGCCGAAAACCCTCGGCTATAGTCGGGATGAACTGCATTCTGCATCAGCTAGGGCTAGGCGACCGACTGGAGGTCGAATGGAGGCCATACGGCCGATTAGGGTGCGATTGGGGTCCATTCGCACGATTAGGGTCCATTCGCACGATTAGGGTCCATTCGCATGATTGAAGGTCCATTCGCACGATTGAAAGACCAATCGCATGGGAGTCATGTGATTGAAGGTCCAGTCGCATAAGTGCTCATCCGCATTACTCTCATTCGTACGAGGTCCATCTGCATAGTCCATTCGCACGATTGGGTACTCATTCGCATGATGTTCAGTCGCATGGAGGCCATGCGACTGAAGGGTGTCCATACGCCCGAATAGGGCTGTTGCACCCGTGGGAAGCGTAGTTTGACTTCTGACTTTCGGGAGAAAGGGCAGATGTAAGTTTTGACGTAAAGGTTTTCATAAGAGCATGTAAGATGACGATTGAGGCCTTAGAGAACATGTTGGGCATGATGATGATGATGTTGCATGTTTAGGCTTGTTACATATGTATGATGTTGCCCTGTATGATGATGATGATTGCGTATGATATGCTCCTTATTATGATGTATGTTATCCTTCTGGTGGCTTTACGTGTCATGTTAATGAATGAATGAAGTATTATGTAACGTAAAGTGAAAGATAATGAAAGGGGAACATAAAGTAAGAATGCATGCATTATTGAATGATGAACGAACGAAGGAAGGCTTGCAAGCACATAAATGAGGTGAGCAACCCTGTTGTTGCAACAGACTCGGATGGTATGCAATCCTTGAGATTGCTATGAGGTGAGCACCCCTATGGTTGCAACAGACTCGGACAGGGCGTTATTGTGAAGTTGCCATGAGGTGAGAAACCCTATGGTTGCAAGAGACTCGGAAAGCATGCTATCGTTGAAATTGGCAATTGGGGTGAGCAACTATATGGTTGCAACAGACTCGGATAACGCGAAGTCGTTGGGATTGTTAATGAGGTGAGCGACCCTATTGTCGCAACAGACTCGAAGGAACGAAAGTATAAATGAACGAAAGATTATGTATGAAAGAACGAAGTATGAATGAACATAAATGAATTAGCGGAATAATGTACAGAACAGGATCTTGGTTATTCGACCTCAGTAATCGTGGCTGAGTGCCACGAAGAGGGTAAAGTCTGACCGGATCTAGATAGAGAAGTGAACGATAATGTAACACGTTGAATGAGCAAAGTTAATGAACGGAATGATGAAGATAATACTGATATTATCTGTATGTATGTATAATGTATGATCGCGAACGAATGTAAAGTAAAGTATGTTTTATTTATAAAACTAGAACTCACTCAGCAATGCTAACTTTGATGTGTTTCCAGTTGGCAGGTAATGATTGCTGAGGATGGCATGGGCGACTACTCAGCTCTTTTGGGATGGCATTCTTTTGATTAATGTTTTTGCATTGTAATGCGAACAAGCTATTTTGTAATGAATGTTGTATTAATTTGCAAAAGCATTTACATGGAAATGAAAGATTGTTTTAGTTTTCCACTGCGATTTTATGAAATACAAATATAATTATATGTTTTATGTGTGATGAGAACCCAACTGTAAGCGTTCCGGAACGGGGCCTTACAATAAACAATGAGGAACCAATACCTTTAAATGACTCATTCCCTGATGAACATCTATTTGCTACTCAAATCACCACTCCTTGGTATGCCAATATTGTAAACTACAAAATGGCAAATACTTTTCCCTTCGACCTTTCTCGTGCGCAAAAAGATAAGATAAAAAGAGAAGCAAGAAGATATGTATGGGATGAACCATACCTTTAGAAGTATTGCGCCGATCAAGTTATAAGAAGATGCGTCGACATGAGTAAGGTACCTTCCATTCTAGAATTTTGTCACTCACAAGCTTGTGGTGGGCATTTTGGCCCAAAACGGATAGCACACAAGGTACTCAATTCAGGTTTTTGTTGGCCAAGCATATTTCTTGATTCATTACGTTTTGAAAATCTTATGAACGATGCTAGAAAACAGGTAATTTGAAAACTAAAAGTCAAATGCCCCTCACACCCATTAATGTATGTGAAATCTTTTATGTATGGGGCATTGATTTTATGGGTCCCTTTCCATCTTCGTTTGGTAATGTCTATATATTACTAGCTGTGGATTATGTCTCTAATTGGGTAGAGGCAAAGGCCACAAGGACTAAAGGACTAATGATGCTAAAGTTATTTCAAGTTTTATTAAAGCTAAAAACTTTAGTAGGTTTGGCGTGCCAAGGGCATTCATAAGCGACAGAGGATCACACTTCTACAACAAGACGATCGAAGCACTTTTCAAGAAATATGGCGTTACACATCGTGTGTCAACGGCTTACCATCCACAAACAAATAGTCAAGCCGAGATTTCTAATCGAGAGATAAAGTCGATACTTGAGAAGACGTTTAACCCAAATCGTAAAGATTGGAGCTTGTGTATGGATGATGCATTATGGGCATATCGCACAGCCTATAAAACACCCATAGGTATGTCACCTTTTCGTCTCGTATATGGAAAGGCTTGTCATCTTCCAGTTGAATTAGAGCACAAAGCTTTTTGGGCCATTAAGCAATTCAACATGGCGATCGATGAAACCGGGGTTTACCGTAAGCTACAAATTCAAGAGTTGGAAGAAATTCGTAATGATGCTTTTGAGAACTCTCGAATTTACAAAGACAAAACCAAAGCATATCATGATAAGGTGAACTTGCGAAAATCTTTTAACGTAGGTCAAAAGGTTTTGGTATTCTCATCAAAACTCAAGTTATTTCCTAGAAAATTACGGTCCCGTTGGGTCGGGCCGTTTGTGATTACTAATGTTTTTGCTCATGGTGCAGTGGAAATTACAAGTGAGAAAACAGAAAAACTTTCGAAGTGAATGGGCATAGGTTAAACATGTTTTATGAAGGATTACAAAAAGAAAAATGTGACTTGATGGTATTGGAGAATCCAAACTACGAGCATTAAAAAGAATTATGTCTAGCAAAGACGTTAAAGAAAGGCGTTACGCGGGAGGCAACCCGTATTTTGTTTTTTTTTTCTATTTTTTTCTTTCTTTATAAAAAAACAAAACAAAAGCAAAAAAAAAAGTGGGGAGGGGGTGTTGTCAAACATTGTCAAAGATACGCTAAAAACGACCACGTAAAAATATTAGACAAAATTTTAAAGCAGACGCGTTAGGATTTTGTTTAACATAGAAATTTCAGAATGTCAAAACGGTCGTGTTAGATTTAACACGACCGTGTCGATCTGCTGATTGATTTAAACAAGAAAATATGGGGGAAGGGGAAATCTCTTTTAAGAGCCCTAAATCTATCCCTCTCACTCACCCCCCACGACCACCACCATTCTCTTCCCCCACGATCACCATCGTTTCCTCCCACGACCACCACCGTTCTCAACCCACCGCCATCCATCACCTCAGTAATTTCCATCCAATTCTCTACCTCAAGCCTCGAGGACGACGCTGAATTCAAAGCTTGGGGAGAGTTAATTTTATTATTTATTTATTTTTTTCATCTTATTTATCATTCAATTACATATTACATATTGCATCTAAGGTTGTATCATAGTTATGGTAGTTTTAGAAACTGCATTTAGGACTGTATTGTATATAGTTAATCATAGTATTCGGTATGCATTAAAAAACAAAAGGGGGGGGGGTAACACCTTCGTAGCCTCGGGAAAGATTTTGATAATAACATGAAAAATGATATTACCCTTATTATGCTAATCGTAGGTTGCGTGTACAAATAGCTTGATAGTAATAAATAGATAAATGTGTTCCGTTATGCTGGTGCCCTTTGTTCTTGGTTTACAAAGATAAAACACCTAATAACATGTGTGCCTAATGCTGATCTGATCACATAAGAAAACTAAGACCTAGCAAAAATAGGTTGAGAGCCAAGTCCAAATGAAAAAAAAAAATAAAAAAATAATAAATAATAAAAAATAAGAGAGAAAGAAATTAGTGATGTGACATATAAGCCGTAATAATGGCAAATAAAAAAATCATTTGTGATCTCATGTGGTGAAAAATTGATCACTTGCTCTCTATAGTCCTTGAGGTTAGGAAGGTTTCCACTGTGTGAAGAAAGACGTTGGCACACTTAAATGACTAACTTAACACGGCGTAATTGATATGAAACGATAAATCCGGAACTTAAAGGTTAGATGATCATAACTTGCAAATGGGGCACATTTGTTTATAAAAATCTTAAAATCCAATTTGTCCACGACAACTGAAAATTAGCATAATAAGATGATTTCATGCTCATACTTTTTACGCGGGACTAAGATTAGTATTGCCAATATCCTAATTATATAATTATTTGTTCTCTTTTTACTTCTCAGTTTATTTCTAGTCTTGACTTCTTGAGGACAAGAAAATGTTAAGCTTGAGGAGATTTGTTTGTTATATTTTTAAACATAAATTATAGTAATTTTAGGTTGCATTTCCGCATATATTTTGCATTAATTGCATGCATCTTTTATTTTAATTATATAGTAGTAGTTTTTTGTAGGATGGAATCTACTTTTGTATATTTTTTATTTTTGTAGGATAATTAAATGACTGGAAAAAGAATAATAAAAATTAAAACTTTAAAACTAAAAAAAGAAGAGTTGGTTAAAAAAAGAGGAAAAACTCAAAAAAGATAAAAGAGGAGGGGGGAGTCATCGAGGAGACAAGGAGAAAAAGAAAAGAGAAATCCTGGGAGCAATTTCGGTGGGAGCTTTTTTGGCGGAAGACAAGGAGGAATCTTTGTGAATTCCTAGAGTGATTGGGAGCCATTTAAATTATTTGGAGATTTTGATTAGTAAGATTTTAATTACTTTATTTCAATTTTGATTAACCTAGCTAGGACATTCTTAGTTTTAATATTAAGGTTTTTTTTTTTAATTTTGGTTTGAACTTATGTGAAATGTTTATGATATATTTTTATTTTAATAGTTTGTTTATTGATTTTTGATCTTAAACCTGGATCTAATCCGGTATATATTAGATTGTTAATAAACCTGATTAACTTTTAATTTTTCTAATAAAGTTTTTCAAGATTTAAAACCCTAATCAAGTTTTGATTTTTGATATAAGGAAAAAGTTACAGTTTGAGTTTGTCTATGAATTCATTCCCATTATAGAATCACACAATTTAGTCACGCATACCGAACAGCGTGTGTGTTTAATTATAATCGATACTTTTATCGTTACAACCCGCACGCTAAGAGCCGAACGACGTGAGCTTAGAGTAGCGGGTTGGCTCCAATCAAAGAACTGCGATTGATTGGACATTAGATAGAGGGAATATCCGAACGACGTGATGTCTAGTATCGATACAAATTATTAATTGAAAATCATCATTGCACCGTAAGCGTTAATGATCGTATGCCAAATTAAAATCAAGAAATTACCTTAGTGTTGGAATCAATCTTCATATTTGAATTTACTTCACCATTTTATTAACATTTTTATTAATACCTTTTGCAAAATAAAAAAAATACAAAAATATGTCAATTTTCTTTTTTTTTTGCAGAACCTTAACACGGCCGTGTGGAATTTTCTTTACAGTTTTGACACGGCCGTGTCGGGTCACTGGAATTTTTTTTACTTTTTGCAAATTACTTTAAGTTTTAGCTTGTAGTTAAACCCCCCACCTTCCTTAGTCCATAACCAATTAAAAGTATCAAGTATTAAAATATTTTTAGAAGAAAATAACTGACACGTATCCCTAAGGACACGAACCTTACCTCCGCTCATATTATTTTTAGTGAGTGTATGGTAGGTTTACATTTTTATTATTTATTAGCTGTATTTGACACCCAACAATATCCAACACTTTAAACCTAAAATATGAGGTGATCGGTCTATATAGTCTTGCTTGTTGATGTAAAAGAATCTTAAATTTATATATATTCCTTTTAATGAATTCCAAACTCTATAATATGTCAGATGATGCAACGAGACACTACTCTCTAAGAATGAATGCACATGGAAAGTAGGCTTGATGATAAAAATAAGAATGAATAGAAAAAATGTAATTATTTACTGCTTCACATTTCCACTATTCATTCATTAATAAACTTCAAATATATATAGATACAAGCAACGTAAATAACTCCTACTTACTTGCAACTACACCACAACTTGACTCCTATTGGTTGAGGCTCGGGTTGTATACACACAAACACACACTCTGGAAAAGTTGTTGTATTACTCTCAAACTAAATATACGATTACAGAAGGAATAATTAATGAAACCTTTAGCATGCTTATAAAAGGAAAAACAAAACAGCCTGTGGCGGATCCAACTTTTATGGTTATGGTTCGTCCGACCCTCGTGATTTTTTTAAAATTAGTAGTGTATATGTTATATTTCCGACCGACCCTCAAAAAATTTTGACAACGACCCTATTGCATTTTTTATTATCAACGACCCTAAACATATAAAATCTTAGAGTTTGACAAATATAAACCGATAAGTTATAACAAAAATAACAAATATAAACTTAATATAATATTTTGAAACATTAACCTTATCAGATTTAACCAATAAATTTATACCCAATAAGCTAATATTTTTAACCCCAAACCCAATTTTTATTGCCCAATTGTTCAATACTCATATACTCATTAAATTAAATATAACATATTTAACTCAAAAAATCTTGACAAAGCTCATAACCAAAACCCCAAAATCACAACCCTTAGGTACTTGACATTGGTAGAGTAGTGCTGGAGCACAGCCGCACGGACCACAGTCACAACCCTTGAGTCCTTTATCTTATGTAATTTTAATGACTATTAAAATATTTTTGTTTTGATAATTTGATATTTAACTTCATTTTATCTTTTAATGAGTGACCCGACCCGACCAATAACAACCCAACCCGAATCATACCGAAAGAATTTATTTTTTTACTATAGCCAATGGACTCGAAAAAAAAATAAGCCGATCCTCGTAAAAGAAATTTTGGGTCCGCCACTGAAAACAATAAAAATCCCACATGGAGCATTATTTCTACGTACATTGCATTGTTTAATAAGTCACGTTTGCCTCCACTATATTTGGGTGCCATGTCTTTCACACACCAAAAATAACATGTGATTAAATATGGTTAATTTAAATGCTACGAATCTAGCTTAATTGAACCGCTACTCGTGACCCGTTGACCCGTTAAGCTTTTGAACCGTGCGTGACCCAAGAACGAAACCTAATTAACCCAACAACTCCCACTACTAATAACTATCTAAACCATTGTTTTGACTCAATCAAAACATGTGACTAAATTACTAATCATCCTTGACTCGTGATCCGTAACTTGACCCTATTAAGATTAAGCTAACATTCACCTGTTAATATTGATCTTGGACTTACTTCTTTTCTTGCTTATCTTGCCTCATTACTTGCTTAATCTTGCTGCGTTTCTTACTATAACCAAAACCGGTCTAATTGCTTAATTCGATCTTCTCTTGTTTGCTTACTTCGAATCATCTTGCTTGCTATCTTTCTTACTTGATGCTCTTGCTCTACTCTTGCTATCTTTCTTTTCATTGCTTTCATTCTCATAAACTTACCGCCTCCCTTTAAAAACGATTTCTTCCTTGTCTCGATTCTTCCTTCCTTTCCTTGGTTGCACACAGCCCTTCCAAATTGCTTTTTGTACTCAGCAGCTTGCTATTGGCTCCACACAGGTAACTGTCTTGTCTCAAGCAGATCACTCTTCTTCTTCTCTCTATCACACAAATCATCTCCAACTAAGGGTTCACCCCCACTCAAAAACGACTCTCAAAACAGCCTCTTAACCTTTGCTCTGATACCAATTGTTGGTTTCAGCCCCGATTTCACACACTAGAAAAATAGCAATTGTTTACTGCTTAACACTTGCTCTATTCATTTATTAATAAACTTCAAATATATATAAATACAAGCAACGTAAATGGCTCCTACTTACTTGCAACTACCCCACAACTTGACTCCCACTACTAATAACTATCTAAACCATTATTTTGACTCAATCAAAACATGTGACTGAATTATTATGATCCTTGACTCGTGACCCGTAACTTGACCCTATCAAGATTAAGCTAACATTTGTATATTGTAGTATAGTTACATGACTTTTTATTAACAAGGCCTGGGTAGTTTTCTTCAAAACATGATGATTATAATCCATAATAGCAACAACTACAATAACTGCATTCAAAGTAGAACTTAGTAAATATCACAATATGCAAATTCAAGAGTTTGAATTGATCAAGGCACACCATGAAATAGATTACAATAATCCTATTAAATTACCGGGATTTAATGCTCAAATCTTACAATGCATAAGCATATAGTTGTCATAAACCTAAGGAAATAGGATAAACCGCACAATTCGAGATGCGGACATATTTCACTTACCAAAGAAGAACCGTACGTTAGTCGGATTAAATGTACTCTTGTTACTTTTGCCAAACTTGGATATGAATGTTGATGAGAATAGATCTAGGATAAGGGGGAACTGTAGAACAAAAAAAAACGAAATGGGCACGAAAGCTAGTCCACATATTGAACCGAGTACCCAAAGTTTATGATGAGAAAAGACAAGGTACAAGGTGGCACTGAAGGCTACCATCATGGCCGTTGTGGAGATCAACAAGGTGGTAAGACCAATAATGAGTCGTCGTGGCAGACGGACTAGAAAATCTTGCTCTGCAAAACGTGCAGTGAGGATTGATAAAAACACCAATAGTGCAGTAGCGGAAAAGAATAATGAGATTGCGTCTGATATTGCAAAAATAGTGAAGGCAATTTGTTTGTCGAACAAGGGATACCCGTCTCTTGATTGCTTCCACCTGGTACTGTAATGGCTGCTGCAAACACGATTGTGGTAATAAGTGCTGCAGTGATACTGCTTGATTCTGCTACGGTTTTCATCCATTGTTCTCCATCTTTCACCAAAGTCTCGTGTTCATTTGTGAAGATTATCGCTGGTGTTTCCATAAAGATGTTCTCTTTAGTAACATATGTCGGAAACACGAGCTTCTGCACTTCCTGTATAATTTAATAATTAATTGCACTACGATTTAAGTAAGATAATTAAAAGTTCTCTGATTATGGTAAATAATAATTTGTTTTGTGGGTACCTTGTACCATTGAAGCTCTCTTTGTAGCTGCAACGCTGCACCTGTTTGAAGTTTGAGTTTATTTGAAGGAGCTAATCTTGCTGCCAAATGCAACATATTATTTTTACAAGAATCTTCAGTTGTTCCGTAAACACTCTTACGCTCTCCTATGATATAGATCAGGTTGTAGGTTTTCTCTGAGCGGTATATTGTTGCTAACTGAATGATGTCATAACCATTTTTGTCTTTGCACCGAATTGCATCAGGCCATCTCCTTAAAATCTCATCAACAACTTCATAAGCATCTTGACATGCCGCCTCAAGAAATGGTTGTGTGTATAAATCACGACTCATATATGAGCGCATCTCTAAGATATTCCAGCATACTGATTCAAGAACCTTCTTTGCTCCCTCATATGCCTTCTTTTTCCGCTCGATATTCTTAATGCATGGAACTGCAAGATTGAAAAATATCAGCTAAAAAGGATCATAGAATATAATTTTATTAGGAACAGGCATGGTGTAGCAGTCATACGTACCTACTCGCGCTGCAAACTTCCACGGTAGGAAATAAAGCATAAAGAATGTGAAATATACCATTAATATGAGGAGGAGAACTAAACAATAAATACAATAAACCATCGCTATTAGAACTGCATCAAGACACAAATTTTTATCAGAAATATATCGTTACAGTTACTTCTTGACTTCAAATATATAATTAATTAGTCCTGGAGCAGTATGATGATAACTAGCTTACCACTTAAAATAACCACTAGCCCAGTGACAACAATATCTTTTAACTTGCATTTCCAGCGATAGGTATACATAAACCACATCATCTGTTTGACAAATTCAGGTATATATATGGATATATGAAACAACCATTTAGTTCTCCCGACTATCATTTCAGGTATATTGTCAAAACCTGAAAGAAAAAACCCGTAAATCTCTTAGATGCAAAACGTAATTAAAAACAAAAGTTATAGGAGACGAAACTTACTTGGATGGATGAGTGTTTCCAAAAGTCTAACCCACTTGGAAAGGTTTTAGCAATAGCCATGAGTACTTTATCATTGGACACAGCATATTCAGGATTTCTACTCATTAGCGTTGATGCGAAATCTGAAAAGATATATATTGAAAAGATTGAAAATGTATTTGGGTGATCATATGTAATCCAGATTTATATATGTTTCACTTTTAAAAAATTGAAAACATGTAGATCAGGCATCAGGCCCCTTGTCTAATGAAGAACATGAAGAAACTTTTATGTGGAAAACTCCACGGAAATCTTTTATTAACTTTAGAAAAAGAAGCCTTAACCCTATTAATAATAATACACCCTTACCAATTCTAATCCTACTCAAACATGAATAGTAATTCTAATCTAACTCAAATGAATTGGCCGACCTAATTTCATTTCTTCTGACTCAATTTAAAACAAATAAACAACCCTCAAGCTATCGAATCCCTCTAATCTTATAACACCAATTACACAATAATATCAGTCTATCATCCTCATCTTGGGTCAAGTTAGTCTGACCTTCTTTTGTTCCCACTAAGGACATTCTAACATATAGGTTTGAGTCCATTGCACTTGTAACACATGATGTGACTTTTACTTCGTGGAGTTCATTATCCTGGTCCCCGAATTGTACCCCCACTAATATCCAAATTCTTTCCGGTTTGAGCTCTCGTAACCACAATGTTCGCATGTGTACTTTCTTCTTTTCGTTTCCACCTGCTTTGGTGAATAAGAATTTACTTTCGTTCTCGGTTTGAATCTCTGTGTGCTTTGTTCTTTCTTTGTAAGCTTTGAGGTGACACACTACATCTCCAAATCCAATAGAATGTAGGTGTACTACTTGCTTGACTATGGCTACCATTTGTCTGAAAAGCCTTGGTACCTCGTTGAGGAACCTTTTAACAAGCTTTAATTCTCCCATCTCAGATCCTAGAGACAAATCTTGAGGTTGAATATTTATCTTTCTAGCAAAGTAATCTCTTGAACATGAATACATCATCTTTAGACCGTCATTAGGGTTTGAAGTCTTGCTTCTCTTGGCACCTATATATCGGGCATAAATGGCATCTCACGTCTCATTTGTTGTTGGAAGATTGTCAACTAGTAGTATCTATTGTTTGGGAATCAATCAAAAAAGTAGAGTAATGGTCATGGTGTTCTTCTTGACGTTTGCACCTACTCCTAATCCACAACACCCCAAACCCCGTGAATCTTGAAGATCGCCTTCATCCATGTAGCACATATCGTGTAGTTTGTTAAAAACAGCACTAGAAATTTTAAGGATGATGTATTATTCTTCTTAACAATAACTAGTGCTCGGTTACCCTATTGATCACCCATTTGAGGTCTTCCTTTCCTCCCACTGAAAGCGACTGTTGTACTTGGCCCTTGATCGCACTTCCTGATGTTACCGACATAAAACATGTTACAAAAGTAATTGTGGTCTTCCAAAATATTGTTGTTTTGCTTATTCTAAAAGCACTCATTGTGATAGTTTTTAAGGTAGTAGATGGGGTAATGCATCATTTTCAAGCTAAATCATACTACATGCGGTTTCCCAAGACAGAATGCTTTGATTAATATAGGCTCGAACCACGTCCTATACTGTTGGTAATCCGTGAACAAGTTACAACACCAATCCTTGTTCGTTAACCGGGCAGTACACATCGTTCAATTAAGCACCAAGTCTTTTTAGTTATTTAAAATAAGAGTCAAAAGTCGCACAAGACTTGAGGGTTAAATTATTAAACTCATGTTCGAGAGTTGTTGCTCTCATTCCCTTGTTGCTAACCAAAATAGTTTTGATGGGTTTCTAATCATCAATGGAGTTTATTCTAATTGTAATATACATATTAGGAGATCATCAAACATTATTATCTTGTAGATCCATTGTTAGACTATCGCTTCACTTTTCAACTAGCTATAACTCATAGTCCAGAATAACCTTGTCTATTACGGTGCATCTTTGATGTGGTTTGTCAACTTGTAACCTCGAGCATTTACTTAGCTGGAATAATGAGCCCAAGATGAATATGAAACTTTCATCCCATAAAGAACTCAGACTTTTCATTGGATTAAAGTCACCATGTAGGCTAGGTGGATTGTTTTAATAGGTGTTATATTTCATTACCTCTTTGTCTTTCATCATGATCAAGGAAAGATTAGATGTTGATGAAGACAAAAAACTATCATCAAAGGTTAAAGAAGATGATATGTGTCAGCTAGGGTTTAGTATTAGGCTCTAATTACCTGATATATGTCGGCTAGGGTTCAAGCAGTTGTGAACATAATAGAAAATCAGAATATAAACCCCTGGTACAATCTAATATATATAGAGCTATAGAGGTGTTGATGTTTGCACAATCCAAATATGAGATAAAAGTAAATTCAACAAGTTGTCGAAATTTTAATATAAAGGTTAATTGGTGGGAGAAAACACCTTAGCTATGATTCACTTAGTCACTATAAATATATAAATCAACAATTTTTGGATTACTACAAACCTAGATGGTGAGGGTTTTGAACAAATGTTACTAAATCAATTTACTTGGTTAACTTTTTTCTAGAATTTTTATATGATTATTTTACATTAGGCAATTCTTAAAATGCACAACCTCTTGGTTGTAAGACTAACCTTTTACACCTAGGCCCTAACTATGTGGAGGTCAGGAGGATAATCGGTGAGATGTTCCCATCGATTGAAAGGGTAAAGTGCAATGCTGGAGAGATGAAGTGTTTCGGAGTGGGAAATTGTCTCTCTCTAAAGGATTGTACAAAGGAACACATGATTTATGTTCTAAGTAGGAGGAAAGTTATTGCCAAGCAATGAAACTAGTCAGAGTATGCTAAAGCCAAAAATACAATGATATTCCTAGTTGAAGTGACTTTGTTGTGGCCAATTATTTTGTGTACCAATCTATGAAGCATCAAGAAGACATCAGGGTTCAAGGTTCAAACCTTGGTATTGACGAATAATTGCTAATTGGTGTACTAAATACTAAAAACTAACCTAATCGTTCAAAAAAATCAAGAAGACATTATTGATACTAAAAAAATCACTGAAACGATCATAACTTGGGCTAGAAGACATCCAATAGAGATCCAATAGAGATCATAGTCTGCCATCTAGATTAAATGACTATATGTTAGATGAAGAGTTACTGATGTGGGCTCAAGCATGGATGAGCAAGTTTTAGCTTTTTTGGAGGCCCAAGATCGCTTAGCAAAAGAGACTTCACTGAAACGATCATAACTTGGGCTAGAAGTCTCCGTTTGGGCCCGTGACCGGTCAAAACGACCGTCGGAGCGAGGAGCCCGTTTTCACAAACCGCCATAGGCGGTTTCGGTCATTGTTTTGGCCCAAAAATGGCTTATTTTATGAGTTATTTACATTTTTGTCTTATTTTTACATTTTGTTGAACTTTACATTTGGCCCAGTTTTCGGTCCGTTTATGTTTTGTGGCCTATTCAACTTTTGCTTTCTTTCTTTATATATTTGTAAGAGATGGGTGAAAGGATTATTGAAGTTTATGAAAATCTATTTTCTCTCTATCACTGTGTGTGTTAGTGTACCCTGATTATCGGTATTCTTTGTGAATCAACAATAGTTAGAAGGATTGTTTCTGATATTCTCGTTGAATCAACAGGTTCAATTATCTATCTCTCTGTTTCCGACTGCATCAGTTACTCATAGTGCTATTAGACAAGAAGAGAAAGAAGGTGTTGAATTCCTTATTGTTCAAAAAGGAGAAACTACGTCTTATCAAGAAGTTGGCAATGAAATAGTTTAGAGGAAAGCAATAGATGAGGAAGTTTAAGATATAAAGTGAAAAAATACTTAGGTCTTGACAAACACGCTATTAAAATGTAATCTAATAGATTAAAATGTGTGTATAAAGTGAAAAGAGATGCTAGGGAAAATGTTACCAAGCAAAAAGGCAGTCTTGTTACAAAAGGATATGTATAGCAGTTGAGAATTGACTTTGAAGACACTTTCGCACTAATTGCAAGGATTGAAGCAATTAGATTTATTATTTCTTTATCAGCTAAACTTGGGTGGAAGGTGTATTATGGATATGGAAGCCACATTGCTTCATGGTGAAATAAAAAATATATATATAGAAGGATTCATAGGCAAAAGTGTGTAAGTTTTCTAAGGTTTTGTATAGATTGAGAAAAGCACAAAAGGGTTGGAATCTAAGTTTAAATGAATTCTTAAAGTGAGTTGGGCTTTAAAGGGTGTAAACATGAACAAGAAGTATATGTAAAAGCAAAGCGTGCATCATTCTTAATTATAGGAGTGTATGTGGATGATCTACTTTTGGTAGAGAGTGATAAAGTGAAGTTGGTTGTTTTAAGGCTCAAATAAAGACAAAATTTGAGATGAAAAACCTAGATTTATTATGCTATTACTTTAGAATATTAGGTTGGTAAAAAAAGGCATTTTGACTAAACAATCAGGTTATGCTACTAAGGTAATGCAGATGGGTAGGGTTAGAAGGATGCAATGAAACTAAGACACCAATGGAGCCTAGATTAAAGTTGTATAAGATAGATGGTGATGATCTAGTGGAACCACATTTTTTATAGAAGTTTCGTTGGTTCTTTGGGGTATTTAAGTCAAAAAAGATGTCATTTGAGTTATGTTGTTGGTTATGTAAGCATGTTTATGCATGACCCTAAGGAGGTACATTTGAAAGATGTAAAAAAATTGGTTAGATATATGAAAGGTACCGGTCATTTTGGTCTCAAATGTAGCATTATTATAGGTGGTGGCCTTATGGGATATAGTGATAGTAACCGCTTAACTAATAGTAATGATGGAAAGAGCACCTCATACCATGTATTCTATTATAACGGTTCATTGGTTTCATAGCATTTTGAGAAGCAACAAACTATTGTTCTATCTACCTATGAAGCATAATTTATGGTTGTAATTTCTACAGCATGCTAGCTTATTTGGTTACATGGAGTAATTGAGAAGATTACTAGAAATAAGTAGGAGGTAGTGACTTTATATATTGATATTAAATCTATAATTGCTTTCATGAAAAATATCACTTTCATGGTAGTAGTAAGCATATTAATATTAGATATTACTTAATAAGTGAATGCATTTTGAAGAATCAAATTTGAGATGATTTTGTAAGTAGTGATATGCTAAAGGGCAAAAGCACTCTCTAGAATGAAGTTACTGAAATGTGGTTCTTGCTAGGTGTTATGGATTTCCAAGTAAGCTTGGAATTAGAGGGGAGTGTTATTGGATTCTTACTTTGTCATTCTAAGATTTATAAGAGTTGTTTCTATAACCTTTCCAGTTAGGTTACTTTTGTTTGATATAACTACACAAGTGATGTAATCAGTTGTGAATGTTCATAATCAACGTTCAATCTTCTTCTCATTCCTTTTAGTTTTCTTTGTAATCTTGGTACCCGACTTTTTCAACTACAAGATGAATTAAATTCTAAGACAAATAGGTATTGAGTTGCAACCATTAATAATTTCTTTCTATGCTGACACACGTCATTCCATCTAGATCTACCTAAAAAAGAATTTGATGATTTATTGATTTGAAGTCACTAGCAATCAAATCCACTTGCTTTTTCTTGGTGTTGGTTCAATAAAGATCAACAAAAGCATCAAACCTCAAGTAATAGCTTTATTATTGTTACTAAAAAGAAGACATGTTTGGCAAGGCAGTACCACTGTACTATATATTAGGTGGTTTCATCAGAATTATTGAATCAAGACGATCCAAAGAAGAAGATGGTCGGGGCTTGACAAAGTCGATAGAGAAGAGATTTGATGGGAGGCTATTTAGGGTTTTTATATGTTTGAGTTTTACTGTGATTTTTCTTAAGATTAAAGGTAAAAGGGTAGAATAACCTTTACGTGCTTCTCGCATAAGGTTCCTAATGTCCTAAACTAACCCCCGTTAAGTTGAGGGATCGTATAAGAAAGCAAACAATGAGCTTAAAGATGAAATCC